>NW_021024811.1:941744-1013946 GCF_004153795.1 Camellia sinensis
TAGGCGTTGTGCTTACCACAATGAAGAAGGGCACCCAACTCAGGGTTGCAGAGCCCTAAAAGCACACTTAGAAGACTTGGTGAGCAAGGCCATCTGAGGGACCTTGTCGATGAGGCCAGGACAAGGGAAGAACAGGCAAGATTGCCTCAAGCACCAGCAGCTCTGCCTCCCCCAACACAGCAACCACAGGCAGGAGGACCACGGGTGGTTAATGTAATCCACTCAAAGGTGAATGAAAATGACATATGAGGGGAAACTTAGAAGGTAAGACACCTACAGGAAGTGAACCAGGTTGGGCATAAAAGACCTCGGCCTGAAGAATGCCAAGGACCGACGATAGCCTTTACTGAAGCCGACCTAGAGATGGTCCAATATCCACATAATGATGCCTTGGTAGTATCCCTCCAGGTTGGGGAGTGCCAAGTGAAACGCATCCTAATAGATTAAGGCAGCTCTAGTGACATCATGTACGTTAGATATTACAAGGAGCTAGGCCTTCACCCAGATGACATGGAGCAATCAAATGGCCCGATGGTCGGCTTCAATGGAGCGCCGACGTGGCCACTGGGCGCAACAAGCTTAGAAGTACGAGCCGGCACTAAGAAGATCAAGACAGAATTCATGGTGATTGACACGCCCTCGCCATACAACATCATCTTGGGAAGGCCATGGTTGTATGCAATGGTGGCAGTTCCCTTAACATTGTATCAACTACTACGGTTCCCAACAAAGCATGGGATTGAAGAAGTCAGAGAAGATCAACAGTAGGCAAAGAATTGCTCCATGGCAGCAATGAAATCCACCTACAACATTCGAAAACCAAAGAAGGCAGAGATTGAAGACAAGGACATGAAGGTCCTAGAGGATGTTGGCAAGGAGCCAGCCACGAAGAGTGAAGAAGCACTGAAGAAAGTCCTTGTCCAGTAGGATGATGAAGAACACTTCTTTCTTGTCGGCTCGGGCTTAGCCGAAGAAGAAGAAAGAGAACTGGAAACTTTTCTGAGAGCAAACAAAGAGGTGTTCGCTTGGACGCCATATGAAATTCCTGGCATTGATCCCGAGGTCACATGCCACAAATTGAACGTTGATAGGATAGTCAAACAAGTAATACAACGAGCCAGAAGATTGACGTTGATGCACGTCGAAGCAGTGAGGAGGAAGTAGACAGACTTCTGGAGGCCAGGGCCATCGAGAAGTCAATTATCCGACATGGCTATCAAACACTGTGGTAGTAAAGAAAAAGAATGGTAAATGGAGGGTCTGCGTAGATTTTACAAGCCTGAACAAAGCTTGTCCCAAAGATAGCTTTTCTCTACCCAAGATTGACCAGTTGGTAGACGCCACATCTGGACATGGAAGGATGAGCTTCCTGGATGCTTACAGGGGATACCACCAGATAGCCATGTACCCCCCAGATGAGGAGAAGACAGCGTTTATCACCCCGAAAGGGCTGTACTGTTACAAGGTAATGCCTTTTGGGTTAAAACACGTAGAAGCAACTTACCAAAGGTTGGTAACCAAGATGTTCAAACACCTGATTGGCCAAACAGTGGAGGTCTACATCGATGACATGGTCGTGAAGACCAAGGAACCTAAAGGTCATCTTGCCAACCTAAAAGAGGTCTTTGATATACTCAAAACATACCGACCCCGACTCAACGCATCGAAGTACGCATTTGGAGTTGGATCAAGTAAGTTTTTAGGGTACCTGGTAACAAGAAAGGGCATTGAGGCCAGCCCAGACCAAGTCAAGGCCATCCTAAAGTTGAAAAGCCCGACATCGACAAAACAGGTTCAGATGCTTACTGGAAGGGCCGCGGCCCTAAATAGGTACATAAGCCGAAGCTCAGACAAATGTAAACCCTTCTTCAACCTGGTGAAGAAGGCCACGGACTTCCTATGGACTGAGGAATGTGAGGCTGCTTTGGCCAACCTAAAGAAATATCTGACCACGGCTCCAGTCCTCTCAACAATTGAACCTGGGGAAGAACTGTTTTTGTATTTAGCAGTTTCAGAACACGCAGTAAGTGCAGTGCTAATCCGAGAGGAAAAAGGGGAGCAAAGGCTGTTTATTATGTAAGTAAAACCTTGGCCGATGCAGAAACAAGGTACCTACCACTAGAGAAATTAATGCTAGCCTTAGTAATGGCTTCAAAGAAGCTGAACCATTACTTTCAAGCGCACAAGATTATAGTGCTAACAGAGCACCCACTGAAGTCCTTGTTACAACAAGGAGACTTAACTGGAAGAATAGCAAGATGGGCAGTGGCCTTGGGCCAGTACGACCTGGAGTTCAGGCCGAGAACAGCAATTAAGGGCCAAGTTTGGCCGACTTTGTGGCCGAATTCGCGCCAGAATCCATCGAACATCGGGCTCCATTGCCAAGATGAATGATGTCCAAGCAAACAAGGAGAAGCCCAGCCAAAGGCAAAAGAACAAAGAAAGGAAAAACTCAGACCCTGCAGCATTTATATCGGTGACTCCTTTTGCCTGTTTGTCGATGGGAGCTCAAACCGGCAAGGAGCGGGGACAGGAGTAGTGTTAATATCTCCTGATGGGGAGATATTGGAACAGTCTATTCGATTAGGGTTCAAGGCCTCGAACAATGAGGCAGAATACGAAGCATTGATTGCAGGACTAAAGCTGGCAGTGGCAGCAGAAACAGATGAGGTAATAATTTTTTGTGATTCACAACTTATAGTGAATCAGACAACAGGAGAGTTTGCAACCCGAGATGAGAGGATGTCGGCATACGCAAAGGAAGTCATCAGGCTGGCAGCCTTGTTTCGCAATTGCCGACTTCTTCAAGTTAGCCGAGATGATAACAGCCACGCCGATGCATTGGCCAACTTGGCAAGTTCAATACAAACTGGAAAAACAAGGACAATAATGATTGACTATTTGTCAGGACCGAGCATAGAACCACCGATCACAGAACAAGAAGCAATGTGTGTGGACTTGGGACCAAGCTGGATGGATGCAATTGTTGCATTCCTAAAAGAGGGAAAGTTGCCAGAAGACCATAAGGAAGCACACAAGGTCAGATTGAAGTCGGCAAGATTCAATCTCACAGCAGACAGACATCTCTACAGAAGGTCCTTCACTGGACCCCTTTTAAGGTGCGTACACCCTTTGCAGGTTGAAGATTTTCTATATGAAATTCATGAAGGGATTTGTGGAAGCCACGCTGGGGACAGATCACTAGCTCACAGGGCTATTATCCAGGGGTATTGGTGGCCCTACATGCAAAAAGATACAGAAGCCTACGTGAAGAAGTGTGAACAATGTCAAAGGTTCGCACCTTTGATACACTAGCCAGCTGCTGACCTGAACCCTGTATCCAGTCCATGGCCATTTGCCCAATGGGGCATGGATCTCATTGGGCAGTTGCCCCAAGCAACTGGGCAAAGGAAGTACTTGCTAGTAGCAACAGATTACTTCACGAAGTGGATAGAAGCAGAACCTCTTGCCAAAATCTGAGATGTGGATGTCAAGAACTTCATATGGAGAGACATCATCACCAGATTTGACATTCCAAGAGCAATAGTTGCCGACAACGGAACTCATCAAGAACTTCTGTGCGAAATTCAAGATAAAGAATTACTTTTGAACACCAAGTTTTCCCCAAAGCAATGGGCAAGCAGAAGCATCCAACAAAGTAATTTTGGATGGGATAAAGAAGAGGCTGTAGGCAGCAAAAGGAAAGTGGGTAGACGAGTTGCCCAATGTATTCTGGGCATATCGGACTACGCCGAGAAGATCAACAGGGGAAACCCCCTTTGCCATGTCTTACGGCACAAAAGCAATCATCCCACTGGAGATCGGCATCCCAGGGATCAGAACCCAGGGATCAGAACCCAGGGATCAGAGAATGGGACTAATGACATACTTCTAGCCCGAGATCTGGATCTCTTAGAAGAAAGAAGGAAGAAAGCTGCAATTCAGCTCGCAGCATACCAACAGCAGCTTGCTAGAGCTTACAATAAGAAGGTCAATCCAAGGGATTTTCAAGTCGGCGACCTAGTTCTAAGAAAAGTTGTTGGCAACAAGAAGGATCCCAGAGAGGGCAAGCTTGGCCCAAACTAGGAAGGACCCTACAGAATTACTTCGGTATTGGGCAATGGAGCATACCGGCTTGAAGATAATGAGGGCAAAGCATTGCCAAGACCCTGGAACACTTGTAATTTGAAATTTTTCTATCATTAGATGTTCCTTGTTATTTTTTGCCAACGTCATTAATAAAATCTTAGTAGAATTCTCCAAGACTTGTGAATTGATAAAAGATGCATAATGTTGTTTTTGAATAATGAGAACCCAAGTGGAACTTAGGTTCACATTGGGGGCAGAGAGAAGACACAAATGTTTAACACTTGTTGAAATTTGTAGCAATTTGCAAGTTAAAGTTAAACCGAAATAATGCTTAACGTTTGTTGAAATTTGTAGCAATTTACAAGTTGAAGTTAAGCCGAGATTATTGTTTATCTTCACTTGTTGAAATTTGTAGCAATTTACAAGTTGAAGTTAAAACGAAGTAATGCTTAAACGCTTGTTAAAATTTGTAGCAATTTACAAGTTGAAGCTAAACCAAAATCATTGTTTGGAACTTGTTATAACTTAAGGAAAGTTTACAAAATAGAAATTAAAACAGTATATGTTAATCTTTGTTAAAATTTGTAAGTAATTTACAGGACAAGTACTTGCCGAGGTAAATCGTCAGGAGGCATAACCGAGGTGTATCACCCCGAGAAAATTGCACAAAGAAGGAAGAGTACATAAGACATGCAAAATATTCTAAGTACAGAATCATGCAAGAACAGTTAGAAGAAGACAAAGATACAAGCATTCAGAAAAAGAAAGTTGAGTTAGCATTCACAAAAAGGCACATCGGCCATATGCAAAACTTACATCGTCTAAAGAAACAAAGAAGTACAAGAGTACGAAAGACAAGAAAAGAAAAGACATGACATCAAAACTAAGATTCCCCAACATCGGCAGCAGGCTGGGTTTGGACGTCAGAGGACTGCTGAGAAGATACCTCGGCCGCCTTCTCCGCCGCGATCACGGCATCAATTTGGGCAAGGGTCTCATCAATACTCTTATCAGCAAGAAGTGAATTCGATGATATCTTTGGAGGAATCACATCCTTGGGAACCTCCTCAACCTCCTTGTCTTGAGTTAAATCTAGGACTTGCTCATTTTGAGGAGGGGACATGGACGCAGTAGCCTCCTTTGCTTTTCTCACCAAGGCATCTTCCTCTTCCTCATCTTCAGATTCTGAATCTTCATCGGACTGAGCTGGTGGAGGAGGTGGAGGGAATGGAAGAGGAATATCATCGGTATTCCTCAGAGGCGAATCATCAGGGACATTAAGTTTTTTCAGAAGAGACATCCAACCAAGGGTGAAACCCTTGTTGCATGCCTACTTCACTTGAAGTTCATAAGCCTCAGTAACGTTGGCCATGCCTTGAGTGTACGCCTTTTCATCAGCTTCTTTGATTTCAACGTCTTTGGTGGTCAGGGCCTCCTGAAGCTCCTTTTCGGCCTGGGCCATTTTTTCCTCAGCTTCTCTCTTCTGAGACTCAGCCACTTTCCTGATAGCCTCAGCAGCCTCAGCCTTCTCTTCGGCATTGGTCTAAGCTTTGATGGTAGCCTCGGCTTGGTCCTCCAGTTTGTTCATCTTTGATTGAAGACCTTTGTTGGTCTTTTGGAGGGAAGAGAACTCTCTCTTCATCTCGACAAGCCTCTCCCGATTCTCAAAAGATTGCATTAAGAAAGAGTGGGCATGCTGGATGGCCTGAAAGAAAACAGAGGTATTAGAGAATATTCAAAGTACGAAATAAAGAGAAAGAAAGAAGAGAATTACCAAATAGAAGACATCTACCTGAACGGAGTGCTGAAGCATTAGAGCGTAATTCTCATACTCACTATACTGGGTGTTTCGCTCTAAATCGCCTGGTAACAGCAGAGCAATGCTGAGCACAACACCGACATTAATATCCTTGGCACTGTCACTTGCCATAATAGGCTTGTCTTCCAGAGTAATTAAGGGGGCCCACGGGCATCAGGTTTTTTTTATCCCGAGGTTGTTGCAGAAGAAGACCTCGGCTTTTTTGGTTTTTGGGATTCTGGTGGTTGAGACTCAGAGCGCCTCTTCCCAGCAGAAGGCTGAGATTTATCACTCTAAGCCAACTTTGAAATAGGCAGAGTGCTTTCAGATTCAACCTAAGCTATCTTAGTCTTTGGTTGAGCCTTCTTTATTCTTTTCGGCTTCGGTGGAGGTTGGTTTTGTGTTGGCTGCTCATCAACAGATGATGGAATACTGGCCAGAAGATCTTTTGCAACAGGCTTAGGGCGACCCATTTCGGCAGTAAGGACAAGTCGCCGCCGACGTTTTCGTTCTGATATTGGGATCAGGTATGGAGCCGGATGTTGATCCTTGATCTGTTCGTGATGTGGATGCAGTCAATAGAGTTGTAGCAGAGGGTGGAGAAAGGCTTTTCTTCTTCCTTTTGGAAATGTCAGGCAAAGTTGACTTATATGTTGGAATAAAATTGAGAAGCACAGGTGCTTTCCTTTTATGGACTGGCAAGTCCAGAAGTTTCTTCAAATCCTTGCTGGGAACAAAGGATTGGCGAAAATTTTTCGGTGGCTTACGAACAGTTGCAAGAAGAACTGACGTCAGAAATAGACAAAGTATTTAAGACTTCGAAAGAAAACAGGCAAAGCTGAATACTGGGCTCTTACCCTTGCCCTCTAAAACTGATCGGGGAAGAGGGTAGAGATGGATGTCCTCGTCTGGAGCAAACTCCCAATTTCCCGAGGTAATGAAATAGTCATCTCCAGCCCCCTTGTTGGAGTCTGGGAGGTCGGCTACGATTTTGAATTCTGTAGACCTCGGCTTAAGGTAATAAATGTAGCTTTTTTCTTTCAAATTAAGGGCACACATGGTATAGCAGTACTGGATATCGGCTAAGGTGATCCTAGCATTTTCCTGTTTAGCTAAGGCTATGATGCCATTGATCACTCGGTAGGAATTGATTGCTAGTTGCATGGGGTTCAACTATAATAGTGAAGAATCTCACGAAAAAAGATGTTGAGTGGAAGCCGGAGTCCGCACTCAGTGAAAGCTACAATGGAAAAGGGCATCGAATCATCTGTGGGCATGATAGAGTCGTTATCTCCAGCCAGCCTCAGATGGACATCAGCAGGGATAGAGAACTCTTGCCTAAAATACTCAAGTTTGGTCGGAGTATCTACCCTATGTTTTCACATACCCATGATATCGGCCTAAATTAGAGGGGTTGGATTTCAGAGAAAAAATGTTTTGAGAGGGTTAATAAGACCTCGGCAAAAATCTAGGTAAAGTACTAGTTTCAGTTTTTTCCTAAGTTATAGGTTCTTCATAACAAATCCCAAACCTAGATCTATGAAAGCAAGGGTTGAAGGCACGGATCTGGAAGACAGAAAGGCAAAGACATGCTTTAGAATCAAGAACAGGGATGGGCTATCAAGAGTACAAAGAATACGAGAAATAAAGGGTCAAGAACAGTAACAAGAGTACAAGAAAGTGGTGAACAGTATGTATTCAAGATATGGGCAAGATCAAAACCATTTGAATAAATATGTTCAGATATGTGATTCACAAGATTTGAAACAAAAATGGCAACAAGTAATGAAGAATATCAACAGAATTGAAAACAAAAGAAACAGTTGCTTACCAGAAAATATGAAGCCGATGTAAAAATCACCGAAGTCAGACGACGGTCGTGGAGGCAACGAAATGGTGCAAAACACGCTGGAAGGGGTGAATGGAATAAGTTTCAGAGCAAGGAAACTTGAACAATGGCGGACTCGAGAAGAGAAAGTTAGAGAGAGAAAAAGTTTTTCAGAAACAAGGATAAAGTGAAAGGGAAAAATCGAAGAGATGTTTTGTTGAAAATGAAAACGGCGGCAAAAAGTAATCAATACGCTTGGAAGAACGTATGCGTCAGATGGCGCACGTAAAAGAGAGACGGCTTACAGGCGCGTCACAGGTATGAACCAATAAGAAGGAAACGCGTGGTTAAAAACGGTTAAATTATGGTGTATGACAGCTCATACGCGGAAAAGGGTTCTTGAAGTTCTTGTTCTTCAAAGACATGTCGGCCAAAATAATGATCTCGGTTGAGATATTGAAAACCGACGTATTGGAAAAACGGAATGATATAGGTTTCATCACCTTAGAATACCAAGGTAATAGAACCTAGGGGGCAGTTGTGGGGATATATTTTTGAGTACCGACACGTGGCAAGGTGACGCCGAGGTGTCAGCCGAGGTGTCACGTGTTAAGGTCATAACGCCGAGATGATCTCGGTCAAGCCGAGGTTATCTCCGAAGATATCGGAATCCGAGATAAGCGGATAAGAGATAAGGGACAAGAGTCCTAGAATAAAGAGGAGACTTAACCAAGATAAGGATATAGCTCTTAGGGAGTTTATCTTTATCTCTTGAAGAGTCCAAGGTAAGTCCAGAATTGGAGTCCCTCGAAGTCAAGCTTCTAGTGGGACTAGAATTGAGTTAACTATAAAAAGAGAGGCACCCCCGTGGGTCTAAGGTACGCAATTTATGCTTTGAGCAGTGAGTTTAGCACTTGATTATGTTTGAGAGATATATTGACTTGATCGTCGGAGTGCCCCCGGGTGGAAGAACCACCGCCGGAGCCTTCTCTTTCTGTTACAGGTTAGCTGAAGCCATCTATTCTGCCAGTGCTCTCTAGCTGATTACTAAACGGGCAGTGTGATCAGAAAATCACTCACACAATTCACATATAAAATATTCATATAGAGGAATGAGGTTCTTTCTAGGACGCAAGGTTTTAAAAGAAGGTTTGTTTGAAACGTATTAATATTATTGTGACACAATTTTGAAAAAGTAATAGCTAGTAATTACTTACATGGTATAAATACATGGATGCAAACATGTGTTCTTTTCGTGCAAACATATTATAGCATAGCACATCATATATACTATATAGGAATGTCGAAACCTGGTTTCGATGATACTAGTGTTAGACAATTTTCACTATATAAAAATTAAATTTCGTATGTTTACTTAATAACAAACAGAGCACATAAGGAATAAATTAAAAAGAAAGATTTTTCAAAATTTGTTTAATTACAGAAACCAAATAGAAAATGGAAATAGAGTAGGAGGAAGGAAATAAAATAAAACCAGAAAAATACTTACAGAAAATATTTTTTGAAAATGATCAAATCCAGTGTTTTACACTGTCTCCTTAAGACAAATTCGTCCTCTCTCGGATGCTAACAGATTATGGACGTCTATCTCCTAGGATAAAATGATCTACAACGAATAGCAGCAACACTTCAAACTAGTCGCACAACGAACACACTTTGTATATATACACTTTCTCACAAAAAATTAAATGCAGCAAAATGCAGAGAGCAATAGCAGAAGAAAGAACGAAAAAATTCTGTGTAAAATCCAAATGAGGGACTGATTATTTATAGGAGAACTTGTGGCTTTTCAAAGCAGGTTTCAACAAGTAAAAACCTGTTCGGGACAGAGTTTGAACAGGTAAAAACCTGTTCTGTTTAAATTGAGCAAATAAAACCAGTTTGAATCGGTAAAAACCTGTTAAGATTTAATTTAAACAGGTAGGAACCTGTTTAGTAAAGAGGAATAGGTGCATTGGACCAAACAAATTAATTTTGAATTTCAAACCAAAATTCAAATGTTTTTGGCCCAAAAAGATAAGCATTGGACCAGACAAGTCCAACCCAACCTCACACCACGCACCCGAGCCCAAACCCAGCCCAACGCGCCTGGATGGACGGTGGCGGTGGCATTCGTGTGTTTGTTTTGGGTCCAATGGGTCTAACCCACTTTGCCCATAACCTCACCCTTCCACAAAACTTGATACCCCTTGGGGCCTTCCCCTAATTGCAAACCCAAGGCTTATAAACTCACACAAATTTTGCCCACTAAAGCAATGTGGGACAAACCTTAACTCCATCTTTTTATGGAAATTTCACCAAAATACCATTTTCATGGAGCTCAATTTGGCATCAATTTCTCATTCACCCGATAATGATTTTGAGCAACCAAATATATCACATGAATCATTACGCGACAAAAAACGTGTTGCCACATGGACCCGCTAACTTTGGCGCATGGGCCCCACTTAAAAATTAAACTAAAGTTTAAGAAAAAACTATTTTTGCCAAACAGTTTTTTCAAACCATTTTTTACAATCCCCCACATGAATGGAATTTGATGACAACGGAAATGCAACAATATACAGAGTTTGTCAAAAAAGTATAAATCGAAAATATCTTGCATCAAGATAGGTAGCTTTCGGCGTTGAACCTTCCCTAGTGATAACCTATTGGACTTACTGGCTAACCAATGGACGCGATGCCTTGAATTGTTCAGCCGTTAGTGTAAGCCAATATAATGGACTTTACACAAAATATCTTCTGACACATTGTGGTTCTCATGGTTGTGTTCATTTTGGCCTTGAATGCTCCTGGTTGTTCGTGAGTACTCCTAGAGAATTCAGCATCTTCATTCTCATAGAACCAGCCCTAGTTCGACACTCATATAGGTGATTCTTGTTGTGAGTATAGGTGATTCTTATCGTAAGTATCTCTTATGCTCGTCTTGATTTTATGCCTAAATCAAGATATAAGTAATCATCAAAAGTAAAGCTTATCCTTAAACCCCTACATACAACACATGTTGTAGATATCACTCTCACCATAGGAATGGGTAGGGAATTTTAATCCCTTGGTGATTTTTGGCGAGCCACATATAACTTAATTATCCTTTTAAACTTAGTTCTTGGGATCTCTAGACATCTAAGTAGGGTTACCATTATGATGACTCTTATGTAATAGGCTTTATTCTCTTCTCCTTCGATGAACTATACACTTACTTTTTTGCCAAACCTTTCGTTAATGGATCTGCAATATTCTCTTTGGATTTTATATAATCTATTGACATCATTCCACTTAAGAGTAATTTCCATACAATATTATGTCGACAACGGATATGTCATGGCTTACCATTATACATATGACTTTGTGCCCTACCTATTACAGATTGACTGTCATAATGAATGCAAATAACTAGCACAGGTTTTGGCCACATTGGAATGTCTTCAAAGAAGTGGCGAAGTCATTCTACTTCTTTTCCTACTTTGTCTAAAGTAATGAACTCTGATTCCATTGTTGATCACGCGATGCATGTTTCTTTCGTAGATTTCCAAGAAACAGTAGCGCCTCCCAGAGTAAAGACATATCCACTAGTGAATTTTGAATCTTTAGTATCCGATATCCAATTTGCATCACAATAGCCTTCAAGTATTGCTAGATATCAAGTAAAGTTTAAGCCATGATCACGGGTAAATCTTAGATATCTAAGAACCCGAATGATCGCTTTCCAATGGTCTTCTTCGGGGTTACTAGGGTACTTACTCAATTTGCTGTCAGCATAAGCTATATCAGGATAAATGCAATTCATTAGGTACATTAGTCTTCTAATGATTTGGGAGTATTTTAACTAAGACACTGCATCACCTTTATTTTTTGCTAAATAAAAGCTAATGTCTACGGGTGTTCTTTCTACATTCACATCATCCTTGATATATTTACCAAGAATTTTTGAATATAATGAGATTGTGATAATGCACTTCCATCAAATGTTTTAGTAATTTTCATTCCTAATATAACATCTACGACTCTCATAACTTTCATATCAAATCTTTTGTTCAGCATTTGCTTGATTGATTTCATCATGTTTTGACTGCTTCCAATGATAAGCATGTCATCCACATAAAGACAAATGATGACATAACCTTTGTCAGTGTTTTTAACGCAGACACATTTGTTACATTCGTTTATCTTAAACCCATTAGTAAGTATAGCGTGATCAAATTTTTCATGCCATTGCTTAGGAGCTTGTTTAAATCCATAAAGAGATTTTACAAGCTGAAAAACTTTCTTTTCTTGCCCTAGCACTACAACCCCTTCGGGTTGCTCCATATAGATCTCTTCATTTAGATCACCATTTAAGAAAGCTGTTTTAACGTCCATTTGATATATCTCTAAATTATACAATACTACTGCAGCAATAAGCATGCGATGGATGTTATTTTTGTCACTGGGGAATATGTGTTAAAATAATCTAGACCTTCCTTTTGTCTGTATCCTTTTACCGCAAGTCTTGCTTTATACTTGTTTATTGAATCATCTACTTTCATTTTTCTCTTGAATATCCATTTTTAGCCAAGAGGTTTAGAACCGGGTAGAAGATCCACCAATTCCCAAGTATGATTTTGCATAATGGATTCAATTTCGTTATTAACTGCCTCTTTCCACAAAGGTGCTTCAGAACCTGACATTGCTTCCTTCAAACTCTAAGGCTCATTTTCTAACAAGTATGTTAGAAATTTGGACCAAAGGATTTTGATATTCTCGCTCTTTTACTTTGACTTGGTTCATCATCAATAAAATCTTATTGGTCAAGACCATTACTAGCCTCTTGTGTTTGATTGTCATTAATCTCTTGACTTTGTGTATATTCATAAGTTCTTTTCTATGAACTTAATTCCTGTCCTTTCTTGTAATGAAAAACATGTTCAAAAAATAGTATTCTTTGACTCTATAATAGTGTTCACATGTATATCAGGTATTCTGATTTATAAGTCAAAAACCGATATGCACTACTATTATGCGCATAACCAATAAACACGCAATCCACTTTTTTGGTCCTATCTTGGTCTTCTTTCAGAACAGGATATTTTACCTTTTCTGAACACCCCCACACTTTTAAGTATTTGTAGAACAGTGGTCGACATTTTAATAATTCATAAGGAGTGCTGTTAGTTTTCTTGTGAGGTATCCTATTGAGGACATAATTAGCAGATAAAATTGCTTTCCTCCACAAGTTATGTGGTAAGCCTGAACTTAATAACATGGCATTCATAATTTCTTTAAGGGATTTATTCTTTCTTTTTGCAATTTCATTTTGCTGTGGAGAATAGAGTGCTGTAGTTTGATGAATAATGCCATGTTGCGTACAAAATTCATTTAAAGGTGCATCATATTCACCACCCTTATTACTTCTAACCATTTTAATGGTTTTACCAAGTTGATTTTCAACTTCAGTTTTGTAAAGTTTAAATATTTCCAAGACTTCATCTTTACTTCTAACTAAATATACATAACAATATCTTGTGCAATCATTAATAAATGTCATGAAATTCTTTTTGCCTCATCTAGTTTGAACAAATTTAAGATCACATACATCAGTATGAATTAATTCTTGAGTTTCGGTTTTTCTTTCAACCGATTTAAATGGAGCCTTAGTTAGTTTTGCTTCTACACATATCTCACATTTGTGATTAAGATCAATTTCAAACTTTTGTATATAATCCAAATCAATTAGCCTACGCAAAACATCAAAATTCACATGTCCTAATCTACCATGCCATGAATTTGACTCAAGAATATAAGTAAAAGATGTGTTATTCTTATTCATAGCAGATTTTGGTACAACAGTCATTACATTCAACTTAAAGAGACCATCGCTCATATATCCCTTTCCTACATACATATCACTATTTGTTATTCTTATTTCATATTTTTAATGTTTAGTGAATTTTTTAAAGATTTTTTTCACAAATATTATACTTTTTAATTATATTTATATTAAGTATATCTAAAAAAAATTTAAAAAAAATTCTTAAAATATTTTTAAAATTCACTAAAAATAAAGAAAAAAAAATAAAATGTAAAAAACTTCTGTTTGGTAACACTTACGTTTTCAGTTTATATTTATAAAAATTTTATAAATTGATTTTTGTTTATTTTTAGAAAAACATAAACTACAAACGCGTTTGGTTTGGACAAAATGTTTGAAAATTTTAAAAAATATAAACTAAAAGAGTGAGAAATGGCGAGTGGTGGCGTGGCGGGTGGTGGGTGGTGACGAGTGGTGGCAGATGGTGGCAACGGAAGACGGTGGTGACGGGTGGGTGGCGACGGAAGACGGTAGTGGTGGGTGGTGGCGAGTGGTGGTGACGGAAGACAATGATGGCGGGTGGCGGGTGATGGGTAATAGCGGCAGGTGGTGGGTGGTGGCAGCAGAAGACAGTGATGGAGGGTGGTGGCAGAAGATGGTGGTAGAAAGTGGTGGTAGATGGTAGCAGGTGGTGGGTGGTGCTGGCGGAAGACGGTAGTGAAAAGTGGTGGCAGGTGGTGGTGACGGGTGGTGGCGAGTGGCGGCGGCGGAAGACGGTGGTGGAAAATGGTGGCAGGTGGCGAGTGGTGGCGGCGAAAGACGGTAGTGGAAAGTAGTGGTAGGTGGCAGGTGGTGGCAGCGGAAGAAGGTGGTGGAAAGTGGTAGCGAGTGGTAGTGGCGGAAGATGGTGGTGGCAGGTGGTGGCGAGTGGTGGCGACAGAAGATGGTAGTGGTGGCCGGTAGTGGAAAATGGTGGTGACAGAAGACGGTAGTGGTGGGTGGTGGTGGCCGAAGACGGTGGTGGAAAATGGTGGCAGGTGGTGGCGAGTGGTGGGTGGTAAAAAAAAAAAAACTAAAAATTGAAAACGTAAACTCATTTTTTGAGTTTACAAATTTTGGCCAAATTTATAAACTGAGACCACTGGTTTATAAACCAAAATATTTACCAAACAAGTTTTTATGACAATTTTTAAAATTTTTGTAAATATAAATTGAAAACTGAAAACGTAAGTGTTACCAAACGCCACCTTAGAGTACATGTTATTTTTAAGGTTGGGCAGGGCCATATATAAGGGGGGATTCTATTTATACCAAAAATATCAATTAATACGTTCAATTTCTCAGTATTTCCGATTAAATTATTTAAATATGTAATTTATTTTTAATATATCTTATATTTTTTTCTTAAATTACTCTTGAATAATAAAATATTTTAATTTTATGGTACATCTAAATAATAAAGTCACCATATTCGGACTTACAAAGTTGAACATAGTTATCTTGTTCGGTTGTCTAGTGACGAACAAGATTGTTTTGTTCAGACTTTTAGATCCAAACAAAATAAATCTGCTCGAATCTGAAAATTCGAGCAGTATTGATGTAAAATAGGCTAAATATTTGTTTTTGCGTTAAAAAAACACAGAAATTAATAATTGTACTTTAATATTTATGTGAAGAGTTATACTAGGGACTCCAAATATTCTACCAAACTTCTCACATGGGTGTGGGACCCATACACATGTGGATTTGTGTGAATCTCATCCCATGTGAGAGGTTTGGTAAAATATTTGAGATACATAGCATTTCTCTTATGTGAATACTTACTTCCTCTTTGATGAGTTGTTTCAAAAAACAGTTTTGATTATTATTTTCATTCATTGTTGGATTTTGTTCAACTTTTTCTATTTGTAAATATAACAACATAAATAAACAATGAAATTAATGATAATGGTGGGTTTTGGTGATTTAGATTGGAGTTTTAGAATGAAGAAGAAGAAGAAGAAGAAGAAGAAGAAGAAGAAATTTAAAATTTAGAAAAGAAGATGAATAAACTTGAATATAAATAAATACGTATAAGTGATTACAGTAGACTATAAAGAAATAATAATATTTTATTTTAGAATTTAAAATATATTATCCTTATTAATAAATTTATATTAAAATATAATAAGAATTAAAATTTCAAAATTTTAATTAAATAGCTAAGTTTTTTTTTATATACAAATAGAATCACCCTAATATAAGCTGTAGTAACCCAAACTCAGCCCGGCCCAACGGCAAGGCCCCTAAATTAAATTCTCATGGCCGTCAAAGAATAAATCACATACTCTCGAGGAAATGTTTTAATAATTATTTAAATAATTTATAATTTATTAAAAATTCGGTAAATCATTCTATTATAATTCTTGTGCCTTCCGAGATTAATCCAGCCCACTTCAACTTCTCAGATGTGAAACTCTTGGCTCCGCCCCTACCGAGCCCACTCGTATAATTTGCTAATATAATTGATTAGCGAATCACAATAATATGTTTGTGTCACAACTTAAATACAAAATAACGTTAATAGTTCAATGATTTTGATATTTTCTTAGAAACTCAAGGTTAAAAGTTCAAACTTTTTTTAAATAATTCATTTGCAAATTGTTTTCATCTCTAACAACAAAATTAAATTAAATATATAAATATATTATATGCAAGATTTGTGAGTTGAGTTAGGCTCGGCTGCAAATATTCCACCTAAGCCCGATCAAAATTATCAACTAGGCAAAAAAAATGAGTATTTGGCGCATTGGTCTAATTTCAAAACTTTTGAGGCAATAGTCTAAACTTTATTTGTTTAGAGACAAAAAAACAATAACAATTTAAAAAATCATATTACTCTTATTTATTTGTCTATATGTCCACATCACTGTCTAAATGTCATCCCTCTATTTGTTCATGTGTCACCCCTCTATTTGTTCATGTGTCACCTACCCGTCTACCTAATCTACCTATCTGTACCACCGCCACTACTATTCCCGTCACTAGCCACCTCCAACAACTTTTTCGGCAACAGGTCGTTGGTGGTTTGGGTGCCGTCCAATGGTGATCTAGCAACAGTAGGACAAAACTGAAAAAAAAAAAATTTCTTCAAAACAATAATCTGTCTTACTCACCGAACAATTTAATTAAACATGTTCTTATCAACAAACAAAAAAAAGATTAAAAATCTTTGATCAAATAACATATATATATGACTCCATAGGCGTATACTTTTCACCAATAACCCAATCAATCATATATGTTGAAAATGTAATTCCACTGCTAGTTATTTTCCATATTTACCAGTTGAAGGGAACCTTTGATTACTTTTTGTATTATGACAGAGCAGTGCAACCAAAACCTAGACTTGGGAGGTTTTGGCCATGTCTGTCTATGTCCTGTTGTAATGTTGTGCGTAGAGTCTGGGCCACTTCAGCAAAGCCTTTATATAGTTTTGAGTTTTGAAAAAATATTTTTTGAGTTTTTTATTTTTTGTATTTTGTTATTTCTTTAAGGAATTGTATTAATATTTTAGTCTTTTTTTTTTATTCTCTTAATTGAAATTTACTTTAAAAGTAAAATATTTGTGAAAAAATCTTAAAAGAATTCAATAAATAAATAAAAATATGAAAATGTATTAAAATTTTATATTTAGTGAAAAAAAAATTAAAAAAAATTATAGTTTTTATACTTTGTAAATATATCTAAATGAAGTGAATTTAAAACGTAAAAACAATTAATTAAAATATTTTTAAAAATTCGTAAAAATAAAGAAATACAAATTAAAAATTCAAATATTAATTTTGAAAACTTAAACACCAAATATTATGGGAAATTTTTTTTAAAATTCCTGATATTAAGATTTATAAAATAAAGGATATACAATATTTTCATAATAGTTAAAATTCGTCAACATTTTTACAAAGAAAATTTGACTCAGAAAAATTTTACCCAACTTAAAGAAATTTTTCTAATTTCACAGAGAAATTTTAAAATTTCTCTGAATCAGGGCCGAAATTTCTCAGTGTGATAAAATTTTTCAAGAAGTGATTGAAACCCTCTCCAATCACCACCCCCACACACACGTGGGGGCTGGTGATTGAAAAAAAAATTAAAAAAAAATTAACCAATCAAATAGAGAGAGGGTCGTTGTTGTGTCCCTTACGAGAATCCAAGTCATTTTCCATTACACAAAGTTTAAAAGGAATAATTTATTAATTTTTCTAATATTATATTGCATGCAGCGGCTACTGCCAACTGTCTACTAGCTGCACAACGCACATAAGCTGACCCCAAAGCTATTCCGTGCAGGTGCAACTTCACGACGGCCATGTAGTCTCCATAAGGAAGGATCGACTTGCAATGTATCCAAGCTTTAATGACTTTATTTACTTTTTATTTTTATTTTTTTTGGTTTTGAGACTTATCTATGTGTCCTAATAATCTATAAGTAACTTATTATTTAATAGGTACGATTAGAATTAATAACATTTTTTATCAAACAATAATAAAAAAGCCACTAATTGTTAATTTTCAGTGACAATTTAAAAAATTTGTCACAAAAAATGTTACTAATTATAAGTTTTTAGTGACAATTTAAAAAAATCGTCACAAAAAAGTTATTAAATTTTTACTTTCAGCGACAGTTTGAAAATTGTCACAAAAAAATACTAATTGTAAGTTTTAGTGACAATTTAAAAAAATCGGGATAAAAAAATCACTAATTATCAATTTTTAACAACATACACAAAAAAATCATCACAAAAAATTATTTTTAACAACAATTTTTTTAAGATTTATTTTTAATAAAATTTTATGGAATTCAATCCAACTATTAAGTTCTATTGGTATACAGTTTTTTTTTTTTTTTTTATTGGTTTTCCTTTTTCGGTAAAGTGAAATTTCCATTGAAACCAAACAAACTAGGTACAAAATAAAAGGGGACTTACGTATAGGTTCTAATAGATGAATTTATTGTTTAATAGATCCTATGATAATTCATGTTATTTTTCATCAAACATTATTAATAAAAGATCACTAATTGTTAATTTTTAGCGACAGTTTCAAAATTGTATAAAAAAATGTCATTAATTATAAGTTTTAACAACAGTTTAAAAAAATTCTCATAAAAAAAGTTACTGATTTTCAACTTTCAATGACAGTTTGAAAAATTCGTCACAGAAAAATGTCATTAATTGTAAGTTTTAGCGATAATTTAAAAAAATCGTGACAAAAAAAAGTTACTAGTTGTCAATTTTTAACGACGTATGCAAAAAGTTATCAAAAAAAATTATTTTTAATAATAATTTTATTAAAATTTATTTTCAATAAAATTTGATAAAAATTAAAATTAACTCTTCAAGATCACCCCAAAACAAAATTGGGGGGTATACCTAGGCCATCATGCAAAAGCAAAGCCCAAAAACATACCATTGGCCTTTGGCAACTATCGCCAGCCTTTTCATAGAGCCCACTGCCAAACAAAAGAAAACAAAAGCATACTATACTACTACCGACAAACAAACAAACAAACCTCACCAGGGGTAAAGCAAACTCCTCAGAAATTGCAAGAGACATTATCAATAAAAAACAGAGGAAATCATCTCTGTCAGTGAGATTTAAAAATTCTATGTAGAGATATTCCAAGCAAATCTGCCAATTACTGAAAGTATTCTCCATTGTTCACTAAAATCATCCCCCCCCCCCCCAAAAAAAAAAAAAAAAAAAAAATCAAAGTGAAAGAAAAAGAAAAAGTCCCAATAAATAAATAAAAACTTTCAAAGTAAAAAGAAAATCCCAATAAATATGCAGAGAATAAAATTTACACACAGTTAAAGAGATTTAAACCACTGACTTCTTAATGAGGTGCAAAAATTACAGCCAATTAGACTTGCCACGTTGGTTCAATTTGCAGACTTAGTAGCAAAGGATTATAATTATTATATCTAAAGTATAAAATAAAAAGTGAATAAAAAAAATTATTATTATATGTCTCTCTACAATTGAAATGACACACATAGTTCAGATCTATTAAAAAAATTCTCATCATTTCTTTCAATCCACAAAATGGAAGATTGTGGTAGGGAGGGATATCTTGTAAACATCTTGTAGAAATTATTATTTTACATGCATTGTTGGACATCTTTCTTAACAGCTTAAACATTTGAGATAATGAGTCATCAAATATGGAATGAGAGCGCAAGTTAAGAGAAGCATTAGAATCAAGTCTGCATCTCTATTTGCTTTATGTTTCTCTATGTTGCAATTTAATTTTATAAAAACCTTGTGATCAAAATGAAAAATGGCAAATCCTTAATTATAGAGGGTTTGTGAATAACTGCTTGACTAAATAAATATAAAGCTGAAAAAAGAAGTTCAAAGGCTAATTTGGTTCATTAAGCAATCTTTTTAGAGAATTTTTTGTTAGAATCGGGTTTTGGAAGTTTTGGAAAAATAGATTTTTCCTCAACCCTAGTCTATTTTTTAGGTGAAACCCATGCACCAAAGTTGGCGAGTTTAACTGGTAGCGCGTTCTATGCCGCGTTGTGATTCACGTAGTATATTTGGTTACTCAAAACCATTATCGAGTGAATGCGAAATTGAAACTAAAATGAGCTCTATGGAAATAGAGTTTTTGGTGGAAATTTCTTAAGGTTTGGTTTAAGACTTGTCCCATATTGGTTTGGTGGACAAATTTTTGTGAGTTTATAAGGCATGGGTTTGTAACTTAGGGAGGGCCCGAAGGGGCACCCCAAGTTTGTAAAATGGAGAGGTTATGGGCAAATTGGGCTAGACCCATTGGACCCAAAAATAAAGACACACGTGCGTCGCAACCAGTTGGACGGGCTTGGCTTAGGCACTGGTGTCAGGTTGGGTTAGGCTTGTTCGGCCCCAAAACACTTGAATTTATTTTTTATTTTTGGAAAATAAATTCTGACCGTTTGAATTTAAATTTCAAGTTGAACCTTTTCAGAATTTCTGTATAGCCTCTATATCTGTCCAAACAAATCCGAATCTATTCAAAAATTCAAAACCAAACAGTTTCTTATCTGTTCAAACAGGTATTATACCTATTCAAACAAGATTTGCACCTGTTTAATTCAAACTGAACAACCACTTTTTCATCTATAAATAGGCAGTCCCTCAATTGATTTTGCTCTCTACATTTTGCTACATTTAATTTTTTTGTAAGAAAGAATGTATACACAAAGTGTGTTCGTTGTGCAAATAATTTGTAGTGCTGTAATTATTCCTAGTTGATCATTTTATCCTAGGAGATAGACGTCCATAATCTGAAAACACCGTAGAGAGGATGAATCTGTCTTAAGTACACAGTGTTAAACACTAGACTTGATCAGAATTTTGTTCAATAAATACATACGGTTAGTAATTAATTTACTTTCTGTTTTATTATTTTTTCTATTTCAGATTTTGATTTTGTTTTTTGTAACAAAATAAAAATCTATTTTTATTTATTTATTTTATATTCTGATTTGATTTTTGTAATCAAACAATCTCTCTCATTTTCTTTATTTCTTCTGTTTGTTATTAAGTACACAAACATAATTTATTCGTAATATAGTGAAAATTGTCCAACAATCTTAAGACAGACTATTTTTTGGTGTCTTCATTGTATTTATTTTCTGTGCTTTTTACAAAGTGATATTCTTGTTGGAAAATACAAATCACTTTGCTAGGTTCCTCTTTTTCAAAAACACTTTTTAGAAAATTCTACTTTCTTGTTTTCCTTATTTTTTTTGTTTTTATTGAATTTTTTAAATATTTTATGCAATTTTTTTACTTTTTAGACATACCTAACATAAATATACTTAAAAAGTAAAAAAATTGTGAAAAAAATCTTTTAAAAATTCACTAAATACCAAAAATACAAAAAAATCTCTCATTTTCTTTATTTCTTCTGTTTGTTATTAAGTACACAAACATAATTTATTCGTAATATAGTGAAAATTGTCCAACAATCTTAAGACAGACTATTTTTTGGTGTCTTCATTGTATTTATTTTCTGTGCTTTTTACAAAGTGATATTCTTGTTGGAAAATACAAATCACTTTGCTAGGTTCCTCTTTTTCAAAAACACTTTTTAGAAAATTCTACTTTCTTATTTTCCTTATTTTTTTTGTTTTTACTGAATTTTTTAAATATTTTATGCAATTTTTTTACTTTTTAGACATACCTAACATAAATATACTTAAAAAGTAAACAAAATGTGAAAAAAATCTTTTAAAAATTCACTAAATACCAAAAATACAAAAAAAATACGAGAATTCAGTACAGTTTTTGTATTTTTATGTATTTATTAATTTTTTAAAATATTTTTTCACAAAAATTTTACTTTTTAGATACATCTAAGTAAGGTGCATCTAAAAACGTAAAAAAAATGTTTAAAATTTTAAAAATATTTACTAAAAACAAAAAAAATACGAAAACAAAAAAAATTGTATTTTCAAAAAATTTAATCCAAAAAACTCCAACCAAACACACTGAATTGTAGTCATATACTGTTTGACAAATAGTAGTAATATACTATTTATTTTCTTTGACAACTAATAGTAATATACTGGTGTCATTAACAATTCAGAATATTATTTTGTGTAATAGTGTTACAGAAAATTATTGTGTAGTAATTTATTTTCCTAGTTTTAATAACTAGAAAAATAAAATTAATTTGTTTTTTTGTTTTTCTGATTTTTATAATTAGATATTATGGTTGTTGAAAATAATACTCCAAATCCGATTGTTAAAACGACTTCGGTCCCTATCCAGAACTATGTTCAAGTTCTAATAAATCATGGAAAATCAGAAAAATTTAATAGCACCAAGTTTAAGAAATGGCAGAAGAAAATGCTATTTTATCTTACAACTCTAAATCTGGCCTGGTTTCTCTGTGAAGAGGCTCCAATACTAAGAGAAGATGAAAATGATTGGCAAGTTGTTGCAGCTGTAGACGCTTGGAAACACTCTGATTTTATGTGCAGAAATTACATCCTCAATGGCCTTGACAAAATGCTGTATAATGTTTACAGCCCTTTGAAAACAACAAAAGAATTGTGGGATTCTTTGGAGAAAAAATATAAGACAAAGGATGCCGGCACAAAGAAATTTGTTGTCAGTAAATTTCTGGACTTTGTTATGATAGATTCCCAAACAGTAATTTCTCAAGTTCAAAATTTTCAATTAATTTTGCATGATATTCATGCTAATGGTATGTCTCTGAGTGAATCTTTCCAAGTCGCATCTTTAGTGGAAAAAATACTACCAGCTTGGAAAGATTTCAAAAATTATTTAAAACATAAACGCAAATAGATAGCCATGAATGAACTTATTGTAAGATTGAGAATTGAGGAAAATAATCAGAAGGATGAAAAGAGAAATGGTAAAAATCCCATTGAGTCCAAGGCTAATGTGGTTGAACAAGTGCACAAACTACATAATAAAAAGAGGAAGTTTGCTAGAGATGGTCCTAAACAAGGTGACAATAATGACAATAAGAGGTTCACAGGAAAATGCTATAACTGTAGCATGACTGGATATCGAGCTTCTAATTGCCACTGCCCTAAGAAGGATTGCAGAAGTACAAGCAAGAAAACCACCAATCAAGCCAATGTGACAGAATTAAATTATATCTCTGACGGGGTAAATGACATCAATCTCTCTGTTGTGGTGTCTGAGGCTAATTTGGTTGGAAATCCCAAAGAATGGTGGGTTGACACTGGGGCAATTCGTCACATTTGTGCGGATAAGAAGATGTTCACTACTTACAATGAGGCTGTAAATGGTGAACAACTTTTCAAGGGAAATTATTCTACTTTTGCTGTGGCTGGACAAGGAAATGTGATCTTGAAGATAACATCAGGGAAGGAACTTACCCTCAACAACGTACTACATGTACCAGACATCCGAAATAATTTAGTTTCTGATTCTTTGTTAAGTAAAAATTGTTTTAGGCTTATATTTGAGTATGATAAATTTGTATTAACAAAGAGTGGTATGTATGTTGGTAAGGGATACATGAGTGATGGTCTCTTCAAGTTGAACGTAATGATTGTTGTACCAAAACTTGTTATTAATAAGAATAACACATCTTTTGCTTACATTCTTGAGTCAAATTTATGATATGGTAGATTAGGACATGTAAATTTTGATGCTTTGCGTAGATTAATTGGTTTAGATTATATACCAAAGTTTGGGATTAATCCAAATCACAAATGTGAGATTTGTATAGAAACGAAACTAACTAAGGCTCCATTTAAATCGGTTGAAAGAAAAACTGAACCTCTAGAATTAATTCATACTGATATGTGTGATCTTAAATTTGTTCAAACTAGAAGAGGCAAGAAATATTTCACAACATTTATCGATAAATGATGATTGCACAAGATATTGCTATGTATATTTACTTAGAAGTAAAGATAAAGTTTTGGAAATGTTTAAACTCTACAAAACTGAAGTTGAAAATCAACTTGGTAAACCCATTGAAATGGTTAAAAGTGATAGGGGTGGTGAATATAATGCACCTTTAAATGAATTTTGTGCACAACATGGCATTATTCACTAAACTACAACACCCTATTCTCCACAGTAAAATGGAATTGTTGAAAAGAAGAATAGAACTCTTAAAGAAATGATGAATGTCATTTTACTAAGTTCAGGCTTACCGCAGAACTTGTGGGGGGAAGCAATATTGTCTGTTAATTATGTTCTTAACATAATACCCCATAAGAAAACTAATAGCACTCCTCATGAATTGTGAAAAAGGTCGACCACTTTCTTACAAACACATAAAAGTGTGGAGGTGTTTAGCAAATATGGAAGTTCATGCTCCTAAAAAGACTAAGATAGGACCAAAAACCGTGAATTGTATGGGTGCTTAGAATAGTAGTGCATATCGATTTTTGACTTATAAATCAGAAATACCTGATATAAATGTGAACACTTTTATAGAGTCAAGGAATACTGTTTTTTTTAGCATGATTTTCCTTACAAGAGAGGACAGGAATTAAGTTCTTATAAAAGAACTTACGATTGTACACAAAGTCAAGAAATTAATGACAATCAAACGCAAAAGACTAGTAATGGTCTCAACCAGCAGGATTTAATTGATGATGAACCAAGACGAAGTAAGAGAGCAAGAACATCAAAATCTTTTGGTCTAGATTTTCTGACATACCTATTAGAAAATGAACCTCAAAGCTTTAAGGAAGCAATGACAGGTCCTGAAGCACCTTTATGGAAAGAAGTTGTTAATAATGAAATTGAATCCATTATGCAAAATCATACTTGGAAATTGGTGGATCTTCCACCTGGTTCTAAACCTCTTGGATATAAGTGGATATTCAAGAGAAAAATGAAAGCAGATGGTTCAACAGACAAATATAAAGCAAGACTTGTAGTAAAAGGTTACAGACAAAAGGAAGGCTTAGGCTATTTTGACACATATTCTCCTGTGATAAGAATAACATCCATCTGCATGCTTATTGCCATAGCAGCGTTGTATAATTTAGAGATACATCAAATGGATGTTAAGACAACTTTCTTAAATGGTGATCTAAATGAAGAGATCTATATGGAGCAACCCGAAGGAATTGTAGTACCATGGCAAGAAAATAAAGTTTGTCAGCTAGTAAAATCTCTTTACGAATTAAAACAAGCTCCTAAGAAATGGCATGAAAAAATTGATCATGCTATGCTTACTAACGGGTTTAAGATAAACGAATATGACAAGTACGTTTATGTTAAAAACATTGACCAAGGATATGTCATAGTTTATCTTTATGTGGATGACATGCTTATCATTGAAAGCAGTCAAAACATGATCAAATCAACTAAGCAAATGCTGAACAAAAAATTTGATATGAAAGATATAAGGGTCGTAGATGTTATATTAGGAATAAAAATTACTAAAACATTTGATGGGTATGTATTATCTCAATCTCATTATATTGAGAAAATTCTTGGTAAATTTATCAAGGATGATATGAATATAGCTAGAACACCTGTAGACATTAGTCTTTATTTATTGAAAAATAAAGGTGATGTGGTGTCTCAGCTAAAAAACTCCCAAATCATTAGAAGCCTAATGTACCTAATGAATTGTACTCGTCCTGATGTAGCTTATGCTGTCAGTAAATTGAGTAGGTACACTAGTAACCCTAGAGAAGACCATTGAAAAATGATCATTCGGGTTCTTAGATATCTAAGATTTACTTGTGATCATGGTTTGAACTTTACTCAATATCCTGCAGTACTGGAAGGCTATTGTGATGCAAATTGGATATCGGATACTAAAGATTCAAAATCTACTAGTAGATATGTCTTTACTTTGGGTAGTGCTACTGTTTCTTGGAAATCCATGAAAAAAAGATGCATTGCACTATCTACAATGGAATCTACAATGGAATCTGAGTTCATTGGTTTACACAAAGTAGGAGAAGAAGTAGAATGGCTTCGCCACTTCTTAGAAAACATTCCAATGTGGTCAAAACTTATGCCAGCTATTTGCATTCACTGTGATAGTCAATCTGTAATAGACAGGGCACATAATTATATGTATAATGGTAAGTCACGACATATTCGTCATTGACATAATACCGTAAGGGAATTGCTTTCAAATGGAATAATCTCAATAGATTATATAAAATCTAAAGAGAATATTGTGGATCCGTTAACAAAATGTTTTACAAAAATGTAAGTGTATAGTTCATCGAATGGGATGAGATTAAAGCCTATTACATAAGAGTCATCATAATGGTAACCCTACTTATATGACTGGAGATCCCAAGAACTAAGTTCTAAAAGACAACTAAGTTATGTGTGGTTTGCTAGAAATCACCAAGGGATTAAAATTCCCTACCAATTCCTACGGTAAGAGTGATATCTACAACATGTGTTATATGCAGGGGTTTAAGGATAAACTTTGCTTTTAATGATTACTTATATCTTGATTTAGGCATAAAAATTAAGATGAGTATAAGAGATACTCACAATAGGAATCACCTATATGAGTGTCGAACTGAGGTCGGTTCTATGAGAATGAAGAGGATAAATTCTCTAGAAGCACTCATGAACAACCAAGAGCGTTCAAGGTCAAAATGAACACAACCGTAAGAACCACGATGCGTCAGAAGATATTTTGTGTGAAATCTATTTACACAAACGGTTGAACAATTCAAGGCATCACGTCCATTGGTTAGTTAGCAATCTAATAGGTTATCACTAGGAAAAGTTCAAGGCCGAAAGTTACCTATCCTGATGCAAGATATTTTCGATTTACAATCTTTCGGCAAATTTTGCATATTGTTACATTTTCATTGTCATCAAATTCTATTCATGTGGGGGGATTGTTAGAATTGGGTTTTGGAAGTTTTGGAAAAACAAATTTTTTTCTCAAGTTTGGCCTATTTTTTGAGTGGAACCCATGCGCCAAAGTTAGCTGGTTTAAGTGGTAACGCATTCTATGCCGCGCTGTGATTCACGTAGTATATTTAGTTGCTCAAAACCATTATCGGGTGAATAGGAAATTGAAGCTAAAGTGAGCTCCATGGAAATTGAGTTTTTGGTAGAAATTTCTTAAGGTTTGGTTTAAGGCTTGCCCCATATTGGTTTGGTAGACAAATTTTTGTGGGTTTATAAAGTATGGATTTGTAACTTGGGGAAGGCTCCAAGGGCGCTCCAAGTTTGTAGAAGGGAGAGATTATGGACAAATTGGGCTAGACGCATTGGATCCAAAAATAAACACACGCGCGCGCCGTCGTCTGTCCCATCGGTCGAGCGGGCTGGGTTGGGCTGGGTTGGGCCTGGGCTTGGGTGCGAGTGCATGGTGTGAGGTTGGGTTGGGCTTGTTCGGCCCAATACTAATTCTTTTTGGGCCAAAAATATTGAGCTTGCTTGTTTTCATTTTTCAGAAAACACTTTTCAGAAAATTCTACTTTTTTGTTTTCCGTGTTTTTTTGTTTTTACTGAATTTTTTAAATATTTTAAGCAATTTTTTTTTTTACTTTTTAGACATACCTAACATAAATACAGCTAAAAAGTAAAAAAATTGTAAAAAAAATCTTTTAAAAATTCACTAAATACCAAAAATACAAAAAATACAAGAACTCAGTACATTTTTTTTAAAAATATTTTTATGTCTTTATTAATTTTTTTAAATATTTTTTCACAATTTTTTTACTTTTTAGATATATCTAACTAAGGTGCATCTAAAAAAGTAAAAAAAATATTTAAAATTTAAAAAATATTCACTAAAAACAAAAGAATACAAAAACCAAAAAACTCAGCTTTCAAAAAACTTAATCCAGAAAACTCAAACCAAACACACTGATTTGAATTTATTTTTTATTTTTGGGAAATAAATTCTGATCGTTTGAATTTAAATTTCAGTTGGAAAATTCAATTTGTGCACCTCTTCTGAATTTCTATACAGGCTCCATATCTGTCCAAACAGATCCGAATTTTTTCAAAATTCAAAACCCAAACAGATTCAAACCAAACAATTTCTTATCTGTTCAAATAGGTATTTTAACTGTTCAAACAGGATTTGCACCTGTTTAATTCAAACTGAACAACCACTTTTTAATCTATAAATAGGCAGTTCCTTAATTGATTTTCATACTAAATTTTCGTCCAAAAATTTGATTTTGCTTTCTGGATTTTGCTGCATTTAATTTTCCTATGAGAACGAGTGTACATACAAAGTGTGCTTGTTGTACGAATAATTTGTAGTGCTGCAATTATTCGTAGTTGATCATTTTATCCTGAGAGATAGACGTCCATAATTTGAAAGTACCGTGGAGATGACGAATCTGTCTTAAGGACACAGTATTAAACACCGGACTTGATTAGAATTTTGTCCAATAAATACATAAGGTTAGTAATTAATTTACTTTCTGTTTTATTTTTTTTTTCAGATTTTGATTTTATTTTTTGTAACAAAATAAAAATCTGTTTTTATTTATTTATTTTATATTCTGGTTTGATTTTTATAATCAAACAATCTTTCTCTTTTTTCTTTATTTCTTCTGTTTGTTATTGGCCTCGTTTGGGAACATGTTTTTTTAGTAATTTTTTGACTTTTTGGTTAAAATATGATGTAAAAAAAAATTAGTATGTTTGGGATGACTTTTTGACTTTTTACGAAAAGATGTGCAAAAAGTAGAGAGAAAAATGAATCTTTGATTTTTTGGTATACGCTGTTGGCTTTTTGATTATTTTAGTAACTTTTTAATTTTTTAATTAAAAAATTCACTTGTCAAACGAGACCTAAGTATACAAATATAATTTACTCATAATATAGTAAAAATTATCCAATAATTGTTTATACGAAAAAATCCTTTTATTGCTCCCTACAAATTTCCTACGCAAATCCTTTGAAAGAAAAGCTTCAACAACTAATAAGATTCCTTAAAGATAAGTGATATCCCATCCATGCACCAACCTTCAATAATGTACCTCAACAGCACATGGGTAAGGACACGGAGAAAAGTCCTGCAACAAGCACTAATACACTGAAAAATTCAAAGAAAGAAATAAAAGCCACTGACAGAAGGAAAAGTTCAATCCATTTCATTCCACACATAGAAAATTAAAAAGGGTCAGTCATGCAATGATAGTAAGCCTTTGAAATGTCGGGCTCAAATCAGAATGATAGTAATGTTAGTATTTTTTTTATGTGGGTCAATATGTCAATTTGTTTTTATATTTTTATTATTTTTTATTTATTTATAACCGAATATCCAGGTTAGCGCCCCTTTCAAAATGTCGCATCTCGACTAACCTCGAGACCCTGAGCTGATCCATCAGGCAAAAACACAGTGGCCCGCCAGTAGTCAGTTGCGGGTAGAATTCAAACCTGAGACCTAGAGAGGAGCTTACTCCTTAGTCCCCGATCCCTTACCCTCAACCCATTAAACTACCCTTACGGGTTCAATATGTCAGTTTTTGTTTTGTGAAAAAAATCAATTTGATTGTAATAAAAGCACATTTTAATGAGAATCAAATTGATT
This sequence comes from Camellia sinensis, assembly GCF_004153795.1. NCBI lineage: Eukaryota > Viridiplantae > Streptophyta > Magnoliopsida > Ericales > Theaceae > Camellia > Camellia sinensis. Next base: position 971,312 of record NW_021024811.1, read on the forward strand.
AATTACTTGTAGCCACTCATATAACACACTTCCAACCCAATCTAAGACAGTAGCAGCCCAAATTTTTTTTTAGACCATAGCCTAAATGGTCAAATTAGACCTTCAAATAATTAATAACAAGAATTTTTTAATATTTGTTAGGTGAGTCTTAAGTAATAGGTTAAGTGACTTAATAGTTGAATCACCTTTAATATGAAGTATATGACTATAATAGGAATAAAATTTGAATGCAACGATGATACTACATCCTCAAGCACGCGTGTATCACCAACCAATTAAGAGCGAGTAAAAGACCTACACACGTTCATCAAGCTCTTTCAAGCATTCTAAACAACTAGCTATGGCCCAAGGTGAACAATTCATCCCGTTTCAAGTCCCAAACCAATTCAACATCAATTTCATGCTTCAATCACATACCAGATTCGTTCTTGTTTTTGAAATGTGGTGCTCAAATCAAGTTTTAGATATTGTTCAATATCCGTTGATATATAGACTCAAGGTGAGGTTTGCTAAATATTAAAATAGAACCTTATCTAATTAAGTTTTCATAAAGTTAAAACATTCAACAATAAAAAGATTTTAAACTTTTTGGGCGAGCTCACCTAAAACTGTGTTTGGTTGGAAGATTTGATGAGAAAAATGAAAAATGAAAAAGGATATGCAATCTCACTTTTTATTTAATTATAATGGAAAACACATGCAAAAAGAAAGTAAGAAAGAAATACAATCTCACATTTTGTTTTTTAAGTTCACTTAAATTCTTTTTCTTCTTCATTTTCCAACTCAACCAAACATAGTTTGGAATTTCAATCCTATCAATTCTTTTTCCTTTTCTTTCCATTTTCATATCTATTTCCCTTTTCATTTCCCTCATCAAATCTTCCAATCAAACACAACTTAAAGAGTTAATGATTGAGTCACCTCTAAGTAGGAATGACAGCAGGCCAAGATGGGGCTAGGTATTACATTCATCGTCCCCAATCCCTAAAGGTAAAAAAATTCCCGTCCCGCCACCGATTCCCGGCGAGGAACCCATCACCTCGCCCCCACCCCCACCCCTTAGCAGGGATCGGGTTTCCCCGACCCCGAAAAATCCCCGACCCTTTCACAGATTGATCAAAATTAGCATGGTCATCAGACTTACAAACATCACAGGGAACATAAAAAAGATCAAACCCTTGTTTTTCTAATCACAAAAGTTATAGTAATAAACTAAAAATCAAAAATAAAATAAGATAATAAGAAGAAAAAAAAAAGGTATGAAGCTCAGATTAACATTTATCATCATCGCAGTCTGCTTGTGTGTGAGTGTGAGGCTGTGTAAGTGTAGCTGTGTTTTAGGATTTGGTTTTTATATATATATATATAGAGGGGTATAATAGTTCACATCGGGGAGACGGGGCTGGGGACAGGTCAGGGTTGGGGTTGTGATACGTATCACTGTCCCCGGCTTAAAATTTGTTGGGGATTCATTTTCGAATATCATCCTCAGCCCATCGGGGGTATTTTTCGAGAAAAAACCGTTCTAATTGGGGTCGACAGGGCGGGTACTCGTTGGGTCGGGTTCAAATTGCCATCCCTACCTTTAAGGCTGTGTTTGGTAAGAGATTTTGATGAAAGAAATGGAAAGAGAAAGAAAAATAGAAAGAAAATAAGAAAGAATTGATAGGATTTGAATTCCAATTTATGATTCATTTTCGAATATCATCCTCAGCCCATCGGGGGTATTTTTCGGGAAAAAACCGTTCTAATTAGGGTTGAGAGGGCGGGTACTCGTTGGGTCGGGTTCAAATTGCCATCCCTACCTTTAAGGCTGTGTTTGGTAAGAGATTTTGATGAAAGAAATGGAAAGAGAAAGAAAAATAGAAAGAAAATAAGAAAGAATTGATAGGATTTGAATTCCAATTTATTTTGGTTGGGTTAGAAAATAGAGAAAGAAATGAGCTAAGCGAACCTAAGCTTGTGTTTGGTTAGGGGATTTGAGAAGGAATTTAGAAATGGAAAGGGAAAATGTGTGTAAAATTAAGTGAAATATAGACATATTGTATTCATATTTCACCTGCATTTTTCTTTTCTCTTTCCAAATTCATTCTCAAATCCCTGAACCAAACACAGTGTAAAAGACAACTTTTTTTCTGATGTTTTCCATTATAACCAAATAAAAAATGAGATTGATTTTTTTTTTCCCCTCACACCAATTCCTCCAACTAAATGCGGCCTAAAGAAATGTGATTGCATGATTAAGGCATCTTTTGAGAAGTGGGTTAAATGTCATTTTGAGTCACATTAACTCTCACATTTTTTCAATAAAAATCAAAAAATTAATTTTTACCTATCTTTTCAAAACACCTCTAATACTCATACATCAGTCGTATCCCAAATCGTATAATGTAAAATGAGGGCTCAAATTCCAAGAAGAATAGTACCAAGGGACCTCATTCGTGTGAAAGGCAAGCACAGTTCGCGACAATGGGTGAGCGGTGAAGACGCTGAGTAGTGGGTCTGAGTTTGGTTGGGCTCCATACCTTTTCTTTTTTTTTCTTTTTTTATAAGTATATTGGGGGGGAGATATTGTCTAGTAAAGAAGAGACTGAGTTCATGGTACAGATTTAAGAGTGTGACACTTGAAGACACTCTGGAGAACTTGACAGGCAAATAATGTGTGCGTGTGTGTATATATTCATAGATTTAGTAACCCGTTTTCATTTGCTATTTTGCTATTGCTAGGTTTGCTTTCTCTTTGGAGGGAGTTTTGGGGATTTGAGCGTGATGGCAGAGTTCAAGCACTTGGTGGTGGTTAAGTTCAAGGAAGAAGTGTTCGTGGATGAGATTGTGAAAGGGATGGAGAAACTTGTTTCTGAGATTGATGCTGTCAAGTCCTTTGAGTGGTAATTCTAATTTTATGTCTCTCACTCCACCCTCTACCTCTTCTTCTTTAATTTAAACTTAATTACTCTCCATTCAATCTTGAAAGCATTCACATCAATTATGTGATTATTTGGTGCAACTTATTTGATCTATTTATAATTTATTTTATTTTAAAAGTTTGTATAAGATTGTTTAGGGTAACTTTTACTTTTAGTTGATTATTCAAAAGTTGAAAATGAGAACTGCTGTTTTATGATTATCAACTTTTAATCTAAAATATGTTGCACCAAACAAGCCTTATATCTTGAGAATATTACAGTTTGAAATTTTCAATGATTCAATAATTATAAATGATTTGAAACGATGGGATAAAAAGATTTAGGTTCAAAAGATCTCATGCCTCAAAAGAGAATCCAGATCATATGTCTTCTTATACGAACCTTTGTTTCTCTTTTTAATCTTATTGGTTCATAAAATCACTTTTGTTGATGTGGACAACCCCATAAAAGTATATAGGAAGAAACAATTCAAGGAAATAGGTGACGATGATTCGAGTGCAACATTCAAAATGCCATGATGAAACAATTTATTTTACATGTAGTCCATACCAAATCAAGTCCATAAATTAAAATTTTAAGGACTGTCTTTAGTGTTTTATTTTTATTTTTTTTATAATGTTTTTAGCATTTTAGAATTTTTATATTTATTAGGACTAGAAAAAGTTCAACATGAACCTTAAATTCAACATACTCTTGTACAATCATTTTCAAAATTTTTGTGTTCTGAGATTCACATAGGAACAAAAATTGCTTAGATAGAGCTCCCTAATCCATGACCACGGACAAAGAAGAAATATACTCAAAAAATTTAATATTTAATGTATGGTTGAAATTTATTCAAAATATAGGCTTTCCCATACCAGAAATGAATCTGTCGGTGCACACGTCTTTACTGTAACTCCAAACATCAATTTATGGTGATATAGCAATGAAGTAGTTGAGCCAATTGATTGTAAGTGACTAGGGCTTTGTTAATGAACAGGGGACAGGACATAGAAAGCCAGGAGATGCTTACACAAGGCTTCACACACGCATTCTTGATGACATTCAAGACCAAGGAAGACTTCACTGCTTTCCTTGGCCATCCCAAACATGTGGAATTTTCTGCTACATTTTCAACAGTCATTGACAAGATTGTGCTGCTTGATTTCCCAGCTGTTCTTGCCAAGCCACCACCAGCTTGAGTCTACTACTACAAAAACATTATTGGACAATAATAATAAGCTAATTATGAGTGTGTGTATGTGTGCGCCTATGTGTATTATTTTTATGTGTTTGTTTGAATAATTATGGGTTGCTATGACTGTTGTTATGAAGCTTTGTGGATATAAATTACCTATGTATCAAAACCTTTTATTCCCTTGTTGATGAATGGATGGTTGTGATAAATATGGATTTGATGAGATCCTTGAGCAAATGTCTATTGTTGATTTACTAATTTAACCTTGGAACATCATTGAGAGCAAAAGAAAAGTTCGTGTGTATTGAAAAAACCACACCAAAAATGTACTGGCCGGTGGCTCCCATAGAATGTGGATTCTACCGATATGTGAGAAGTTGATGTACCACTGATATGTTTTCTATCTGTGCACACGTAACATTGATTGAGACCAAATGATTGGCCAAGTATTCTTTGTATAAAAAATATATGTTTTTCCTGTAGTTAATGTACTCTGTTAGGTTTTTGTAATTGACAATTCCGTTAGACAAAATTCCATTCAGTTTTCACTCTATTGTATCTATGAGTTATGAGTGTTTTAGATGTAAATTTAACCTGAATTGTGCCTGAGTAGAGAAATTTGTGATGACATTCCATATCTTGTTTTTGAGCACTCTTTGTTTGCCATTTCGCTAACCAAGTACGGTGAAGTGGTTCATATAGTATTTCTGCATGCATTCTGAACTTTTGAGAAACTTGTTTTACTGCTAGAGCAGTTGGCCTGTATGTGAGTACCGCTTTTTGTCACACTGCTCGAGCAGCGAAATGAGTGCTTGAGCAATTTTCACGGCTCTATTTAATATAAAGTGCGTTGTTTACTATTTTTAGGGTTGAACCGGTCCATATTCTTAGAGAGGAAGAGAAACAAAGGGTGTATTTGGTTTGTGTTTTGGGATAAATTTTTTTAAAAAAATTGGGGAGAGAGTTTAGAAATTTTTTGGTTTGTTTGGTTGTATAAAATAGTTTTGGTGTTTGGGAGTTTGAGATGATTTGATATTTTGTTGTAGTTAAATAGATGTGTGTGAGAGATAAAGTAATTGAGAAGCAGAAATTGATGGAATAAAGAATGACCACACCATAAAATTGGTGTGACTCACTTCATTAGAATTCTTCTCCCTAGCAGTGTTATAAACCTTCCCGTAAGAATCCGTTAGTTGGTTGATAATTTGAATTCAAATTATCAACAGACACAACTCTGTGAAACATGGCAACTGTTCTTAGATTATACCTATTGCCAAGAGTCTCCTATTGATATATAAATAGTGACAACAGGTTGTGAATAAGAGATAGAAAAAGAACTACAAAGTTAACTATTTTCTATCTTCCGGATATTCAACATTCTTGTGTGATAAACACCCTCACGGGTATTCCGATTGATTGCCATTGATAGAACATTTTTCAGTGGTATCAGAGCCAGGTTACCCATTATCGCAGATGTCGAATTTTAGTCCGGAAGAAAGACAAGTTTCTGAAATCTTTTTACCGAAAATTCAGAAAATAATTGATCAACAATCTTCGGCATTGGTGAATTCTGTTTGTTTATATAATTATCACCAACGTGTCGTATTCCCAGAAAATTATCCGAAGAAAATAACTGTTGGTGGCGCTGTTGTTCCGAACCTTGCCGAAAGTGAAGCCGAATTGCACCGTTGGAAGAAATTTTACAAAATATTTTTCGGTTCCAATTGGGTCTCCAAATTTGCTCTCTCTTGTTCTTCACAGAATTTTGATCACAACGGTGTAATTCGTTGTGAAAAACGGAAAAAAATTGATCCACAAAATTCAACTTACAGTGTTTGGACTCCTACCCCCACCGGAGAAGACGATCTACAGTGCCCAGAAAAAGAAGAAGAAGATTCTGTTTTGCATTTAAATTTGGTTGGGTTGAATTCAACAATTAAAAGAAAAGGCCCAAAAATCAGGACCACAGCAAGGAAATCAATTCCTTTGGGCCTGAAAATTAAAAAGAATTTTGATCAGCCCATTTATTCAGGCGCAACCCACAGACAGGCGGAGCCCAATCCACAGACACAGCCTGCAAAATACACGGACCAGCCCAGTGTGCCATCCCAGCCAGCCCAGCGAGCCAACCCGCGTGCCAGCCTAGGTCCGCGCCCAGATCCGCGCGTCGACCCAGCGACCAACGCCCCGCGCCCGGACCCGCGTCCGTCTGCCTCGCCTGACCCGCGCGTTGACCAGCGGTTCACGCCGGTTCGGTCTCAGCCGGTCCAAACTGGTTCAGCACAATACCCGGACCAACAGCAGTTTGGTCCACTTGGTTTTTTGGCTCGTTCTCGCTCATTTCAAGTCATTTACAGTCATTCAAAATCCAAAATTTTCAGAATTCTTCTAAGAATTTTTCTGTGGATCGTTGTACTAAATTTTCTGAAAACAAAATTCACGGAGGTGCGTATCCAAGGGTGTTACCAAGGAAAGCATTCAAAGGACCATTGTTTAAAAGGCACCATTGTGTTCCTTGGGCTCGTAATTATTATTACAATACTTATAAGCAAAGTATTGGGTTTACTAGGCCTTTGGGTTTTCATCATTGTACTTACCCAAGGCATCAGTATCGTTCTCTTCCTTCACATCATTTTCATCACAGGAGTTGATTCAACAACTACAAGGCTTTTTCTTATTTTTTTGTTGTTTTTAATTTTGCTTATTTTTATTTTTAGTTTAGTATTGTAATATTCACATTTGAATTTTCATATTCACATTTGAATTTTCATAGTATCACATTTTATTTTTAATATGGCTATTAAAAATACAATGGATTCTTCGAGAATCGAGATGCTAAATGAAAATAATTTCCGAGTATGGAAACGTCACATATCTTATCTTCTTACACATGAGAAAACATTGCATACTTTATCCACTTCTAAACCAGATGATGATTCAAATTGGTTCCAAAATAAATGGATAGAAGATGATGCAATGGCAAAGGCAACTATGTTACATAATATGAAAGATAACATAATTCCGCTCTTTGAAGAACATGAAACTGCAAGACAACTAATGGAAGCACTAGAAAGTAAGTATGGAGTCCAATCGGATACTCAAATTCAATTGCTCTTGGACAAATATAATAATACTCGTATGAGTGAAAATGATAGTGTTGGTGATCATGTTAATCAAATGGAATTAATTGCTAAAGAATTATCCAATGCTGATCACTCTTTGTCGAACAAGATGCAAGTAACTACTATACTTAATAGTCTTCCCTTATCTTGGGATCATGTTATCACATCTTTAACTCATAGTGGACAAGAGATTTCAATGGTCACATTGTCTGTACTCTTAGTTTTGGAAGAAGAAAGGATGAAGCGCAGACGTAAAGAAGGATTGTCTTCTAACTTGTTGATGGCACAATCTTCACCACAACCACAGAATAATACTCACACTCCATTCAACAAGAAAAAGACGACTTTTTTCAAGAAAAAATGGAAGAAGGGATTTCAGAAAGGATGGAAGAAACCACAAGAATGGTAAAAACAACAACATCACAAGTATCAAATTGGCCCATGTTACAAGTGCGGTCAAAAAGGGCATATCAAAGCCAATTGTCCTCAGAAGAATCAACCAAAGGTGAATAACCCTGTTGCCATGACAATTTCTGAAGCATTGGTACTTGAGCCTTCATCAAATTCATGGTGGATTGATTATGTTGCAACTAGACATATTGTGCAAAACAAGGACATGTTTGTAGTATTTACTGATAAGCAGATTGGTGAACACAGGATCTACATGGGCAACAACTTCTATAGTGATGTTTTGGGTATCGGCAATTGTCAATTCTCTATTAAAGGGACTTCTATTGTGCTTCATGATGTGCTTTATGTACCTAATATTCGGCGAAATTTGATTTCAGTTCCGGTGTTAACTCAAAAAGGTTTTGAGGTTAATTTTAGGTTTAACACAGTATTGATTAAGAAAGGGAGTGTATTAGTGAAAGGTGTAAGAGTGAATGATAGCGATGAAAAAAAATTTCGTCACCTATTATTTTATTTATTTTATGCATTTGGTGACGAAATTTTGTTTTCGTCTCTAAAAATAGTATAATTAGAGACGAAATCTTATTTTCATCACTAAAACATATATATTTGGAGACGAAATAGTTTTCGTCATAAGTTTTCGTCACCATAGACCTTTTTTGTTGTAGTGATGCATCCAGTGTATATATATATATATATATGAGAGGTTGTGTGTTAATTTCCAAACCTGTTGCGATTTCTCGATCTCATTTTAATTGAATCGGATTTACTCGAAATAATTCATTCGGACATTTGTGGGCCTTTAAGAACTAAAACTCATCGAAGTATGGAATACTTTATTACTTTCACTGATGATTATTCAAGATATGGACATATCTACCTTCTTAAACACAAATCAGAAGCACTTGAAAAGTTTAAGGAATATAAATTAGAGGTAGAAAAACAACTTGGTCGGTCCATTAAACACTTGAATAATGATAGAGGTGGCGAATATGAAGCTATGGATTCTTTTTGCAAAGAGTATGGCATAAAACATTTGTTTACAATGCCATATACACCACAACAAAATGGGGTTGCAGAAAGACGAAATCGTACTCTCATGGTAATGACAAGGTCTATGATGGCTCATGCTGATCTTCTTATTCATTTTTGGGGGGAAGCCGTGTCCACCGCTGCGTATATCTTAAATAGAGTTGAAACAAAAGCCAAACCTCTAACTCCTTATGAATGCTGGCATGGAACTAAACCTAATGTTCAAACTCTCAAAGTTTGGGGATGTAAGGCACATGTACTTATTCCCAAACCTTTAAGGGATAAATTAGGAAGCAAAACTTGGGAATGCAAGTTTATTGGTTATGTCGAAAATGGGAGTGGTTATCGTTTTTACCATCCCGAACGTGGATTAATAGAAAGTAGAGATGCTATTTTTCTTGAATCCACTAATCTTGTTACTCCTATTGAACAAATTGAATTGCTCTCTGAAGTATCTCAGGATTCTTCTCTTCCTTCTTTGTCACACAGTCCACATGTTCTTCTCGAACCATCTAATAGTGGGCGCAAACACACATTACATGACGTTGTTTTACCTGCTTCGAATTCTGAGATAAGTGGGAGTAAGAGAGCACGACGTCCATCTACGGTTTTGAAAGATCATTATGTTTTTCAAGTTGAAGAACTTAATAACTTAGTAGATGATCCTACTAGTTATAATGAAGCAATGAGTAACAGTGATGCTCCACAATGGCTTGAGTCAATGAATGAAGAACTTGACTCGATCAAGAAAAATGATGTTTGGGAATTAACCGATCTTCCGAATGGAAGAAAAGCCATTGGTTGCAAATGGGTTCTTAGAAAGAAATTCAAAGTAGATGGAACTTTGGAGAAATACAAGGCCAGGTTAGTAGCCAAGGAATTCACTCAACAACCTGGAATAGACATTTGCTTATGCATTTGGACTGTCAGCCGCTATAATGTTTGGAGACTGCTGCGTATTTGGACTGCACTGTGCTTATAAGTTCTAATGCGGTAGTAGCAAGATGGATTTAGAATTGCATCAATTAGATGTTAAAACTGCTTTTTCTCAATGGAGAATTAAAAGAAGAAATTTATATGATGCAACCTGATGGTTTCCATAACCAAGGCAACGAGGATAAGTCTACAAGTTGAAGAATCTCTATATGGACTTAAACAATCTTCAAGACAATGGTACTTGAAATTCCACCAAGCCATTTTAGAAATGGGCTATGTTGTAAGTCCATTAGATCACTGTGTTTATATCTGGAAAAATGTTGACAAGTTAGCAATATTATCTTTATACGTGGATGATATATTGTTAGCAGGAAACTGTCCAGATATAATTATAAAACCAAATTTTCTTAGATCTAGATTTGAAATGAAAGACATGGGTCTTGCAACCTATGTTCTAGGAATTAGAATTTCAAAGAGATAGAAATTCAAAATTATTATATCTAGATCAAGAGAAATATCTAGACAAAGTGCTCAAAAGATTTAATATGGAATAACTGTAATTCTTTAAGTACGCCTGTTTGCAAGGGACAAAGTCTTAGTAAAGTATGAGTCCTCAAACTAAGTCTGACATTGAGGAAATGAAAAATGTTCTGTATGCTCAAGCAGTAGGCAGCCTAATGTATGCCATGACAAGCACTAGACCTGACATCTGTCATGCAGTCGGATTGGTAAGTCGGTTTCAATCTAATCCAGGTAAGGAACATTGGTAAGCAGTCAAAAAGAATATTCAGGTATTTAAAAGGCACTAAAAACTTTAAGTTATGTTTTGGTTTGTGTGATTTAGACATAAAAGGATACACTGATGCGGATTTGCAGGAGATGTAGATAATAGAAAATCACTAGTGGTCATGTGTTCTTGTTTGGTGGAACAGCAGTTTCTTTGGTTAAGTAAGAAACAGAGTTGTGTTGCAAAAATATACTATGGAAGCTGAATATATAGCTTGCAGCACAGCCGCGTTAGTAATGCGGTCTGGATAAAACGATTTGTTGACAGTTTACAATTAGGTATACCTGTCAGACCAGTCAGTATGTTTTGTGACAATCAGTCTGCCATCTCATTAATAAAAAGTGGAGCAAATAGCTCTAAGGGAAAACATATTGATGTTAGTTACCACTATATTCAGGACATAGTGGAGAAAGGTGAAATAAAAGTCAACTATATACCCTCAGAAGAGATGGTGGCTGACATTGTGACCAAAGGGTTGTCTCTAGAAAAATTCAGAGAACATGTAACTAATATGGGATTGAAAAATGGCTAGCTAGGTGGTTTAGCTACTTATATAAGAGCATAGTTGGATGACTCTGGGGACGCCTAGATAACCGATGTTTTGTGACTCTATCTTGCATTGAAACATGTGTTTGGTCAGGTAACAAGATAAAGGAACTGACAAGGTATGGATATATAAGTTAGCATGAGATGTAAAGTCCATAATATGCAACGTGCTAACTAGATGATATTGTCTGCTTGATCAACAAAAAGTCATTGATAAGGTGTGTTAAGGAAAACCTTCAGGAATGGGTCTTAAAGGAAGTACTTAACAATAATTTCAGTGCAGGTCGACACATGAAAAATGTGTACGGCTGAAGTCATCAATGGTGATTGGGTATGGATTATGAACCCATTACTGAAAATTGATGCCGTTCACTTGTAATATAGTGAATTGAAGTCATCTGGAATGTGTTATCAGTGGGAGAACACATTCGTACGGGTGCGGTCAGATTAGTGACAAAAACGTGCGCACGTAAGGCCAAGTCACAATCAGACGTCGATCTATGAGGTAATTTCATAGATGAAAGTTGGCATGAGGCAAAATTTTGGTACCAAGGTTAAAAATGCTCAACTCAGGTTTATCGTCTTATTATGGTGTGTTCAAGTGGGAGATGATGGAATAAAGAATGACCACACCATAAAATTGGTGTGACTCACTTCATTAGAATTCTTCTCCCTAGCAGTGTTATAAACCTTCCCGTAAGAATCCGTTAGTTGGTTGATATTTGAATTCAAATTATCAACAGACACAACTCTATGAAACATGGCAACTGTTCTTAGATTATACCTATTGCCAAAAGTCTCCTATTGATATATAAATAGTGACAACAGGTTGTGAATAAGAGATAGAAAAAGAACTACAAAGTTAACTATTTTCTATCTTCCGGATATTCAACATTCTTGCGTGATAAACACCCTCACGAGTATTCCGATTGATTGCCATTGATAGAACATCTTTCAGAAATGAGAGAAAAAATGATTGATTGATGTGTAATAGAGAGAAATAATTTTGGAATTTTTTTGAGAACATTTGTAACCAAACATGTTTTTGAAAATTTTCTTCCAAAAACATGTTTCAAAACACAAACCAAACACATATATTTGAGGGTATTTTCATTGATGATTTGAGGGTGATCGATTAATCAACGAGTTTCATATTAACAAACATCAAGGGTTATTTTTGTTCTTTCATTCACAAAAAGAGAGAAGTGTTCTTCGGTGGACTTCAGAGTGACTTATCGTCGTGGATTCAACATTGACACTATGGATTCAACGTTAGGCAAGCAATTCCGAGGTGAAAACGGTGGTGGAATTGGGTTTGGTTCAATTTGGGCATGGATTCACTAGATAATTGATGATTGTCGCATGTAATTTTTTTTAGTCTTCTTAGTAGATTGTTTTGTAGTTTTGGCCTGTTATTTTTTATCACAATTGAAGTAGTCTAATTGTGATTTTTTTCACGTTAAATCGTTATGTCAATTTGTTATTGATTATTTATTTAGAATTACTATTCATTATTTAAAATTGAATCATAATAAAAAATCAACATCTCAAGATTTTTTTTAGATTTTTCCCACTCCAGCTAGACAATGTGACAAGAATCTTAAACACCATCGCATCTATAAATGTATTAATCCATTAGACATAAGGGTTTGTCGCCATGTTATCAAATTTTCAATTCAAAATTAACTTTTTGGAGTTTCTTAATTATTAAAAAGATAAATAAATTGTATTGAATTCAAATTGTGTTAAACAGAAGGCCCTGTGCAGTTGGTATATACTCAAATCCTCTTAAGTTAAATGTAGCATCCTGTCTTTGTGAACTCTAAAGAAGATAAAATTACTTTTGACTTTTCTGCTTCATCTAATCTAAACACTTCGGATGATTAATGAAAAAACTAAATTATTGTCAATCATGGAGGCCCATGCCAACAACTTTGTCTGCCACTAGATTTCTTTCTTAAATGACAGCAGGGGATCTCAAAGGTAGCAATATCTACTACATTGCCATGCTTTCAATTTGAAGTGAGCAATTTAAGAGAGGGATACTTTGTATGAGAAATTTGGGCTGTCTATGGTTAAAGCCTTCCTCATGATGATCATTAGGCAAAAAGGTTAAAAACACAAATAAATTGATGATAATGAAAAACTAACAAGACTAACTCGTTGGCCAAGAGTCTTCGCACCTCTTAAGTTAGGAGTTTAACTTTCTACACCGACTTGCTGTTATTTCCCTTTTATTTGTTTGATTGTATTTCTCATGTTTGTTTGAATTTATTGTATGATTATGGCTATTTGTTGGGCTTTCTTTTATATTTAAATGTGTAGTTCTCGTGATTTTTTGTTTTTAATACAAAAAAATGGCAAAGAAAAAAGAATCAGACACAGAGGAAGAACCATGATGAGTGAAAAAAAGGTCTTAAAAGAAAGGGAAATTTCTCTGCAGAAAAAGTTGTTGCAGAGGAATTGATGGATCAGGGATGGGAATTTGGAGAAAAGAGATCTATTTGAGATGGAAAGTAAATTTCTTTTATATGGGTCCCCAAAGCATCTTCTAAAAGATATGAAACAACACAGCAAGTTAACCCAAAGCATCTTCTAAAAGATATGAAGAACAACGCAGCAAGTTAAATTTGTAACAGATATAAAGTGGATTCTCTGTTTTACTATTTTTTATCCTTTTATTCTCCGTGATGCCAGGGGCCTCGAATTGTAGAGCTCAAATACCTCGACAATTCCTCTCTTCCTCCCCCTCCCCCCTATTTTTTTTTGGAAAAATGTTAGGGATTATGAAAGATTTTTTATGAAAATGATCATGAAAGGTTTGTGATCCTTAAATTACCTGGATTAGTGTATGGTGATTTATTCTAAGTATAATCCAAATGTTACAAATCTTTCATGATCATTTTCATGAAAGACTTTTCATGATACCTAGTATTTCTGATTTTTTTTTTGGAAGGATGGTTATGTATAAAGGTGTACCAAAAAAATTAGACATTCCGTACCAATTTAGCGTTTGACTAGTTAGGTGATAAAATTGAATGATCAATTAGGTTGCTGATTAAAAGTTGTTAATTCCATATAATTTTGTACGAGTCCCTATTATATTTTTATTTCAATTAGTAGGGATTCGTACAAAATTATATGAAATTAAAAATTTCAACCAGCAGCTTTGATTAGTTAATTTTATCATCCAATCAATTCAACCCAATTTACTCACCTTATCAAACTACACAGGCTGAGTTGGTGCGAGATATCTAGTTTTTTGGCACACCCCTACACATAACCGCCCTTCCAAGATAAAAAAAAAAAAAAAGCCAACCACACTGACTGAGTTGGTACGAAATATCTAGTTTTTTGGCACACCCTTATATATAACCACCCTTCCAAAAAAAAAAAAAAAAAAAAAACCAACCCACCCAACAACAGCCAACCACACTGACTGAGTTGGTACGAAATATCTAGTTTTTTGGCACACCCTTATATAAAAAAAAAAAAAAAAAAAAAAAAAAAAAAAAAAAAACCAAACCAACATAGAAAATCCAAAGTCGAGGCATTCGAGTCTCACAATTTGATGCCCCAAACATTTCCCATTTACGCTCTTCTTATCATATAACTCTTCACCCAGAAAATTCTTCGGATTTAAAAGATCAAACCACCAAAGAAAAAGGAAAACCAAACCAAAAAAAAATGCAAGCCTTGAAGAAAGTCCATCTTCTTCATCTTGTCCTACTCACACTCAACTTCTTCCCAAAATCTTTAGCCAAACAAAACCCAAAAAGCTTTTGTGGCAAAATTACAATTCAAAAACCATTTTTTCTTCAAAATTCAACAGAATCATCCCTACTAAGCCACATGGTAGTTTGCAAGTCTCAAAAACTATACTTTAGGACCTCCCTTGGCCTATTCCAAATCTCCTCCATTGATTATACCACTAAACTACTAACCATCTCTCACTCTTCATGTTCTTCTTCATCCAATTATGTCTCTCCTGCGCTTCTCTCCGCGGGCTTTCCTTCTCCTCCAAATCCAAATTCACTTGCTCTCTTCGATTGCTCATCAAAAAATCACATGTTCAAAGCTAAATTTAACTGTACTGGCCTACATGGAGGCAAAGCAGCCTTGAATCTTTGCGAACAAAAAGTTGATAAATCATATTCGTGCTTATTTGTGAATGATACTGAAAAACTGGACAAGGGTTTTCATCCAAATGATTTGAATTGCTCGCGGTATAGTAGAGTTTATAGAAGAAATTCATCGGTTGATGACAACTTGGAAGGATATGAGTTGGGAACAAGGATTTCTTTCGATATTCCTAACCATGTACCCAATATCTGCGACGAGTGTAACAAGCCCCATGGCAATTGTGGGATTGGATTGAAGTGCATTTGCCACCCAAAAGACTGTAGTAAGTGCCCCCTTTTCTTGCAAACTTAAAGTTTGATTTTATTTGATTTGATTTGATTTTATTTTTTTGGGCTATTTTCTTGTGCAATATTTGGTATATGTGAAGGTTTCAAATGGTGTTATTGCAGAAGATAAAGTCATATCCAAGAGTGTTACAGTGGACCCTTTTGGTAATATTCTCTTCTCTTTGCTTTCCTCCATTGTTGTGATAGTTCTCTTCAAAGCTTCTTGAAGCAATTGGCTTTGAACTTTCATATGAAAAAAATGTCACTTTAATATTAGGAATTATGAAGAAAATATTATGAAATGCATCATGAAGGTTTTTTATCCTTTGATCAGTGTGTAGTATTTTATTGTATCTAACAATAAAAAATCTTTCATAATCATTTTCATAATATTTTTTTCATGATCCCTAACATCACTATCTTCCCAATTCCCATTCATGGAGGAACACAAGCTTTTAACTTTTAGCATGGGTGATCCTTTGTATTTTCTTTGTGGTTGTATTTTCAAGGATACTATAAATTGTATGGCACATAATTTTGTGACTTTAACGTTTCTGTTGTTTTTCGATTTTTGAATTGTATTTATGATGTTAGTTAAAAGTATTCACTTCTTTTTATTTTTTATTTTTTGATCTTCCCCAAATTCAAGATTCAAATATTAATGAGATAATTTGAGTTAAAACACACCAACAAATGAAAGTCCAATATGGAAGTGATTATTTATGCTTTGAGGAGGTAGTTTGGGATGCAAGTTTAGCACTAAATTAGCCAGAGATAAAACAAACTATATTACTTAACAAGATAAAAGGGTGATTTAGAAAGTTAGTTAAGAGTTAATTTTTTTTTTTGTTTTTTTTTTTGTCTTTTTGTATAAAAAATATAAGAGGTGATGTAATTCAAAATAAGTTAAAAACTAAAAACTAATTTTTCAAATCACTTTAAAATGTCACATCTAAATCATAATTATTTTATTTTTTCTTTTACAATCATCAAGTTAACTAAAAACAATAAATAAATTCAATCATCATTCAAAGACAATTTGTTCAGACAGGTTAAAATAGTCAAATAACTAAAAAAAGCCAAGCTAAAAACGTCTAACCCAAATGAGCGCATCAAACACTCATCTACGTTGTCTACCCTCTCTCTCTTTTTTGCCTTTCTCGATTAATTTTCTGATTCCCTCTCTGTTTATCGTCTTACAATAGCAATTTTACAAACACAGAATCAGTAAATAATTTTGCTTACTTACTGTTCATGATGTTTCATAGGGGGAAAAAAATGAAAAGAAAAAAAAAATACACAGGACATAAATTTCAAAAGACTACTCAATGTGTACAACAAATTAAACAACCTTTTGGGTACACGGTGACTATTGGTGATTTGGGTGTTGTTGGGCAGAGAGAGGCAGTAGATTCCAAAACCCTAGGCTACACCACATGTGGGTGGGCAAGAAACAGAGACAAGTTTCTGGTTTGTTGTTTTTGGGTGATGGTGGGTACACTGCTACTGCTTTGCTTCACGCTCTCTGGCAGGGTTTAGGGTTTAGCGGAGGGCATAAAGGTCAAGCAAGCAAAGACATCTATCTCGTACACACCACGTATCTCTATTGGAATATATGCTTTCTGATTCGATCAGATCAAAGATCAGGGATACATGTGGTAGGGACAACTTGCGGTTTCGCAATTAATTTTGAATTAATTAGTTAAAAGGCTGGTTTATAAATGTTATGATAGTTGAGGTTCTATGTAAATTTTTTTGAATAAATTATTAATTTTGTATAGTAATATTTCAGATAATTATTTTATTAATTGATAAAAAAATAGAGTATGAGATTAAATATTTTTATTCTTCTACTTATTGATTTGATTTAACTATCCAATAAAACAATGAACATTATTAATTTTTTTAGTTTTAAAACTGAGAACATTATCAATTTTTTTTATAAATATTTATTTTTGTTTTCATTTTTTTTTTCAGTTTTGTACATCAATGTTCCATCATCATACTCCTCTATAGACACAAAATTTTTAGTTTTGTACAAAAAAAACAACTTAATTTTTTCTATTTTTTCAAAAAAAAAACATTTATTTATTTATTTTTTTTGCACATAATTTTTTTTTATAGTTTTTTCAATCAGAAAATGTTTGAAAGTTTTGTAAATCAAAATAAATATTAAATCATCATGTTCCTTTATAGATGATCATAAATGATGAACAATCATTATTTGAAGAGCAATTCCGACTATTAAAAATTTAATAGAACTTGAAAATCTAGTTTTAGTTAGGACTTAATAGAGTATAAGTTCATAAACTAGGACTTGTGTGTGAATGTCTCATTAATTTTTTTAGTTGATTTTTTGATTTTTTTTTAGTTATTTTAGTTTGGTATTAAATGTTTGCTTGGTTTAATGTTTTTGAAATTTTTTTTATAAGAGAAAGAGTAAAATAATTATGATTTAGATATGATATTTTGTTTTATTAACTTGTATGTGTGTGTGTGTGTGTGTGTGTGTGTGTTTTTTTTTTTTTAACCAAAAAACTAATGCCAAACAAAGCTGGGCATTTTCATTAAGCATAAGACAAATTGGATTATACAAGTAACTTATATACTTATTTTAATTTAAAAATTTGTGATAAATTATTTAGTACAATATTTAGTTATGACTTATTAGACAAAAATTTCTATTTTCTAATTATCAATTTTTAGCATAAAATAACCTACACCAAGCCCCCCATGTTCTATTTTTTTTTTTTTTTAATTGAGTGATTTAGTGAAAAATGACCAAAAAAATAATTTTTAAAATATAAAAGAAGAAAAAGAACTTTTTGTTATATTTTTCTCCTAACCTTTTTTTTTTTTTTTTTTTTTTTTTTTTGCTTTAATTTTCTTATCCTACAATCCAAATGGAGCGTAAAGGCAATCATCTCAAATAAGTTCATTAACTCGTAGGACGAAAAATAAAAAGCAAATTGCAATATATTTAATGAGATTTGTTTAAAATATAAATTGTTTTTTTATGATCTTAGAAATGTTATAATTTTTTATTTAACAAAATGAACATTTTCAGTTTTGTACATCAATGTTCCATCATCATACTCCTCTATAGACACAAAATTTTTTAGTTTTGTACAAAAAAACAACTTAATTTTTTCTATTTTTTCAAAAAAAAAAAATTTATTTATTTATTTTTTTTGCACATAATTTTTTTTTATAGTTTTTTCAATCAGAAAATGTTTGAAAGTTTTGTAAATCAAAATAAATATTAAATCATCATGTTCCTTTATAGATGATCATAAATGATGAACAATCATTATTTGAAGAGCAATTCCGACTATTAAAAATTTAATAGAACTTGAAAATCTAGTTTTAGTTAGGACTTAATAGAGTATAAGTTCATAAACTAGGACTTGTGTGTGAATGTCTCATTAATTTTTTTAGTTGATTTTTTGATTTTTTTTTAGTTATTTTAGTTTGGTATTAAATGTTTGCTTGGTTTAATGTTTTTGAAATTTTTTTTATAAGAGAAAGAGTAAAATAATTATGATTTAGATATGATATTTTGTTTTATTAACTTGTATGTGTGTGTGTGCGCGCGCTTTTTTTTTTTTTTAACCAAAAAACTAATGCCAAACAAAGCTGGGCATTTTCATTAAGCATAAGACAAATTGGATTATACAAGTAACTTATAAACTTATTTTAATTTAAAAATTTGTGATAAATTATTTAGTGCAATATTTAGTTATGACTTATTAGACAAAAATTTCTATTTTCTAATTATCAATTTTTAGCATAAAATAACCTACACCAAGCCCCCCATGTTCTATTTTTTTTTTTTTTTAATTGAGTGATTTAGTGAAAAATGACCAAAAAAATAATTTTTAAAATATAAAAGAAGAAAAAGAACTTTTTGTTATATTTTTCTCCTAACCTTTTTTTTTTTTTTTTTTTTTTTTTTTTGCTTTAATTTTCTTATCCTACAATCCAAATGGAGCGTAAAGGCAATCATCTCAAATAAGTTCATTAACTCGTAGGACGAAAAATAAAAAGCAAATTGCAATATATTTAATGAGATTTGTTTAAAATATAAATTGTTTCTTATGATCTTAGAAATGTTATAATTTTTTATTTAACAAAATTAACACAAAAAAAAAATTCTTAACTATTATTTTTTGTAATAATAAAATTATTAGAATTGTTAATTAAAAAATATTTTTGATATCATCAAAAATTATTAATTGACTTAATAATTATTAATAAAATGAGTCATTTATTATATAATTAAAAATTTAAAAGAGTGTGATATAATTTTCAAAAAAAAAAAAAAAAAATTTTGAAATGACATGATATAATTTCCAAAAGTAAACGCATGAATAAGATTTTTAGAAAATGTACTCCCCGTAAAATCTAATCTATGTGCGTTATGTTCTATAAGCGATTTATATGTTCTTGACATTGCAATTATTCAAACACTTAATTCGAATGTATCTCTTCTATACTTTTCAATAATATTTTTTTTCAAATTGTATTTAAGGTATTGTTTGGTTCGTGTTTTGAGATATTATTTAAAAAATAATTTTCTAGAGAGAGTTTAGAAGATTTGAGAATATGTTTAGTTGTATATTTTGAAAATAGTTTTGGAGTTTGGAATAATTTGATTTTTTGATTTTGATTTTTTGTTATTGAATAGATGAGTATGAAAAAAAAGTGATTAAGAATGAGAGATGAGAGATGAGAGAGAAAGGTAATTGATTGATGTGTAGTGGAAAGAAAAGTGGTTTTGGATTATTTTTTTTTAAATTAATTTTCAACCAAATAGAATTTTTTTTTTTCAAAAATATGTTTTGAGAGACAAATTAAACATGCCCTAAAGTTTTTTTTTTTTTCATAGTGGATTCTCCCTTGATAGTGATTCGAACTAGGATAAATTACATGGACGCTTATGAGATTTGATCTAATTATAGTCTATCTCTTGACGTTCTAAAAATTAGATTCTCACCCATATAATTAATAGTCTCATTTCACAAACTCCATGCATATATAAAAAATAACAACTAGAAAAATAGATGAAATTACATTTGAACAAAAAAAATTAAATAAATAAAGGTAAATAAATAAAGGCAAAGCAAAGGAAAGGGAAAAAAAAGAAAGAAGTAAAGCAAAACAAGAAAAGAGAGAGCACATGAGTTCAATATTTTCATTCCGTCTAAATAATTATAATGATAGGGGGTTAGTGTAATTTCCTAAACGTCAAGTGATAATATGTGTTAAACCCAAATCTCATGGGATGTAAGTGTAATTTACCCTTCAAACTATGTATCTTATGTGTCCCATCAAGTAGATTATTCATGCAAAAAAAATTAAATTAATCAAATATCAATAATCATATTATGAAATCATATTTACCTTAAGAGATAAACATTCTAGGCCTTGTTTTACATGATTTAAAAAAGTTAAAAAGTCAAAAAATCACTATCTTATTTAAATCACATCATTTTATTTAAGTCACATAACATCGCTAACACATCACTTCAAACTCAACTCATACCTAAATCATATTTCATAAAAAGTCAAAAAATACACTTATTTAGATAATCACAAATCACCTTTTAAAATTATATTTATCATTTGTTATTTATAAAAATATATATATATATATAATTATAATTATTTGATTATTAATATTTAATCAATTTAATATAAATCATCACGATGGGCAAATAACATTTTATCCAACGAATTCTAAAATAAGTAATTCATATCACCAAAATTAATTTTAAAAGTATCGTATGAAACTTAAATAATCTCTTACTGTGTTTGGTTGAAAGATTTAAAAAATAATTTAATAATAGAAAAAATATATATATATAAAATTGAGTGAAACATAACGTTGTGTTTAATTAAAAGGTTTAGAAAGAAATTTGAAAAAGTAAAGAGAAAATATGTATGAAACTAGATAAAATATAAGTATATTTTATTCATATTTTATTTATTTTTTTCTTTTTTTCTTTCTAAATTCCTTCTTAAATCTCCTAACCAAACACAGCGTAAGTATATTTTATTTACATTTCACCTATATTTTTCATTTTCCTTTCATTTTCCTATTCCAAATCGCTTTCTAAATCTTCTAATCAAACACAGCGTAAAAGAACTTCAATAGAGACTTTTTATATTTGAATAATAATATTTATTAATTTTTTACATTGTAAATTATTTTTTGTAAAATTCATTTTACTCTTTGATTTTTATAGTTAATAATTTTTAACTCAATTAGGGGGTTTATTTAGAGGTTATATTATTAGAGGCCTTAGATAATGAATTTTTTTAGAAAAATGCTATAGGTCTTAAATTTTCTTCCAAATAAATAATCAAATATCTCATATGGGTGTGAAGTCTATAAAAATGTGAATTCAACATCCATATGAGACATTTGATCATTTATTTGATAGAAAATTTAATATTCCTAATATTATCTATTTTTTTATTTGGGCCTTTGCCTAAGAATTTTTTTAGAGAGCTTTTTGTTTTTTAAACAGAGAGGTTTTTGTTTTTTAATGGGTCATTGGATAAATTAATTTTTTTTTTTCAATCTTTACTTTCTACCAAGAGTTTTTTTTTTTTTTTTTTTTTTTTTTTTTTTTTTTTTTTTTTTTGGGGGGGGGGAGACGATTAAAATAATTTATGGTTGGGCCTATCAAAAGGGAGATTTTTTTTATTACTAATACGATTTTTTTTTTTAGATAAAACATAATTGGGCTTTTGAACAGGGTAAATTTGGGGGTCTTTCAAATTGGGCCTAAAGTTTTTGACCATGACACCAATTGACAATTGTAGTCCAAGTACTGTGGCTTTTAAATCTTGAAAGACGAATGAATTAGGAAAAGATTAAAAACTTCACTCAAACTTTTTACCAATAACAATCAGAATCTTTTATATAAATTAGAAAAGATAAAAAAAAAAAAACACTACAACTACATCACAAAGTTGTGGACACTGCCTGAGTGTGCTTTGTCTTTGGTTTTCATCCTTACTTAGGTAAGGTTAGCCAGCAATGTCCTGTTTTAGGATCCTTAAATACAAAACTGCGAAGTAAATTGTAGCAATTTGTTCTGTGACAATCATTTGCATACCAAAATAAAAATAGCTGATCATGACTGTCGCTGCACCGTGATTTTCTGTTAACTCTGCATCCAATTTGTTTGGTATTGAGCTGATTTTTTTCGCCCATTTGCGTCAACATTGCAGTTTCATTGAATTGATAAAGCACTTATGTTTCGTGAACTAATCCACTCATTAGCCCTTTGAAACGAGACAAAAACATCTTTGTTGATTTTAACTATCATTAAACCACGATCGAATATTTTGATGTGAGCCTATAGTCTTCCAAACAAGGTGTATTGGGCATTATCTTCATAATAATTAAATCTTGTTGTCGAACAACCAAAGTGTAAGGCCTTGGGGTTTAAGCCCCAAGGTCACAAGTTCAATTCTCTCCTTGGGCCAATCTCCTGGGTGAAGCACTGTTGGTTAGGAGATTGGACCTCAAGGATGCCTAATTAGCTACTTGGTGTGGGTTTAATGCTCCCCCGCTGTGCGAGTCCTAACTTAATTGAAGCTTGTCTTGGGAGGTCAGGACAACCTTCCAGATTATAGTCTCTTACTCGGAATGGACAACAGGGCACCCTGGTGATCTCCTCGCTGTGCGAGTCCTGACTTAATTGAAGCTTGCCTTGGGAGGTCGGGACAAGTTTCCAGGTTATAGTCTCTTACTCGGAACGGACAACAGGGCACCTTGGTGATCTCCTCATGGGGCGCTGCCTTGGACCTGCGGAAGGGTGGGATGATTTCCCTATAACAAAAAAAAAAAAAAAAGTGTACAACATTTGCAAATTTATTTCTAAGACATGTTCATGAAGTAGACTTGGTTTCATGAGGATTATACAATTCCTATCCATCACACGGTATTCTTCATTCTAAATGCTCTCATTGTGCAGTTTATTAATGCTGTATTTGGAAAGGGAAATAGAAAAGGTAGGTGAAATGTGAATAAAACATGCCTATATTTCAAAAAAAAAAAAAAAGTGTACAACATTTGCAAATTTATTTCTAAGACATGTTCATGAAGTAGACTTGGTTTCATGAGGATTATACAATTCCTATCCATCACACGGTATTCTTCATTCTAAATGCTCTCATTGTGCAGTTTATTAATGCTGTATTTGGAAAGGGAAATAGAAAAGGTAGGTGAAATGTGAATAAAACATGCCTATATTTCACATAATTTCACACATTTTTTTCCTTTTCCTTTCCAAATTCTTTCTCAAATCTCCTAACTAAACACAACATAAAGAGCTTGAGTTGTCCTTTCTCTATGTCTCCATCTTGCTTTTCAATTACACGAAATTGCACAACGATGAAAAGTATGATTTTCATCAAACTTGTTATAACAAGAGTAAATATTAGTGAAACCATGATTTGTTATTCATTGTTTGGAGACATAGTTCACAACCACAGCTTTAAAACTTATTAATTGTCAACTTCCTATCCCAAGAATGGGATATTTTTGTCCACGTAAAAGAAATATATTACATTTATTAATTTATGGAAAAACACTAAATTTATTTATAGTTTTGTTCAATATCACATATATAAAAGAAGGTGGTTAATGTCAATTATTACTTTCTTAACATGTGGGAACATGTTAACAAGACACTCATTCATTTGTGAGTACAATGCAATTAATTTTCTTTTCCAGTTAAAAAAACAAATCTCTGAGTCATAAAGAGGTTTTGAGAGAGAAAACTCAAAGAATGGAAATTGAACTACCTATGTTTGGTTCATGGATTTTGAGAGGAATTTTGAGAGGAAAAGGAAAAATATGTGTGAAATTTAATTATATTTTACTCAAATTTTATCTATATATATTTTTTTTCTTTTCTAAATCTCTTCCTAAATATATGAACCAAATGCAACCGTAGAAATAGAACTCATAGCTATCAAAATGAATTAACTACAACCAAATTCATTTTGGATTCGATTAATTAATAGAAACTAATTTTTGGCATGCATTCAGTTCCTCAAATTAATGGGCCTCTTTGGTTCTATGCCAATTTTCCGAGTTCTATGAGAGGATTGGATACAACCAACATCAATATTCAAAAAACAAGAAAATTCTCACTAGAGAAAAACTTAATATTATTGATGAAAATATGTCTAGTTTGTAAATGCAAAAATCTTATTAGATTTTCTATCTACTATCTCTCTTAGACCTTTTTATGTAAGCAAGAGTTTTATCCATTGTATATGACCGCTAGTGTTGAAGTTGTTGGCCAGAATTATGTTTTACACCGGTGGTTAGAACTAGAATGAAGCATGTGCAATAGTCAAAATAACTACACATAATTCATGCACATACAGAAAAATAATGTCATATTCAAATTCAATTCTTATATGGTGGAACTCACAATTTGAATGAATAAAGATCCATACGAATTTTGCATTTGTAGCTTATAAAACATTCAAATCTTATCGTATCACCTATTAATTAGACAAAGAAAAAGACATTTTAACAATGCGAGTTCTCCAAATCAACAAGGCATCCAGTGCATCCACATGTTTTTTTGTTTGTTTGTTTTTTTTGTTTTTAACTCAGAAAAAATGGTGCCGTTGGATTTATTTTCTGGTGTGGCTCAATAGCTTACATATTTTTACATGTTTTATTTTATTTGGACTCCACAATTAATTTGAGATAAAGTTTAGTAATTAAGAAGGAAACTTTGATGGACAAAAATTTTTCTGATAGAGTTTATCTGACCATTTTCTCTTCTCTATATTAAGATGGGTGACTCTCCTTTCATGATATAAGTATTTTTTCTATTACTCTAAGTTCTATAGTCATCTTAATTAAGAGAGACAGAGAGAAGAAGGTGAACCAAGAATTCGAGATTCAACTATTAGGGATATTTTTTTAATTTCTTTAATTCAATGACTGACAAAGGTATGTTCGTTTTATTCTTGAATTGTATTGAATTCAAGATCCTACAAAGTTCAATTCCGCATTATTATTATGGTTACATATACATTAATTTCTTACATGTGGTATCGGAACCTAAAGTTTTGTGAATCAATACACATTAGAATAATCATTTATTTATGAATCAATCTGTACTTTCTTTCTCGATGAACCAAAACCAACTGAAATTTTAAACTCAAAGCATTTGCGAACTTGTACTTTCTGGGATATTTTTTTAACTTCTTTAATTCAATGACTGACAAAGGTATGTTCGTTTTATTCTTGAATTGTATTGAATTCAAGATCCTACAAAGTTCAATTCCGCATTGTTATTATGATTACATATACATTAATTTCTTACATGTGGTATCGGAACCTAAAGTTTTGTGAATCAATACACATTAGAATAATCATTTATTTATGAATCAATCTGTACTTTCTTTCTCGATGAACCAAAACCAACTGAAATTTTAAACTCAAAGCATTTGCGAACTTGTACTTTCTCCATAAAACTAGTCATTAAAGAATGCAATTTGCTAGACTCAAATCTAATATTTATATTTAGATTGGTGGAACAAAGAAGGGTATTGTGATGTTTTAATATTTTTAATGGACTTCACCACTTGTCCTTTTTAAAAGTAATTCTAGAATTAAAAGTAATTTCAGAATTTTGTTGAATCATTCGGTTTCTTAAATAAATATATTTATTTGATTGTATTACGGTAGAGAATTATGTTTTACCTTGTCTGATTATGTACACTTTATTATTAATATTTATATATTTTCATGATTTAAATTTGATATCATGATATAATTTTAGAGTCCGGATCATCTGCTGTACTTCCCTACGGTTGTCTCTGCGGTGGTCCAAAACGACGTCGTTTCAGACATTTTTTTATTTTCTTATTTTGCTTTTCAGCCTCATTCTCTCTTCTCTATCTGTCTCTGTCTTCTCTGTCTCCATGAGCTCAAGGCAAAAGAACACCATGTCCAGGCCCATGATGTCACGACCCAAACCCACCCCTAAAAGTTTGGTTCATGACCGGCCCGTACATAGGTCTCAAATAGAATTTTGAATAATATTTAAACACATACGGGGCCTTAAGCGGAAGCAATATCAATAAAAGACAACATCCATTGAGCTTGTGCATATACGATGGTTTAATTAGATTCGAGCATTTAAATACATTCACAGAGTTACACATACAATCACAGAATTTATATAGACCTCACACACACTTACATAAGACTTAATAATTTATATGACTCCCAACACAAATTAAGGCCTCAACACGGAGGCGTACCCTAGGCGACTTGACAGACAGGTAGACCTCAAAACCATTCTAGTGTCAATCTCCGACGACTCACCTACAGAAATATTCATAAAAACGGAGTGAGCAAGGCTTAGTGAATAATAGCAATGTAAGGAGGTTAATTAATTGAGCATAGACTTAGAGAATGTAAATATGCATATCAAACTGTACACAGATCTTATACATAATCATCTTTTAAAATGGCCTCAGACCCACATATAACATAGAACGGCCTCAGGCCCATATATAATTCAGAGCGGCTATAAGCCCAGATATGATACAGGACGGCTGTAAGCCTAGAGATAATACATAATGGCTATAAGCCCCGATATAATACAGAACGGCTGTAAGCCCAGATATAATACAGATCGGCTGTAAGCCCACAGATAATACAGAACGGCTATAAGCCCAGATATAATACAGATGGGCTATAAGCCCATACATAATATAGAACGGCTGTAAGCCCAGATATAATATAGATCAGCTGTAAGCCCACAGATAATGCAGAACGGCTATAAGCCCAGAAATAATACAGATCGGCTATAAGCCCAGATATAATACAGAACGGCTATAAGCCCAGATATAATACAGAACGGCTGTAAGCCCAGATATAATACAGATCGACTGTAAGCCCACAGATAATAAAGAACGGCTATATGCCCAGA
The DNA here is from genome assembly GCF_004153795.1 of Camellia sinensis. Lineage (NCBI taxonomy): Eukaryota > Viridiplantae > Streptophyta > Magnoliopsida > Ericales > Theaceae > Camellia > Camellia sinensis. The sequence goes on from NW_021024811.1 coordinate 998,649, forward strand.
TATATTATGCAGAGCGGCCTCAGGCCCAGATATCAACAGATTGGCCTCGGGCCCATTATTAACAAAACAGAATGATTCCAGATACACAAAGATATCATTGTTCCATAATACACATATGTTCCATTTGTTCATCATAAATTCGGATAGTTAACTTGCAGATAACAGAACGTCAGTATTAACTATTAACAGTAGGAAAATGTATCATTGCATTAATAGGGACATAACAATTCATATCATAATGGCCTCGAGCCCACGTTTATTACTAGGGACAGAACGACCTTAGGTCCATATCAATGCCATTATAGGGCCAAACACGCCCTTACGAATCGCGCAAAATTAAATTTCAATTAAACTTCCCAGATGACTCTAAAAATTATGCTGATCATAAATATGTCCTCTGTTCCGGTTTCTGAAGCCTCTAAGGTCTCCAATTTGCAGTACAAAATTAACCACCCAAACATGCATTAATGAATCAGACAAATTAGAATTCCAATTAATTTTCCCAAATAGTTCTAAAAATTCCCATTAACATACCCAAGTACTCAATTTTGATTTCTGAACCCATAAAGGTTGGTAATGTCAATTTTAAAGCCGTGGCTCAACAGATAATTCCTCAATTTGAACAGATATCATTAAATTAAAATACTTTAAACCCACAAGGACTTAAAAGTAATTTCGGATACAGATTTTGGGGTCGTTACACATGAGAAGGACGAGAAAGAGACATGCCTTCACAAACCTTATAATCATCATAAGAACTCAACAACACTAATCAATGTCGAATCTTCGGTTTCTGAGAAATTAAAAGCTCTAAAAAGCCTTATACCCATCCACGACCGAAAGAGAAAGGCCGCGCAGTTGTTCCAAGAAACTGCCGACCACATTGTTCTTCTCAAAACCTAGATCTCAATTTTGCAGAGACTCGTCGATTTCTATGGCTCTAGTCAAACCCAGAATTCCTTATAGTGATTTTCCCATTTTTATCAATCAAGAAGAACAGATATGTAATATATATATATATCGGTTGATCGATTTCTTTGTTTTTCTGTTTTAGCTTTTGTATTGCATTGTATGGCTACTTCTTTTAACTTCAAATAGTAGAATTTCCCTTATTTTTCTCGGCTTCCAAACACATTTATTTCTTTATTATTTTTTTTCCTATTTTTCTCATTTGCCTACGGAAATTAGATGAAACCCTGGGTTTGTCAATTAGGTTGGGTTTTGTTTATCTTTCTCTCTCCTTAGATCTGAAATTTGAATCAAGAGAAAAGGGGGCTCTCGGCTATGGGTTTTGTGTATATCTCTCTCCTTGGGCCTGTCAATTGGGTCTTAGTAAGCTTGCTTGATAACATCAATTATGAACTCTTGATTCAAATTTTAGATTTGTTTTTTGGATTACTTGTGTTTGCTATTGAATTTTCATGTTCTAATTTGAATTCTTTTTTGTTTCTTGTATTTTTTATGTTTAATTTGTTTCACTGAGAACTCAATGTCACGTTCTAATTTAGCACTCAAGGACGCAAATACCATATCATGGTTAGGAATTTTTTTTCGCCATTGTTGTTCATCTTACTACCATTGTTGGAAGTTGTAGCAATGGAACCTACACATTTCCTTATATTGTTTGCATATAGGCTTCTTCTTGTTGTTTCCAGAGAACCCAGCTTCCATGTCTGCTACAGAGGCAAGACCATCATCTTCTTCAATGGTGGTGTGTTCTGTTGTTCATCTTCTTCAATGGAAACAAGGCCTTCTTGTGGCTGTAGAGTCCATGAATGTGTTCTAACTGATGTGGGTTTTGTGTTCTAACTAATGTGGGTTTTGCTTAGAGAGAGAGAGAGAGGGAGAGAGAGATAGATAGATGATGACAGTGGTACGTTCTGTTTTGCTGTTTTTCTTTTTTTTTTTTTGGAAATTTTTTCCCAAAAGGACGTCATTTTGGGGCACTGCAGGAAACCCTGTAGGAAAGTATGACAGAGGATTCGGACTCATAATTTTATAACATTGAATATTAAATATTGAAATAGTTAATTCATATTAAGGTGTAATTCTTGTTGACCATTATATGAGATATTTATGATTGTCATATTGCATAATTTGATATATATATATTCATGTTCATCGAGAGTTAATTTCATTAAAATAGTGATTGAATTAATGATAATTAAATAACTCAAAATAATGAATATAGAATATTGTTAGTTAGTTCCGTAGTCATAGGGTTTACTAATTTAGTAGCTGCAAAAGCGGCCTAGATTTTTAAAACTTACGAATATAGAACTACATAAAAGAACTGTTAAAAGGGTAACATTAATGTCGATAATATTCTTAATTACAGTTGTAATTAGGAGATTGAGACTAACCCAAAGGAGAGTCACTTTCAAATAATTATGAACTGGGTAGGGTAATGTAGCTTATGTAATTTGACAGATTAGAATTGAATACCCAAAGGTAATGTGACTAACTGAAAAGTTGCATAAATTAATTTAGACCGACATAAGTGATTCTTGACGAGTGGACAATAGATATACCTAAGTTTTGCCCAAATGAAAGACTTATGTGATATTAATAGTTCATCATTATAATTTTCAAGAAACTATCATTAATCTTCTTTTTGATAATAAAAACAAATGTACCGTTTTATGAATAATTATAATAATAATATTCATAAATATATTATTAGAGGAATGAGATTTTGAAAAACCTAGACTTCACTGATTTTGAGATATGTGTGGATGTGGGAGCCGAGTATCAAGGGATGCAAAGAGGACGAATAAGTGAACTTGGGGAGTCGAGATATATACATTTTTGTTCGGCCTCGTCTTATACAAACCCAGAAGTATCCTAATCGACCGTATAGCCAGTTGAGCAAGGAGCCGAATGAAGAGTAGTTTGCAACAAATGTGGCCGAGTAAATAATTACATGATGGATTAAAGGTGGGCCCAACCCTGAGGTCCAAGAAAAGATATAAATAGAAGAACATCAACCAAAGAAAGGTATGTGAGAACTAAAAAACTTAACTTAAGAAAGAAGCAAACAAGAGAGCAGAGACTGACTTAACCGTCAGAGTGCTAATTTCGGCACCCCCGATCGGAGTGTTCATTCTTTTTCAGGTGACTAGTTATGGATCACAAGCGCCCTCCAGGACTTAAAGAGTATTTTCGAAATACTTCTCCACAACTGGCGTCGTCTGTGGGAATACTCAAGCATATCCATGGCAGGCGTGACGGAAGATCCTCCGGCAGTTGCTGGTGACCCTACGCCACAAGATGAAACCACTCCAAGCAATATGCTTGGGCCAGCGAATATTACCGTGAGAAGGGCCTTAAACTTCGATTCACCCTCAACATCAGCACATGAGACAATGCAAGCGATTATGGAGCAAGAAAAGCAAAACGAACAAAGGTTGGAAAACATGATGGCTGAGAACAAGCGCCTTCGACAAGATTTGGCCTTGGAGGTGAAAAAATCTCAACAAGTCGCGCGCTAAGACCCAGGACGACCTCTGAGAAATGATGGTTGACGATCTTGAATTCGAAGAAATGATAGTAGCAGTGGCTCTGACCCATCATCCCAGAATCTACAAAGAAGGGACGAGTCGACATTTCCAGTTCTTCTAAGGGAAGTCCGCGTGCACGGAAAAAGCGAAGAAGAAATGATTCAGATGAAGAGAATCAACATAACCCTTTTGTACGACGGATTGCAAGAGCAGTGCTACCCAAAAAGTTCAAAGCACCGTCATTCACCTTGTATGATGGTAAATCAGACCCCACCGATCACATTCGCCATTACAAGTAAGCCATGACGCTTCATACAGACGACGAGGCCCTTATGTGTCGAATATTTCCGAGCAATTTGGGACCATTGGCTGTTAGGTGGTATTATAAACTAAAGCCGACATCGATCAAGCGCTTCCACCAACTCCAAAAATCCTTAAAGGCAAGGTTTATCACTAACGAGGTCCAATCGAAGCAAGCCGATTCTCTCTGGGCAATGCAGATTCAACAAGGGAAAACTCTTTGGGCATATTCGGCACGGCATTAGGAATGTTTTAACCTAGTAGATGATGTCTACAATGACTCCATGGCCATCACCACCTTCAAAATGGGGTTACATCCAGACAGCGCCCTCTGTAGCTCTTTGACCAGACGGCCCCCAAAAACGGTCTGGTCGTTGATGAAAAAAGTTAAGGAATACTGCAAAGTAGAAGATGATGCCCTACGGGTCAAAGCTGGGCACAACGCCACTAAGTCGGCCTCGCTTGAAATCGTGTGGCCTATGAACGTTGTGCCACCACGGAGCCCTGAATCACGGAACCGGGCTAAAGGAGATAAAAGACGGGATTCACGCCAATCAAATGACCAATGTCCATACCGAGCTAGTGAGCAGCTTCAAGTGGATAGCAGGCGTGCTAGACGTGCCGACAAGAAATACACAGAGTTATTAGAGCCAATCAGTATGGTCATAGCTAAGGTTCAACACTTGCCGTTCTTTAAGTGGCCGTCCAAAATAGTGGGACCTCCCGACACGAGGAGGCGGGATAAGCGATGCAAATATCACAAGGACCACGGTCATGATACCAACAGTTGTTACACGTTGAAGGATCACCTTAAGGAGTTGGTACAGGACGGTCGGCTTAAGCAATACGCCCAAAAGGAGAACTCAACCAAAATAGTTGCTTTGCGGTCGAAGTCACCACTGCTTGGCGTAATTCATATGATATATAGCCTGCCAACGGCTTCTGCAGTGCATACAATTCAGTCACATCCTAACTGCCAAGAGCAAATCACACCGGCAAAATGCCCCCACGAAGCTACGGGTATTTCTTTCGATGACTCCGATTTGGTCGGCGTAACACTCCCCCACATTGATCCCCTGGTAATCGAACTACGCGTTAACAGATTCACCGTCGAACGGGTTCTCATTGACCTGGGGAGTACTTCGGAGGTTATGTACTACAAGTCCTTCATTAAACTCGGCTTCACTGAGTCGGACTTGTCTCCGGCCCATTATCCATTATTCGGCTTCAACACAAATCCAGAATACCCGTTGGGCAAAATCACACTACCTGTTCGAGCGGGCTCCCGATCAGTAGATGTAGAGTTTTTGGTTGTCAAGCTCCCTTCGCTGTATAATCTCATCATGGGATGAACTTGGCTGCATACAATACAGGCCGTTCCAAGCACCTATCATCAACTGCTTCCTTCTCGACTGAGCGCGGCATTGAACAAATCCGTGGTTCCCAGAAATCGGCACAAGTATGTTATCTCCTTGCCGCGGAGACTCCAAGAGAGCTGGAAGTGAATTCTATTGAGGTGCCGGATCTTGAGAGCCTCGACGATGTTGGGCGGCTCCCAAGTGAAAAGACCACGGAAGCCCTGGATCGAGTTGAAATCAATGGGAATCCTGACAGGTTCTTCATAGTCAGCACCTCCCTGAATAAAGCCGACAGACAACAGCTAATTACCTTCTTACTTCAACAACCTTATGTATTTGCATGGTCGTCGTATGAGATGGCGGGGGTAGATCCATCTTTTTCTCAGCATCGTTTAAATGTTGACCCCAAACGCAAGCCGATTATTCAGAAAAGCCAGTGTTCAGCTGCAGAACACATTGCCGCCGTTGTTGAAGAAGTTGACCGGCTGCTTAATGTCGGGGCAATCCGGGAAGTCACCTACCCAACATGGCTGTCAAATACAGTGGTTGTAAAGAAGAAAAATGGGACTTGGCGTGTTTGTGTGGATTTCACGGACTTAAATAAAGCTTGTCCCAAGGATTGTTTTCCCTTCCCCAGAATAGACCAACTCGTGGATGCCACGGTGCATCATCGATGTATGAGCTTTCTCGATGCCTACAGAGGCTAGCATCAAATTGCAATGCACCCGGAAGACCAAGACAAAATTGTATTCCTCACCCCAAGAGGAACCTACTGCTATAAGGTTATGCCTTTTGGGCTGAAGAATGTCGGGGTAACTTACCAAAGATTGGTCACTACCATGTTTAAGGAGCAACTCGGCCGAACGATGGAAGTGTACATTGACGATATGGTGGTCAAGTCTAAAGAAGAGCAGACTCACCTAGCCGATCTGCAAGAGACATTCGGCATTTTACACAAATACAAAATGAAGCTGAATGCTTCCAAATGTGCATTTGGGATTGGTTCCAGCAAATTCCTGGGCTACATTGTCAATCACCACAAAATCGAAGCCAACTTGAGGCAAATCACAGCAATCCTGGAACTCGGCTCTCCTTAATCAGTCAAGGAGGTCCAAAAGTTGATGGGGATGGCTGCCGCACTCAATAGGTTCATTAGCCGTTCCACTGATTGCTGTTGACAGTTCTTGTATACCCTACGGCAGGGTAAAGCTTTTGAATGGACCTCTGAGTGCGAAGCCATTTTTAAAGGTCTGAAGACCTACCTCCGATCAGTCCTACTCTTGACAACACCCTCGGCCGGCGATCCGCTCCTTTTATATCTGACAGTTTCCGACTGGGCCGTCAGCGCCGTACTATTAAAGGATGAGCTTGGGGAGTAGCGGCCTGTTTATTATGTGAGCAAGGCAATGGTTGACGCCGAAACACGTTACCTCCCATTGGAAAAACTCATCCTAGCCCTCATCATGGCAGCAAGAAAACTGATGCATTACTTCCAGGGGCCTACCATTGGGGTACTAACGGACTACTCCTTCTGGACAGTACTCCGTAGCACAGAAGCATCGGGCCGCGTTTCAAAGTGGGCTTTCGAACTTGGCCAGTACGATATTCAGTTTCTGCCTAGAATCTCAATCAAGGGGCAAGTCCATGCCGACTTTGTGGCCGAATTCACTGGAGGCCTTACCGACTATAAGTTCGATCAGACTCAACCTAAGCCGAACTGGAGAATTTATGTTGGGGACATTTGGCAGTTGTATTGTGATGGATCATCCAACCAATGGGGCAGTGGGGCCGGAGTAGTGATCATGGCTCCCGACGGAGCAATAATCGAGCAGGCCGTTAAACTCGGCTTCAAAGCATCGAACAATGAGGCCAAATACGAAGCCTTGCTAACCGGCTCACGGAACGCACATCTTCTGGGCGCTTGGCGTTTGCTTATATTTTGCGATTCAAAACTGGTGATCAATCATCTAAAGGGGGAGTACGCAGCCAAAAACGATCATATGACAGCCTATATGAAAACGGCAAACTCCTTGTTGGCACAATTTGACCATCATGAATTGAACCAAATAACCCGTTATCAGAACACACATGCAGACGCCTTGGTCTACCTAGCCTCCGCCATTAACTCAGAGATTAAACGGACAATTGAAGTGGGTTTCATCCCTAAGTCGAGCATTAGCCCTTCAGAGGAAGTCTAAGTCAATGTCATAGAGTCAGGACCGAGTTGGATGGACTAGATTGCTGCATTCTTATCTTCCAAACAACTCCCATCGGACAAGAAAGACGCGCACAAGTTGCGAAACAAAGCCCTGCGATACTACTTGGATCCGCAAGGAAAACTTTACAAAAAATCCCTTTCTGGTCCATACCTAGAATGCGTTCATCCGGACCAAGTCGAGGAACTCTTGACTGAAATACATGAAGGTAGCTGCGGCGCCCATTTTGGCGGGCACTCTTTGGCTCATCGAGCTGTGACACATGGGTATTATTGGCTGACAATGAGAGCCGATTTCGAATGTTACGTAAAGAAATGTGAACAGTGCCAGAAGTTTTCTCCTTTAACCCATCTACTTGCCGAAGAGTTGAGTTCTATAACCAGTCCTTGGTCATTCGTCCAATGAGGACTTGCATCGTCAGACCATTGCCTCGCGCCTCGGGCAACAAGTGATTTTGATTGTCGCGAACTCCTGACTAAAATACATGAAGGTAGCTGCCACGCCCATTCTGGTGGGCACTCTTTGGCTCATTGAATTGTGACATAGGGGTATTATTGGCCGACGATGAGAGCCGATTTCGAATGTTACGTGAAGAAATGTGAACAGTGCCAGAAGTTTTCTCCTTTAACCCATCTTCCTGTCAAAGAGTTGAGCTCTATAACCAGTCCTTGGTCGTTCGCCCAATAGGGACTTGACATCGTCGGACCATTGCCTCGCGCCCCCTGCAACAAGCGATTTTTGATTGTTGCAACAAATTATTTCACAAAATGGGTCGAAGCAGAGGCACTAATGCACATTCAAGATACCGATGTGAAGCATTTTGTAGGGAGGAATATCATAACATGATTCGGCATCCCACGAGCACTTATTTCAGACAACGACACCCAGTTTGATCGCGGCGTTTACTGAGAATTGTGCAGCAAGTATGGTATTCGGCCTTATTTCTCCACCCCAGTGTATCCACAGAGCAATGGTCAAGCTGAAGCCTCCAATAAAGCCATTTTGGACGGCATCAAGAAACGGCTAGAGAAATCTAAAGAAAAGTGGGTTGAAAAGCTCTCCAGTGTACTATGGGCTTATCGCACTACACCAAGGCAATCAACTGGAGAAACGCCGTTCGCCCTGTGCTTTGGGACTCAGGCAATTATCCCACTAGAGATCGGCCTACCCACTCTGAAAACAAAGGTCTTTGACTTGGGCCGTAATGACATGATGCTAGCTTTGAACCTAACTCTGATTGAAGAATGGCGAGAACGAGCCCTCACACCTATGGATCGGTATCAGCAGCAGCTTGCTAAATCATACAATCAACGTGTGCATCAGCGACGTTATATACCCAGAGAACTGGTTTTGAAGAAAGGGCTTCCCGCTACTAAGAATCCCGCCGACAGAAAGCTAGGTCCTAACTGGGACGGCCCCTATCAGATTGAATCAATTGCCGACACAGGGGCATATCGGGTCAAAGACATGTCTGGGAGGAGTTTGCCACGCTCTTGGAATTCCACGCACTTGCGTAAATTCTATCATTAACCCAACTTGTAAGGCAAGATACTTGTTTTGAATATTCATCGTGTACGATTTTCACTTTTGCAATACTGTCTCTTATTTCCTCACTGAAATTCAGCTCGTTAAAACAAGTCTTCCCGATTAAGCCTCTGGATTCGGAGCGCCCTTCGTGGATATCACGATTGGCCAAGATTTAAGTCTCCAAATTCGGAGCCCCATCAGTTCAACACTTTTGGGCCGATTAAGTCTCCAGATTCGGTTTCGTGGATATCACGATTGGCGAACATTTAAGTCTCCGAATTCAGAGCCCCATTAGTGCAAGACTTTTGGGCCGATTAAGCCTCCGGATTCGGAGTGCCCTTCGTGGATACCACGATTGGCCAAGATTTAAGTCTCCGAATTCGGAGCCTCATCAGTGCAACACTTTTGGGCCGATCAGGCCTCTGGATTTGGAGTGCTCTTCATGGATATACGATTGGCCAAGATCCAAGTCTTCAAATTCGGAGCCCCATCAGTGAAGACTTTTGGGCCGATTAAGCCTCTGGATTTGGAGTGCCCTTCGTGGATACCACGATTGGCCAAGATTTAAGTCTTCGAATTCGGAGCCCCATCAGTGCAACACTTTTGGGCCAATTAAGCCTTTGGATTCGGAGCGCCCTTCGTGGATACCACGATTGGCCAAGATTTAAGTCTCCGAATTCGGAGCCCCATCAGTGCAAGACTTTTGGGCCAATTAAGCCTCCGGATTCGAAGCGCCCTTCGTGGATACCATGATTGGCCAAGATTTAAGTCTCTGAATCCGGAGCCCCATCAGTGCAACAGTTTTGGGCTGATTAAGCCTCTGGATTCAGAGTGCCCTTCATGGATATCACAATTGGCCAAGATCCAAGTCTTTGAATTCAGAGCCCCATCAGTGCAAGACTTTTGGGCTGATTAAGCCTCTAGATTCGGAGCGCCCTTTGTGGATTTCACGATTAGCCAAGATTTAAGTCTTCGAATTCGGAGCCTCATCAGTGTAAGACTTTTTGGCCGATTAAGCCTCCGGATTTGGAACGCCTATCGTGGATATCATGATTGGCCAAGATTTAAGTCTCCGAATTCGGAGCCCCATCAGTGCAAGACTTTTGGGCCGATTAGGTCTCCGAATTCGGAGTGCCCATCAGCTCATGACACGTTTGGGCCGAATAATAATATGGATTCGGTGTACTTCTCATGAATATTATGATTAAAAAGCACGCGCGTTGACAAAAGTTAAAACATGCAAGCATAAAAAATGAAGCTAAAATGAAATGTTTTATTAGATTGACTGATTGGCTCAGAATGTATAAGCTTAAGCTGAAACATGCAAACATTTAAAACAAGGTGTTTTATTAAATTAACCAATAAATACATAATTTGCATCCAATCTGTGTTGGAGCATTTACAATATGTTCAATTTTATTCGGCATCACCCTCATCGTCGCTTTTCTCGATTTCAAAGCGCCAAAGGGAAAGTGCTGACATTGGTATAACGGCGACGCTGATTTAACACCTGTTTCATGGAGAGCCTCTGCAGCTTGTAGAGCCTTAATCCACCTGTGCCTAAAACCCCAGTTCTCACATCGGTATACTTCCTCGGCGAGTTTCTTCTTGGTTTTGGCTATCCCGACCTTCTGGTCATCGTGGAAGCCTTTCTCATAACCCCTGGACCTCGCGGTCTCTACTGCAAACATGCTTGCCGTATCTCGATCGGCAATCATATGACTTATCAGCCGTTGGGTCACCCTTTCCTCCACGGCTGGGTTAGATTGGCCGGCAGCACGCGGCTTGGCAGTTTTGGCCTTTCTTAGCTCACGCTCGGCTTTCTCCGCGCGAGCCTCCAAGTTTCGAATTCGTTTGTTCTTCTGCTCTATCTCCCGCCGTGCGGCACGTAGACGCATGCTGATTTCATAGGCGGTATACATCCCTTTCACTGCTCCATGGATACCCTCTCGAAACACTTCGAAATCCTGTCAACTGACCATCGACTACTAGACTTCTGGTGGAAAAATCTGTCGAGCGAACTTAACTGCCACACCTGGGTCGTGAACAATTGAATCCGCTTCTGTCATCGGTTTATTCCCCACAAAAATCACAAAACTCAACGGTCGCGGTGTCGCGTCAGATTCACCTCTTGGTTGCGGTCGAGGGGAGCTGCCTTGTTGCTGTCTTTCCCTTTTGGGTGATCTACTTCGACGTGGGGACTGACATTTTTCCCGTTCCCTCGACGTCCTACTTCCCATGCGCATAGGCTCGCCATTGCGATTCATCTCTGTATCCAACTCAGCCAATGTCCTCCCCTCTCCTTGTAGACACCCTATTTTTGACTGACCTTAAGACTCAGACGTCATCGATTGAGCACTCAGTGATGGTGCATGTTGTGCTCATTTAGAGGTTTTGGAGTTTTGGCTGAGGGTCTTGCCTCCGGGCCTTTGAATTCTTTTATGCTCCAGCTCAGTTTGTGGACCGAATCTTGTTTTCTCTTCCTGGAGGGAGGGAGAGGTCTTGTAGACCATCTCTTTGTGGTCGTAAACCACTTTTCCCGTTTGGAGACTAGTTTCTAATTTTTGGAGCCTTTGGCCGCGCGCCTTGTCTCGGGATCGCTTAACATTCTCCGTTTGGCGTGATTTTTGAACCACACCTTGTTGCCTCTGCCTAGAGGAACATGTGGTCCAGGAGACCACTTTTGTGGTTGCATACCACTTTTGGTGCTCGTCAGCTAGTTTTCGGGGCTTTCGGCCGTGTGTTTTGCCTCTCGATCTCTCGTCTTGCATCCGTTTTGGTTTGTTTTTGGTACAAACCTTGTTTTCCTTGTTTGGAAGGTGGTACAAGGGTGGGAGACCAGTATTTCTCCTGGCTGACCACTTCTTCCTCTGCCAGCAAGTTTTCTGGTCGGACAACTGGCTTTTTTGGTATTTGGGGCAGCTTTTCTGGTTGGCCACCACACCACTGCATTGTTTTCATGCCCTGGACTCTCCCACCATGGCCGACTAGTTTTTGCTCTCAGAGGCCACTTGAAGTGGTCGGCCGACCACTTTAAGTAGCAGGCTGACCATTTCAAGTGGTCGGCTGCTTTTTGACACATTTTTGGAGATATTTTCCTCTAGCTGGCACAACTGGAGGACATTAGGGCCATCCTCCATAGTGTATGGAGGGATTGCCTTGGTGCTTAGCTTCTCCTAGAAGCTTTGCCTTTCCTCTTCTATAAGAGGGAGGCTCCTCCTCCCTCCTCTAGGTTCAGAAAAACTCCCTTGAGTTATACATATAGCCTATATCTATACTTCTTCATTTTGCTCTTGTTTTGTATTCAAAAATGCAGTTTTGTCTTGCTTCTTCACACAAACACACACTCAAACACCATCCTTTTGCTACTGAGGTGCGTAGGAGCTGGTTTTGGTTTTCTTGGGTTGCTTTGAGCTTGAAAAAGTTGCTGGAGTTGCAGCTTTAAAGAAGGTTTTCAAGGGTGAGTCTTTGACCTTTAAAACCCCCATTTTTGCTTGAGCTTTTAGCCCTTCTTGCATATATTTTTAAGCTTAACTCTTAACTAGAAAAAGTTCTATTTTTGTATGCTTAAAATAGTTGTTTAAGGCCCCTTTTTCGTTTGGGGTGATTTCCCCCCCTCTTAGGCCTTGTTAGGCCTTATTTTGAGCCATCCTTTTAGGCTCTTGTTGAAGCCTTTACATGACCTTTCTACCACTGAAATCCAGAGGATTTTTAGTGGTGGAAAGGTGGTTTTGGTGTCCAAAATAGGAGAGGGTCATCACCTCTCCTTGTATTGTGTTTACTTGCTTCATATGCTTCATGTTTGAGCATCTTTGTTAAGCTTTTGTTGGCCATATCTTAGCTTGTATTTGTGGTTATTTTGCTGAGGCATACCACTATTTTTGCTTGGTTTGGTCACTCCTTGCATGCTCCATACACTTGTAGTGTAGTTCCATGAAATAGCCTAACATGCATCATGTGGTAACATGTCATTTTAGCATGCTTTTGGCTTAGCTTTGAGAAGACTTTGTTCATGTTTTAGCATGTTTAAGGTCTGATTTGTGTTGTTTTGGTCATTCATGACTTGCTTTGTATAGCCTTGGTTCAATCTAGTTTGTTAACTTTGTGTATTGAGTCCACTAGTATGCATTACTTGGACTATTTTAATGATTTGGAATCATTTATTATGTGATTTCAGTCCATGTTTCATGGCCATGCATCCACATTTATCACTCATTCAATGCGTTGGAGGGATGGCCCCTTATGCCTTAACATGAACCATTGCGTATGCTTCATGCCATAGCTTGCGAGCCATCATTTCAGTGCTTATTTGGAGTTATTATGCCATGATATAACTCTAATTTTTATTGGTTAAGTCATTCCATGCTTGGTCTTAATAGGTGTAGTGTAATCTTCTTTATTTGCCTTGTATGCATCATGTCTTATACCCTCCATGCTAGCCTATTTGGGCTTCTTTCCATGCATGTTTTAGACTCATTTTAACATGTTCTAGGACTATTTTGGGTTGCCTTGGTCACATGCTTCATGTTTTGTATACTTGTAGTACAAATGCTCTTGCTTGCCTCAAGCTTTGAGCACCATTGCATGCTTCACTTGTGTTGCGTACATGATTTGGCATCACTTAACATGACATTTCAGAGCATTTAGCATTGCCATGTTCCTACCTCAATCATGTTTTAAGTGCCTTTGAGTGTTATGCATTGTTGCCTAGTTTATGCCTTAGCTCGTATGCTTGCATGCTTAGGCCTTTGAGCCCTCATCTCAGCATGTTTAGGTCCTTATTTTGACCTTGTTGAGCTCTGTCCATGCTTGGTTTATGCATTTGTGCCATGTATTGCATGCCTCATGTGCAGTCCTCTTTGCTTGTCTTAAGCTTTAAGGACCATTGCATGCCATGCTTGTGTTGATTAAGTGTTTTGGCATCATTTCTTGTCTAATTTCAGTGCACTTAGTGTTGCTGCACTTCCATGCTTTTTCACTCTTTAAGTGTTCTTGAGAGTTGCACCTTAGTGCCTTAGTTGGTGAGCCAATTGGCATGCATGTTTGTATGTGTTTTCGGTGCCTTCATTTTAACATTATGGCCACTGTTTTGGCATGACTGAGGTCTGTCCATTTCGGTTTAAGTCCATTGAGTATATGGTTTGCATGTTGTTTCATGTTTGGTGCATTGCACATTGTTGCCCTTGTTACATTGCATTGTGCATGTATGCATTACATTGTGGTAAGAACCCTCATGATTGCCTTGCATTGAGTATGCCATCTAGTTCTTAGCATTTAGCATTGTGTATGCCATGTTATGCCTTGCATTGTGTATGCTAGGTTGCTAGTTTCATTGAGTATGCCATGTAGTTGCATGTTCGCATGTTAAGGTTGCATTACATAGCATTGTGCATGCCATGTTTCTTACTTGCATCGTGTTTGGAATAGGTGTTAGTCCAAACACGGGAAAAGAGGGATGTTTTATACTTAAAGTGATGAATCGTGCCTTAATTCCCGATCGCTGACGCTCTTGATCATACATGATAGAGTTCTAGGCCTTATGTGTTTACTTGTGCATTCATTTTACATTGAATTGTGCAACTTCGCCTCTTAGCCATCATGCATTGAAATGCACGATTGGTGGCCCGAGGGTCGAGAACCACACCCCCTTAAGTTCATGACATGATAGGGAGGGTGGTTGTGCACACATATCTTGCAAATACATTGCCATGCCCTTTTTTGCTCTCTGTTGCAGCAAAATGTAGTGCAGCAGCAACAACTGGCCGGCCAGCCAGAAAAACTAGTTGGCCGACCTCTTTTCTGGTTTTTCAATAACCAAAAGTGGTCGGCAGGTATCTGGAGAGACCAAAAGTGGTCGGCCACCCTCCCACAGGTTTCTCTAGGTGGAGTTTCAGCTTTCTGGAGCTTGGTGCAAGTTTCTGAGGACAGATGAAAACAAGAGGCAAATCGGGGCATCGCATTGGATTTCCGAACGAGACGACCGGGCTTGCATGCATTCCTCTCCCTCTGAGACTCCTGATTTACTGCTTTCCTTAGCTGCCATGTTTAGATAGCTTGCTTTTGCTTTGGTTTGTACTTTAATTAGTTAATGCGTTAGCTATTCAATTCATTATGTAATAATTAGTTAACTAGGATTAGTTAATTAATTTGTTGTGTAATAATTAGTTTAATTAGCTTAGATTAGCTAGTTAGCTTCTTATTCGGTCTCTTCCTCGAGAGAGCCAAGTGTTGTAATAAGCGTGCGTGTGTGTGATGCATGTCTTCCAACCCTCATTTCTTTCTCCCTTTTACTTAACCGTTTACGATGGTTTGTTTTAGGGCATATTTCATTTAGCATACCTTATGCTCGCATGTTTGCATCATTCATCTGTATTGCATGCACCGGGCTCGGCGCATC
>NW_021024811.1:1017114-1058068 GCF_004153795.1 Camellia sinensis
GAGGTCCGGAGGTGGGGCTCACGGCCGCGACTCTGAGACTTCTGAACGAGCACATCATGCAACATCACCAAGCGCTCAATCGGTGACGTCTGAGTCTTAAGGTCGGTCAAAAATGGGGTGTCTAAAAACACCTAGAACACAAAGAGAGAAAAAGAGAGATAGGATATGTATGGATCCTAACCCTAAAAACCAGAGCTTCTCTCTGTGTTTTCTGTCTCTAAAATGCCTAAAGTCTCCAACCCTTGCAACAAGAGAGAGCCCCTCTCTTTATAGAACTTCTTGTCTTGTAAAGCTTACAAGACAAGCTTCATAAGAGGGATCAGGGGAGCAAAAAGCAAGACAGCTGTCTTAAAATATCTGCAAAAGTAGATGCACAGTAGTCGGCCGGCCAAAAATGCCATTTTGGAAAAAAAGAGTGCCGACCGGCAGAAAATAGTGCCGACCTGCAACAAAAGGTGCCGACCGGCAACAAATAGTGCCGATGGCAGCAAAAACCAGCCGGTGGCCTCTAGCCACTGCCGGTGATGTGTGGGGATGCCTCACAAGGCATTCACTGCCCCTCCAAGGCAAAACACAAGTGTTTGGTGTGAAACCAGACACTAAACGGTTGAGTTCCGAGATCCTGAGGCAAGGCACGCGAGCCGAGACCTCCGGGAACTCCAAACGAACACAAACATGGATAATCACCGAGTGTTCAAACGGTGACGTCCAAGTCTTGAGGACGGTCAAAAATGGGGTGTCTACAGTGTGTTAATGTTGCTATGTTAGCATGTTTGCCGTGAGGCGAATTGCTTATGTGATTAACTGCCTGAATGCCTGTGGGTGAAGGTTGGATTACCTAAATTGGAACAATTCATTGAAACCCGCATTTTAGCCTACTTGCGAGTAGCAAACTTCAAACAATTTTCCAAACAAACGGGTATGTGATGCTTCGTTCCAAATTAGGCGATCTAGTCTATACTTGTTTGCTGTGCGCATCATGTAGTAAGACTAGCTAATTAATCGGAATAAGAGCACATGTGTTTTCAAAAACAAGATACCATGCTTAGTACAGGCCGATCTTTGATCAGGCGAGTAGGGGTTCTCATTAAATGACCTTCCCCAATCGTACCTAAGTTCTCGAGCCGAGGCAACTTTGGTGATGACGGACACGTGGTCTTAGGCACAAGTCAGGGTTTTCTAAATTCCCCAAAACAAAATATTTAGGTGGCGACTCTATATCTGGCAAAAAAAAATCAGTTTTCCAAAATGATTTGTTGGATTTGGACTCTCTGGTGACTTATCGGTCTCACATCGCACATTGTGAGATTAGATTCAGAACCGTGACATTTGAGTCCAAACTGTGGTAAGCCCGAATGAACAAAATGGGAATTTCCCGGGACGTTCGGGGCGCGCCCACAGTTTCTGGCGACTCTGCTGGGGAGTTTGGAGAACTTGACTCGAGCTCATGATATCTTGTTTTGACTACACTTATGTGCCTCTTTGCATTGCATTTGCATTGGTGCGCCTAGGACACCATATTTGTTGTATGCTATTCCTGAATGATTTGTCGGAGGCTCGCTTTGAGAAACGTGCCATAAGGCTGACTGGTTGCAGGGCTCTGCCACGACAGGAACACAAACCTCGATTTTTACTGAGGCACCCCTTTTGACCATTCGACCTAGTGCATATAGGAATCCATAGTGACTATTCCAAACTAGGACAGGTTGCTTGCCCGATTGTAGGTTGTTTGAAACCGCTGTGTGCATAGTGAAACCCTAGCTCCTAACAAGATAGGACAGGGAAACCCTACCCCAACATAGGGGTGTTTTGGCTCTCACTTGCTTGCTATTTGCTGTCAGAGTGTGTCTCTACAAGATTGCGTCTATCAGTTTGCAAGTCTGGGTATCAGGCCTGCGGGCATCAACACTTGGAGAATCAGTTTCACTTGAGGGTACCAGATTCAGTTTTGGGGCAGCAATTTGGGGCATAGTAATCAGAGTTAAGGACAGTGTGTTCAGCTTACAAATGCCGACTGTGTGTTGTTATGCCGACTGTGTGTTGTCAGGCCAACTGTGTGTTGTCTTTAATTTATTCAGCTCATAACATAGCACACTGCGTGTTTTGGTTGTTTATTTCCTTATTATGCTTTATTTATCTTTTTGCAAGGTAGTTTAACACAATTGCATCTGACTAGGCAGATATTCCCTGAGCACTCTGGGTTAGAGGTCGAAGACTTAATCGATCCAAGGATCTGATAGACAGACAAGTAGTGTTTCTTTTTTTACCCCCGGTTACTAGGCGGAGGTCAAAAAGGTGCAGTGTATCAGTATAGAGGTCGCTAGATTAGTGGTCCTTGAATAGTCAAGCTGAGGTCTCAGTTTTTATCGCAGAAGAAGATATACCGGTCATTCAGTTGGATCAGCATAATATGGCAGGTTTGGAAGAGATAATGCGTCAGCTCTAGAAAAGTATGAAAACCATGCAGCAGGATGCTGCCCGTTAGACAGAATTTGCTACATGCCAGACCGAGGTTATGGCGCAACAGGTAGAGGTAATTACCAGGCTACAGCAGCAGACTGGAGCATCTGCTTCACATCAAGCTCCTCCCCTGCCAAGAGTTCTAATACTCGGGGAGACAGTTAATGTCCAGGAAGATACGGACATCCCCACAGGGCCGGCTCCGCCCCCAATCCTACCCCAGTTGTCCAAGGCACCCACACCCACCAACCTACTAGATTCTCCTTTTGAGTTCGAAGTGGACCCCACAGCACTAAAAGTAAGCAAGCTTGAAAAGCTTTTCAAAAAGTCTCAAGGCGTGAAATCCATTCTGGATATTGAGGATGGATACACCGACTCGGCCGTGACTCTGTCGGATCGATTTAAAATGCCACATATTGACTACTTTGATGGGTCTGGGGATCCTATGGTACACTTGCGGCTGTTTTCAAACATCTTAAGGCCGATGGGCCTCTCTAGATTGCAGAAGCTTTCTCTGTTTGGTCGGACCCTGTCGGGTGTAGCGGCTATTTGGTACGCAAAATTGGAGGACTCCATTAAGAGGAATTGGGAGGAGATGGCTAAGGCCTTCATAGCTTAATACTCCTATAACACACAGATCGAGGTCACAACTCGTGATCTCGAAACAACAAGGCAAGAACCAAAGGAGAGCTTCTCCGACTTCATAACCCGTTGGAGGGCCAAAGCCTCGATGATGACCCATCAGGCCTGTGGACAAAGATCAGATATGGATGGTTGTGCGCAACCTCTAACCCAAGCTCATGCAAAAGATGATCGTCCTCCCCCTACCCACCTTTGTAGATTTACTTGAGATTGGGGTGCAAATAGAGGACGCCATGAAACAATGCCTCATTGATAATGAGAGAGAGCAGCCCAAGAGGGCATTCAACCGTGGTACAAATGCATGCACAAGTAGTGCTGCAGCCGGCAGAACTTCAGATGTTAGAATGGTCACCACCACCACTCCCAAAGCCCTCACAACTACCCCATTCACTGGTGCGTCCGGTAGTAGCTCACAAACAGCTAGATATGCGCCTAGAGGCCAAAGAACCTTCACCACACTATACATGCCCCTATCCAAAGCTTTGGGGGTTTTGATTAAGAAAGGGCACTTGAAGCCCCTAGAGCCACGGCCTTTGCCAGAAAAACTTCCTCCTTCACATTACCCGGCAAAGTATTGCGTCTATCACCAACAGCATGGTCACGACACCGACCAGTGCTTTAGATTGCGTCACGATATCCAAGATCTCGTTGACGATAAGCTAATCATGCCTCCGGAAAAACCAAACGACACAACCAACCCACTCCTACCACATAACCAAGCTCCACCACCCATACGCATTAACCTAATCCCAACTAGGGTTGTGTCATACGACCCCAACATATATATCACCCTTTCTCACCTACCCAAGTCGGAGGTGTTCATCCCAAAAAGCACGGATTTGTGCATACTGGACATCTCCCAAACCTAACCTGAGCCGGTAGTGGTGACTATCGAAGATAGAACCAGGATGATTGCGGGAACAGATGAAAATGATTATTTAAAGCCTGATGGATCTGTGAGATTTGTGTACAACCCGAGCGGTTACATTACACCAACAAGGTAGATTAAGTCAAGGGTGGAACTACCGGCCGGGGCAGAGATCTGTGTCGTTCGAGAGAATGGACCTAATCAGGGGCTAGATGACCTAACAGAATTGGAAGAGGACATAGCCAACCTTCAATTCTTCAATGAACAAGATCCAGGGGATGTGACTGTCAACTGGTTTGATTTAGATGGGTTAGCAGAAGCTATCGAGTGGCTCAGTGACGAGCCGGATGCTATTGAAGAACTTCAGCTAGACCAGGGGCAATCAGGGGTTAGAATATCATCATCAATGGCCGGAATGGCCGAGAATTAGGAGCAACCACCGGAGAGAACTGGTGTTAAGAATTTTGCTCAGGATCAGAACAGTTTGAGTATAGAGGATGCTGAGCAGCAGGCCGCGCCGAAACAGTTTGAGCGGGAAAAGATCAAAGATCTAGAGAAGGTTAGAAAGGCCAAAGCCCCTGAGGGAACGGAATGTGCTGTGCGTGTGGTAGTAGTCGCAACAAAACCGGATAGTTGCTTGTCGATGGCCGACGGGATGTGGTGGGAAGATGATGACCTATGTCTTGCCCAAACAGACGAGGATTGGGGGAACAACCGACCGGATAATACCTGGTATATTGGAGAAGTTGACCACATGACTAGAAGTGGGCGGTATTTCAAGCCCCCACACCTAGATCAACTAGAGACGTTCGGAAAGGACAAGGAAGCAGAAAGGCAGAAGGAAAAACTACTCAAAGAGGAGGCTGTGTTGAAACAACTTAAGAAGATACAAGTAGACATCTCCATCTGGGGACTGCTTATGGCTTCAAGAGTACACAGACAAGCTGTCCTTTCTGCAATGGACAGGGCTAAACTTTTAATCGACACCACGCCTGAGCAGCTGGTAGGATTGGTCTTTCTGGGAGGAGCTTCCCCAATGTTGACCTTTACTGATAAGGAATTGCCGCCTGAGGGCTTAAACCATAACAAACCACTCTACATCTCTATGGAGTGTAGAGACAAGTGGGTACCAGTAGTTTTTGTCGACACAGGATCTGCAATCAACGTATGTCCGTCGATGACGACATATGCAATCGGCTTGAAGCCCGTGGACTTTGTACCTACTGCCCAAGTAATTCGGGCATATGACAATACTAGCAGAGAAGTGATGGGGACCGTGCAGATTCGGACTAAGGTCGGTCCAGGACAACACGATATAGACTTTCATGTCTTGGACGTTCAGGCGACTTTCAATCTACTCCTAGGGCGGACGTGGTTGCACCAGGTGAAGGCAGTCTTTTCCACCCTCCACCAGGTGTTGAAGTACCCCCACGGGAAGGGGGTGGCCATAGTTTTTTGGAATTCTTCAATCCATCAGCCGCCAGAAGTTTCTACGCCAGTGTTGGAAATTGAACATGGTGCAGAGGATGTGTTCCTATTAGGGTTCACCCTAGCCGAGGCCTAGGTTGTACAGAACATACTAGCTATCGACAAGGGGTTATATGTCAGTTCACAATCGGTGTACCTCATGAACAAACTCCAGCACATCCCCGGGATGGGATTAGGGAAAAGTGGCCGGAAAGGCGTTGCAGCATCGGCCGAAGTGCTGTATAACCCACATATCTTTGGTTTAGGTTACCTACCCACCAAGGAGGACTGGGTGAGGAAAAGCAAAGAAATGGCCAGAAGGGCCAGAGCTAAGCAGGCGGGGAAGCATTTTGAGTTGATGCACCGACCTATTCAGGGTACCCTGAACGGACGCTTTGTCCGGGAGGGAGAGGACTTCCCGTTCTGCAGCTTCCCAGAGCCATGGTTGAATGTAGAGAGGAGACGCTTGCTGGGGTTCGAGATCTGCTTTGACTTGCAATTGTCTGAGGATAATGTTGCCGAGGAGCAAATAGACCCGACAGCTGAGGCCAAACAGTACAAAAAAGAGGTTTCCGAGGGCACAGAGATTGAAATGGAGGTAGCACTAGCTTGTCTACTTTCAGATCCTCCGATCGTACATGAGTGCTTGGGGGATGACCTCTCAGTGTCCATGATTGGGAATGACATGGCTGCGAACCCACCTTCAAACATTTTGAATGCATCCATTACACCCTCCCTCGTCTGGCAATACGAGGAAGGTTTCTTATCGAGCAGCATCGGGTCAGGTTGTGAGCCGGAATCTGATTCCACTGAGTCTTGTGAGTCGGAATCAGATTCCAACTTGTCTGAGTCTGAGTCCGGTATTCCTGGGGGTGACAACTCGGATGCCACAGTCCTGTCTAGGTCGTCTTTTTCTTTTTCCTTTGAGTCTGTTGTAACAGAGGAACCAGGCGACTTGGAAGTACTTAATGAGAATTGTGCGGCTGTGGCCTTCGATTACTTTTCTGTGCCCTTAATTTATTGCATGAATCAGGATTTTCAAATTTTTGATGAAAATGACGAGGAAGAAATTCCTTCAGTTTTGCAATATTTGCTTGATTAAGAGCAGAAGAGGTTTGTTAAACCCTTGGCTGATGAAATCACCCAAATTAATGTTAGTACTGAGAAGGACCCGCGGCTGGTCCAGATCGGGTCCACGTTGTCTTCGGAGGAGCGCGAGTGCTTAGTCGCTTTGTTAAAAGATTTCAAAGATGTTTCCGCGTGGTCCTACGAAGACATGCCTGGAATCGATCCTGAGATTGTACAGCACCGGATCCCTCTTGACCCAGAGGCCCGACCTGTTAAGCAGAAGCTCAGAAGGATCCGCCCGAACTGGGCTCTCAAGGTCAAAGAAGAGGTCACCAAGAAAATTGACGTAGGGTTCCTACTGGTATCTGAATTCCCAACTTGGTTGGCCAACATCGTTCCAGTGCCGAAGAAAGACGACAGAATTTGGATATGTGTGGATTTCTGGGATTTGAACAAAGCTAGTCCGAAGGACGACTTTTCTTTGCCGCATATCGATAAGTTAGTGGATTTTACTGCTGGGCATGCGTTGCTCTCGTTCATGGATGGGTTTTGAGGCTACAATCAGATATTGATGGCACCCGAAGACCAGGAGAAGACTACTTTTACCACCCCGTGGGGAACCTATTGTTATAGGGTGATGCCGTTTGGGCTGAAGAATGCTGGAGCTACGTATCAACGAGCTGCGACCATAATATTGCACAACATGATCCACAAGGAGGTTGAGATGTACGTGGACGACATAATTGTCAAGTCCAAAGAAAGAGAGGGCCACTACACCGCCTTGTAGAAATTCTTTCAACGGATCAGAGAGTATAGGCTGTGGCTAAATCCTCAGAAGTGTACATTTGGTGTCACAGAAGCGAAAATGCTGGGGTTCTTGATCACACAGAGAGGTATCGAGGTCGATCCTTCCAAAATCAAGGCCATCTTAGAAATGCCACCACCAAAGACTAAAAAGGAGGTGCGAGGCCTTTTGGGTAAAGTGCAATTCATAAGACGGTTTATTTCAAAATTAACCTTGACTTGTGAACCACTCTTTGGCCTCCTGAAGAAAGGAAAAAAATTCCAATGAGACGACTGATGCCAAGCTGCTTTTGAACAGATCAAACAATATTTACAGAACCCACCTGTGTTGTCACCGCCTGAGCTGGGGAAACCATTGATTTTGTACCTTTCAGTGACTGAAACTACAATGGGCTACATGCTTGCACAAGAGTCTGAGGACAAAGTGGAGAGGGCTATCTACTATCTGAGCAAGAAAATACTGGAGTACGAGACCCGCTACACTCCGCTAGAGAAGGCTTGTGTAGCCTTGGTATAGGCTACCAGGAAACTGCGACACTACCTGTTAGCTCACTCTGTAATACTGGTTTCGAGATTGGATCCCATCAAATATCTCTTCGAGAAACCAGCACTTACGTATAGGCTAGCCCGTTGGTTGCTTCTGCTTTCCAAATTCGATCTGAAGTATGTGACACGCAAGTCAGTAAAAGGGAGAGCGGTAGCGGAGTTCCTAGCCGATCACCCAGTTGAAGGGGATGAAGCCTATTCCTAGACGAGGCCATTCTACATGTCAAAGACGAGACTTGGACGATGTACTTTGACGGAGCGTCAAACCAATATGGGTATGGGATAGGGGTGTTGTTGATAGCAGCCGACAATTCTCGTATGCCTCTAGAACAACAAGGCAGAATATGAGGCATGAATTGCCGGTTTAGAAGCCGCCCTAGAACTAGGGGCAAAACGGTTGGACGTCATCGGGGACTCAAACCTTGTTGTATCTCAAGCTAAAGGAGATTGAAAAGTTGAAGAAGAAAAGATGAGAATCTATCACCAGACCTTGGACGTGTTAATTCCTCAGTTTGAGAAGTTGAACTTCGCTCATCTGTTAAGAGAAAACAACAGGTTCGCAGATTCACTAGCAACTCTATCTTCCATGATAGATATCCCTTTTGGAGTCCGAATGCGTCCGATCATCATCAAACAAAAATTTGTGCCGGCCTACGAGCTGCTTGCTGCCATAGAAGAGGTACAAGATGAGAACCCCTGGTATTACGATGTCTGGAACTTTTTGGAAAAGGAAGCATATCCACTAGGGGCAAACGCCAAAGATAAGAGGGTAATTCGAAGAATGGCTGTTCAGTTCATCATCTGCAGGGGTAAACTGTACAAGAGAGGTCATCTCGGGATGCATAAGCTGTGTGTTGATGCCGAAGAATCAAAGCGCCTGATGGAGGCCATCCATGGAGGAGAGTGCGGAGCGCATATGAACGGGGTAATACTAGCCCGAAAGATCCTTAGACAGGGTTATTACTAGTCCACCATGTAGGAGGATTGTATTGGCTTTGTCCGGTGATCCCACAAATGTTAGATCCACGTCAACCACATGAACATTCCGCCGTCAAAGCTGTATAACATGACTTCGCCATGGCCGTTTTCAGTCTGGGGGATCGATGTGATTGGAGCTGTCACTCCGAAGGGGTCCAATGGGCATGAGTACATTTTGGTAGCAATAGACTACTTTACAAAGTGGGTTGAGACCTAATCTTATGCGGTATTAAAGGCATCGCACGTTGCTAAGTTCATTAGAAACAATGTCATCTGTCGCTACAGGGTCCCGAACGAGATCATTTCAGATAATGGTTCCCACTTCAAGAAGGAGGTGATCGACTTGTTGGACAAGTATAACGTGGCTTTTCACAAGTCATCTACATATCGGCCGCAAACCAATGGAGCAATTGAGGCCGCCAATAAGAACATCAAGCACATTCTGCAGAAGATGGTGGAAACCTATCGGGACTGGCCAGATAAGTTGCCATTTGCTCTGTGGGGCTACCGGACTTCAATTCAAACTTCTACTAGGGCGACTCCATATTCCTTGGTTTATGGAATGGAGGCTGTTCTCCCTATCGAAGTTGAGGTTCCGTCATTACGGGTATTGGCTGAGTGTCAGATAGCTGAAGCAGATTGGCAACAGAGCAGGTTCGAAGAACTCATGCTGTTTGACGAGAGAAGGCTGAAAGCACTGTACCATGTTCAGGGTTATCAACGGAGAATCGCCAAGGCTTTCAACAAGAAGGTTAAGTCCAGGAATTTAAAGGAAGGGGATCTAGTGCTCAAAGACAACCGAGCTCCCATTTATGACCCTAGGGGCAAGTTCAGACCCAATTGGACTGGTCCTTACATCATCAAGTCTGTTTGGTCGGGTGGAGCTGTTGTTCTGATGGACCTAGATGGCCTAGAGTTCTCCCAACCGATCAACATGGACAAGTTGAAGAAATATTATCCCTGAGTGGCTCGCTAGGCCGAAAACCCGAAATGGTGACCTAGGCAAAAGTTAGAGCATGAAAAATTTGAAACTTTAAAAACTGAGCTCGCAAGGTTGAAAACCCGCAAATGGCGACCTTGGCAAAAGTTAGAGCATAAAAGGAGAGTGTTAATACACGAGTGAACTTGAGCCGAACTACGTAAGGCTTGATTCCCATCTTTGGGATATGTAAGCAACTTCACTCTGAAGTCCAGCCATAAACACTTCCCCGATCAACTTTGTCCATGTGATCATGTTTGGTCATCTTTGTCTATTCTGCGTCCAAGAGCTCGGTTGTGATCTCCGGTGCAGTGCTATTCAGACTAGGGACAACTTTTCAGTTGCTGGAATCCGGGATTGCGCATCTCAGTAACAGATCTCAGGCGTGTCCAGTTCTGATCCATATCGAAAATGATTTTGAAAAGTTTTAATAAAAGTTAATTTTGTTCAAATTAACCTTTTTACAACTTAGATCATTTTTGGACCAAACGGGAAATTTTCAGTACCCACAACCTTCAATTTCATTGATTTCAACACAGAGTTCCCCTACTCTTGAGTACAAATTGAAGTTTCTTTTTATTACATTCACAAAGAAAACTTGAAAGTACTAATAAAGCAATAAATTCGGGGCATGGATAAATCAGGTGTTCCTGTGCCCCCTCCCAGAGCTGGTCGAAGTCTCTGATGCTAAAGTAGGCCCAGTCTGCGCCTCCTCAAAAAGCCAAGCTATACACTCATCAAAGAGAGTACAACTGAAAGTGGGAGAGGGGGCCAGAAGCTCTCTAGTCCTCCATGCCATGGCATACCGAGCTAGCTGAGTGCCTCGGACCGAAAATACAGCAGGGTACTCTATCCCTTATGCCGGGCAAGTCTGATCTTGTCCGAACTGACGCTGGAACCGGAAAGGAAAATAGAACACACAGTGTGTTATGCCAATCAACTGAATCCCGGGCTGGCGAGTCATACTATAGCTCGTTGCCAGCTAATTGAGCCAAGGACAACGCCAAGCAATGCGGTCTGCGGGTAAACTGTGCATCCAGTTGCACCACCATCCGTTGTTAGGGGCATCAACTAGACGTCATTGGAAGAAATAGTTGCGAGCTGAGTATGTGGGGCAGGAGTCCACAATCTTCAATTTGTCCATCAACCATATCTGGGGAGGGATTAAAAATGAGAGATTAAATAATAAAGAGGTGTACGTCGAGAGAAAAAGTGAGAAAAGGGTTTTGAGAGAAAAATCGAGCCTGAGGGTCGAGTGATGTGAGAAATATATGTGAGATAGGGTGGGAAACATTACCTGCAATAGTAGTGGACTCCCCGCCAAGCTTGCCATCTCCCGGTGATGAAAAGCGTCCAAGCCTATCAATGTCTCAGCTAATGTCATGGCGATGCAGCTCTTGCCCTCTCTTAAGCCTTGGGCGACTTCAATCAAACGAGTGCTAAACCCACCAGAGCCTGGAGCAAGCAAGAAATGAGACAACATGTAGTGGACTCCCCGCCAAGCTTGCCATCTCCCGGCGATGAAAAACGTCCAAGCCTATCAAAGTCTCAGCTAATGTCATGGCGATGCAGCTCTTGCCCTCTCTTAAGCCTTGGGCGACTTCAATCAAACGAGTGCTAAACCCACCAGAGCCTGGAGCAAGCAAGAAATGAGACAACATGCACAAGCAAAGTGCATGTTGTCGATAACCCTGCCAGTTATGATTGCCGCGGTCACCGGCATTAGAAAATCGACGAATCAAGCTGGGGTTATCCAGCACTCCATCGCGAGTCAATGACCGAGCGTCATGCAAAGTGAGCCCACACATCTATCCTAAGGCTTGGACGTGGCCAAAGCGAAATTGCGGCAAAATTTCCTCCTCGCGCTCGGATTCCATTAAAGCTTGGAAGTCTTCAAATGTGGGACACATCTCTTGTCCGCCAAAGCTAAGGACGTGTGTTACTGGGTTCCAAAACCTTGCAGCGGCATAAAGAAACGAAAAACGCAGCGGGGTGCGGCTCAGCGTGAATAGTGCATTTATGCCAAAACCCAAGAAATTCACCTTTTCCGAGCCATCTAAGAAAGCAACCCAATTTATGAGATTTTGGATGAGAAACGCCTCCATTTTGCTGCAAAAACTGAGTTGGAATGAGGGAACCACGAAGCTGGAACCTTTATAAAGGATAAGACACTGTTTGGAGGACAAGTGTCAGAAAACTGGAGGTTCCTAGGTCAAGTGGTCGGCTGACCACTTTTTCTGGTCGGCCATCTACTTTTTTGGGCTGCAAACAAAAAAACTGGTCGGCAGGCTTCTATGGTGGCCGGCCATGAGCATGAAGTGGTTTACATTTGTTTCTTACCTCCAGGAGTGAGTCTCTAACTTCCCCGTGCGCTGGGAGTGCTGAAGGTTCGAGTTTACCTCTGTTTCGGATGCATTTCGTCGCTTTGTTTGTTGAGTTGTTGCTCATTAGTTTATCGAGTTGTTGCTCATTTGTTTATCGAGTTGTTGCTTATTTGTTTATCGAGTTGTTAATTCGTTTAACGAATTGTTTTTGAGTTGAGTTGTTTAGTTTGTTGCGTTGGTTCACTACCTGACTTGGCAATACACGTTGTTCTATTTTCATCCAAATTTCATTTTTGTGCAAAATGGTGCGCTACGATGCTCATAATACAAATACAACACTCTTTGAACGAAAAGCCATTTTCATTCCATCATAGCTTCTTTTTTTACAACATTTTACAAAAGGGTACAAGTTTTGGAAGAAAAATAAAACTGCCTAAGCTGTACAATGTGCTACAACTACATGTAAAAAAGAAAAATAAAGCAGGAACAACTGCATCAACGCCATCAAGCTCAAGACTAAGAGGCCCTCTTCACCCTCTTCGACTGAGCAGCCTCCGCGCCACTGGCACCGGCACCATC
Organism: Camellia sinensis; assembly: GCF_004153795.1. Taxonomy (NCBI): domain Eukaryota; kingdom Viridiplantae; phylum Streptophyta; class Magnoliopsida; order Ericales; family Theaceae; genus Camellia; species Camellia sinensis. The sequence continues at coordinate 1,029,830 of NW_021024811.1, forward strand.
ATCTGAATCGGAGTCACTGTCATCGGAATCCTCCTCGACGTCGCTTCTGTCCTCAGCACTGGAACCAGAGTCGTCATCCCTGCCTGCAGATGTCTCTGACTGTGGATGTGCCGACTCCTCCTCCTCGCTAGACTCGTCATCTTGTCTGACAGGTGCTCTGTGTCTGCCTCAGCCACGTGCTGAGACTCCTCTCCTAGTTGCTCGAGAAGGCCTGGATGGCCCAGTCCGCAAAGGCGGGACTTGAAAAGGACAGTTTGAATGCATCAGTTAGTATGTATATCAGATGTAGATGCGAGAATTACATAGAGTGGGTGCATGCAGATATAGTGTGTGAATGCGATGTGTTAGATGTGCTCTACACATGTAATGAATCAATACAGTGAAATGTTCAGTTTCCATATGTCATCAGAAGCATGATAAATGCGAGGAAATTGAAAAGTACCTGAACGCCGGAGGCACAGAGGATCGTCTTCCTCTGCAAAACCATGCCCTCGTGTGAAGCCACCACACCGAGTAACCCCTCAGTATACTCTCTGGGAGGCTGCACAGACCAGTTCAAGTCATCAGTGAGTGAATGAATGTCTAAATATCTGAGCGATAAATGAAAACTGTAAAACATACCGATGGTGAGTCAGGGTCACTGACATATCGATAGTCAAGCATCGGAGGCTCCAATGGAATCGGATAAGAAATCCCATACTGCCAGCCCATCAGCTCGATTGGAAGATCTGGCCATCCAACATACTGCCAAGTCGAGGGCATCCATCCGGTCCCGCCCCTCGATGAGCCTGCCTCGCTAGTTGAAGGAGTGCCTCCAGCTCGGGCGCGACTTGAGGAAGACATGTCAGCAGCTCTCCTCCTGGGGATACGGACACCTGACATCGGAGGCATCAGGTATGTATGGTGATATGTCGCGTAATCCCCCTCCTCCAGAAAAAGGACTGCATTAATACCTAGCATGAGGTCCTCCGTCTTTCGGGTCGTAAGATCCCCTACGAATCGTATCTCTGGTGGAGGCAATGAGGGAACGTCCTGATCGGAGTTGCCCATCGTCTGGCGCATGAAGCGCTCTCCGAGGAACCAGGCTCTGCCGACCGGTCCCTCAAGCAGAACCCTGTATCGCGAAGTGCCCCATGTCCCAGCGAACAGAAAACAAGGATTCCCTAGCATGGCTATCCAAGGCTGCCAGGATACCTGCGGGTAGCAAGTGCATAAACTGATTAGATGTCATAAATATGCAACATAAATCAAAGCTGAAAGCATGAAGAACTGAGAGTTCTGAGTTACCTCCGTCGCCCGTACAGTATCGAAGAACTTCCGAAGAAAGGGCAAAGTCTCCCGGGGCCTGGACCGACACCGACCCTCAAATCTGCGCGAGTATGGGATCTCAAGGGGTGCCTCAACCTCTAGTTCAGGGGCCAGCGTCGGGAAGTACACATAAACCCACAGTTGTGAAAGGCAAGACAACTACTGTCAAAGTACAGAATGCTAAGTGCAGAACGCAGTGTACAGTATGCAGAATGCTGAGTGCAGAATGCAGTGTGCAGTGTACAATATACAGAAAATACAGGAAATACAGAATGTTGAGTGTAGAATGTAGAATACAGAATGTAATGTGTGCAGTGTACTTTGTACAGATAATGAAAAACAGAACTGTAAATCAAGAGGGCAGAATGTACCTCCCAGGCTCGCCAGTAGCCTCAAACTATGATCTCCCGTTCACGGGAGGTCGCGCTCATGTAGCAGTAAAGAGTAGCGAGGGCAGCACCACCCCAATCAAAGAGCTGGACCCATGATAGGTCCACCAGAGCACTGATCAGATAAAGCCCAATTGTGCTTCCCCTGTTGGAGAATAGTGTGGTCCCAAAGAGGAACATTAAAAATCCCCGGGCGTACTGCTGTACGGTCTTAATGGTCTGGGGCGAAGTCCCCCTGTACCGCTCGGAGAACCAGGTGTACCTGACCTTGCCTGATGATCTGTCGATCGGCGGACGGGCTTTGAGCACATAAACCCAAGTGGCCTCCCACTCACCCATATCTTCATCGTATGGGATCGGCCAGCCTCCCACCTCAAGGCCTGTCAGCATGGAGAAGTCGTATGGGGTCATCATTATATCCCCAGTGGCCGAGAAATGGAAGGAGTTGGTGGTGTCCCACCATCTCTCCACAAGTGCCCCCAGGAGGGTCCTACTCGCTGGATGACGTGACAATCCTGCACAGAATAGGCCAAACCCCGCCTCGTCCACTATATGTCGGACAACGTCCGGGAGCTCCATGTACCACTCCCTCGCGAGGATGGACCCACAACCCCATGTGAAACGGGAAGATACCTGGATTCATAATGAACAGATGTATTCAGTTTCAGAATGAAAAGTATGAGCTGCGTGTTCAAAGTAAAAAGTATGAGCTGTTTGTTCAGAAAAGTATGAGCTGCGTGTTCAAAGTAAAAAGTATGGGCTGTGTGTTCAGAATGAAAAGTATGAGCTACGTGTTCAAAGTAAAAAGTATGAGCTGCGTGTTCAGAATGAAAAAGTGTACTGCGTTATGGAATGTGTGTTTAGATTGAGCAGTGTGCTAAAAAACTGAATGACGTGTTATGGACTGCGTGTTCAGATTGAGTGGTGTGCTATGTTATGAAAAAGTGTACTGCGTTATGGACTGTGTGTTTAGATTGAGCAGTGTGCTAAAAAATCGAATACCGTGTTATGGACTGCATGTTCAGATTGAGCGGTGTGCTATGTTCTGAAAAAGTTTACTGCATAATGGACTGTGTGTTCAGATTGAGCAGTGTGCTAAAAAATCGAATACCGTGTTATGGACTGCGTGTTCAGATTGAGCGGTGTGCTATGTTATGAAAAAGTGTACTGTGTTATGGACTGTGTGTTCAGATTGAGCAGTGTGCTAAAAAAAAAAATGAATACCGTGTTATGGACTGCGTGTTCAGATTGAGCGGTGTGCTATGTTATGAAAAAAATGTATTGCGTTATGGACTGTGTGTTCAGATTGAGCAGTGTGCTAAAAAACCGAATACCGTGTTATGGATGGCGTGTTCAGATTGAGCGGTGTTCTATGTTATGAAAAAAGTGTACTGCGTTATGGACTGTGTGTTTAGAATAAGCAGTGTGCTAAAAAAACGAGTACCGTGTTATGGACTGCGTGTTCAGATAGAGCGGTGTGCTATGTTATGAAAAAGTGTATTGCGTTATGGACTGTGTGTTCAGATTAAGCAGTGTGCTGAAAAAACAAATACCGTGTTATGGACTACGTGTTCAGATTGAGCGGTGTCCTATGTTATGAAAAAATGTATTGCGTTATGGACTGTGTGTTCAGATTGAGTAGTGTGTTAAAAAATCGAATATCGTGTTATGGACTGCGTGTTCAGATTGAGTGGTGTCCTATGTTATGAAAAAAGTGTATTGCGTTATGGACTGTGTGTTTAGATTGAGCAGTGTGCTAAAAAACCGAATACCGTGTTATGGACTGCGTGTTCAGATTAAGCGGTGTGCTATGTTATGAAAAAGTGTACTGCGTTATGGATTGTGTGTTCAGATTGAGTAGTGTGCTAAAAAAAATGAACACCGTGTTATGGACTGCGTGTTCAGATTAAGCGGTGTGTTATGTTATGAAAAAAGTGTACTGCGTTATGGACTGTGTGTTCAGATTGAGCAGTGTGCTAAAAAAACGAATACTGTGTTATGGACTGCGTGTTCAGATTGAGCGGTGTGCTATGTTATGAAAAAAGTGTACTGCGTTATGGACTGTGTGTTCAGATTGAGCAGTGTGCTAAAAAATCGAATATCGTGTTATGGACTGAGTGTTCAGATTGAGCAGTGTGCTAAAAAACCGAATATCGTGTTATGGACTGAGTGTTCAGATTGAGCAGTGTGCTATGTTGTGAAAAAGTGTATTGCGCTATGGACTGTGTGCTCAGATTGAGCAGTGTGCTAAAAAAATCGAATGCTGTGTTATGGACTGCGTGTTCAGATTGAGCAGTGTTATGAGCTGTGTGTTCAAACTAATCAAATGATGTGTTATGGACTGCGTGTTCAGATTGTGCAGTGTTATGAACTGTGTGCCAACTAATCGAATACTGTGTTATGGACTGCGTGTTCAGGTTGAGCAGTGTTATGAGTTGTGTGTTCAAACTAATCGAATGCTATGTTATGGACTGCGTGTTCAGATTGAGCAGTGTTATGAGCCGTGTGCCAACTAATCGAATACTGTGTTATGGACTCCGTGTTCAGATTGAGCAGTGTTATGAGTTGTGTGTTCAAACTAATCAAATGCTGTGTTATAGACTGCGTGTTCAGATTGAGCAGTGTTATGAGCCGTGTGACAACTAATCGAATGCTGTGTTATGGACTGTGTGTTCAGATTGAGCAGTGTTATGAGCTTCGTGTTCAAACTAATCGAATGCTGTGTTATGGACTGCGTTTCAGATTGAACAGTGTTATGAGCCGTGTGCCAACTAATCGAATACTGTGTTATGGACTGCGTGTTCAGATTGAGCAGTGTTATGAGTTGTTTGCCCGAGTTCAGATTGAGCAGTGTTATGAGTTGTGTGCCTGAGGTGTGCTGTGTGCCCAAAATGAGCCGCGTGCCAAGTTAGCAGAGTGCTGTGTGTGAACTGTGCGTTTGGAACGAGTGAAGTGTTGTGTATGTAAATGTGCAAAAAGTGCAAAGTACAGCGCAGGAAATGCAAAAGTGAAGTATGTACCTCATGCGCATGATGAGATAGATGGGACTCCGGCTCTCGTAGCAACAGGTCTGCAGGTGCCCGCTGCGCGAAGTCCGTGAAGTGGTAGAAGGTGCTAGGAGGAAGGATGTGCTCCTCCAGGTCGTACTCCTCTGGGTCGAATAACCGTATCCTCGGAGGCAGCGGCATGATGTCGGGTGCGTCCTCCGCATACGGAGGATCTCTGCCATATGGGATATCGCCAGCCATCTGAAGAAATCTGCAAAAGATACAAAAACGAGCGAAATGAGCCAAAATTGCAAAAAGTCAACAAAAGTCAACTCTCGGGAAGAGAAAAACTCAACAAAAGTCAATGCCCGAGAAAAGGTGCTAAACTTTGAGACAAACATACCTCAAGTGGTGAAAATGGAGAAAGAAGCTCCGAAAACAAATTCTAATCGGTTCAAAACAAAGCGAATCGAAAGTTTTCACGAAACAACTTCGCGTGGGGTGTTGGAAAACGCGTATAAAGTGCAGATCTGAGAGAAAAAAGGGTCTAGAAGCAAAGGAGAATGTATTTCAGCCTTAGAGGTGTAATACAAACTGATTTGGAGTTGTGTACTTAAAGAACCGAAACTAAAAGACCAAACTGCCCCGAAATTCTGTAAACTGGTCAGCCAACCACTTTTATGGGCAACAACTGGTCGGCCACTGATATAACTGGTCGGCCATCCTCCTGGATGATCCTCAAGGCTCCATTGTTCTCCCTACGCATTTTGGTGATGATTGGAGTCCTCGGCCCTCGGGAAAGTACAAGAAAAGTACACCATTTGGTTCAAGAATGTCCCTACGGGAATTTCAATTCAAGTCTTCGATGCGTAGCTCATCGTTACTCGTCAAGAGCGAGGTGTATCCTTTTTAAGTACATATGACCCCTCCGAGAGGTAAATCGGAGGTTACGGTTGAATTACTCTCTTTAAGGCTTGTGCTTATTTTTCATTCAAACATGCTATTTCGTCACACTTTTGTATCCTGCATTGTTATGCCCACCACTTATTGCATTGTTATGCATGCTACTAGGCGCTTTATTACGCGCACTTTTGTTGAATTTCTATACACTTCGCTTGCATTGTCCCGCACTTCACTCACATTGTTATGCTTGTTTTATCCGCATTGTTATGCGTCACACTTAGGTTGCATTGTTTTGCATCCCTTCCGCATTGTTATGTGTCACACTTAGGTTGCATTGTTTTGCATCCCTTCCGCATTGTTATGCGTCACACTTAGGTTGCATTATTTTGCATCCCTTCCGCATTGTTATGCATTTTACCTAGGTTGCATTGTTTTGCATCCCTTCCGCATTGTTATGCGTCACACTTAGGCTGCATTGTTTTGCATCTCTTCCGCATTGTTATGCGTCACACTTAGGTTGCATTGTTTTGCATCCCTTCCGCATTGTTATGCGTTACACTTAGGTTGCATCATTTTGCATCCCTTCTGCATTGTTATGCGTCACACTTAGGTTGCATTGTTTTGTATCCCTTCCGCATTGTTATGCGTTATATCTAGGTTGCATTGTTTTGCATCCCTTCCGCATTGTTATGCGTCACACTTAGGTTGCATTGTTTTGCATCCCTCCCACATTGTTATGCATCACACTTAGGTTGCATTGTTTTTCATCCCTTTCGCATTCTTATGTGTCACACTTAGGTTGCATTGTCATGCACCCCTCCACTTGCGTTGTTACACACTTTTCAGTTGCATTGCTATGCATGTTTCTAACGATATTGTACCTGTTGAGTTTCTTTCTTTTGCAGGTACGATATTGTATGTACGGTTCATTCGAAGCTGGCATGACCAGACGAACCCCACGGTATTATATTCTCCGCGTGAGACGTAGCGCGAATTGTATAATTCTCTTACATCCTTTCTGCATATAATGTAGTTTGGTTCATTTTTGCTTGCTTAAACTGTTGCATTTATTGTGTATAATTGCTTTATTACAGCTTTCTTTGCATGATCATAAGTTATGTTCGGCTTTGTGCATGTCATTTGCATCTTGCCCCAGCCTGCGGACACATCTCTTTATTATATTGCCTGTCGGTCTAAGTCTTCGGCCTTGTCAAAAATGGGTCGTCTCTGGGCTTTGACATTCACTCCCGTCACTTATGACTTTTGAGTTCTGTCAAAGAGGGACAACTATAGACAACCCATTTTTGATCGACCTTAACACTCAGACGTCATCGATTGAGCGCTCGGTGATGGTGTATGTTGTGCTCATTTAGAGGTTTCGGAGTTTTGGTTGAGGGCCTTGCCTCCGGGCCTCTAAAATTTTTTATGCTTCGGCTTGGTTTGTGGACCGAATCTTGTTTTCTCTTCTCGGAGGGAGGGAGAGGTCTTGTAGACCATCTCTTTGTGGTCATAGACCACTTTTCCCGTTTGGATACTAGTTTTCGATTTTTGGAGCCTTTGGCCGCGCGCTTTGTCTTGGGACCGCTTAACATTCTCCGTTTGGCGTGGTTTTTGAACCACACCTTGTTGCCTTTGCCTAGAGGAACACTGTGGTCCGGGAGATCACTTTTGTGGTTGCATACCACTTTTGGTGCTCGTCAGGTAGTTTTCGGGGCTTTCGGCCACGTGCTTTGCCTCCTGATCTCTCGTCTTGCATCCGTTTTGGTTTGTTTTTGGTACAAACCTTGTTTGGAAGGTGGTACAAGGGTGGGAGACCAGTATTTCTCCTGGCCGACCACTTCTTCCTCTACCAGCCAGTTTTCTGGTCGGACAACTGGCTTTCTTCGTCTTTAGGGCATCTTTTCTAGTCGGCCACCACACCACTGCATTGTTTTCATGCCCTGGACTCTCTCCCACCATGGCCGACCAGTTTTTACTCTCAGAGGCCTCTTGAAGTGGTCGACCGAACACTTTAAGTAGCAGGCCGACCATTTCAAGTGGTCGGCTGCTTTTTGACACCTTTTTGGAGATATTAGGGCTATTCTCCATACACGTGTATGGAGGGATTGCCTTGGTGGTTAGCTTCTCCTAGAAGCTTTGCCTTTCCTCTTCTATAAGAGGGAGGCTCCTCCTCCCTCCTCTAGGTTCAGAAAAACTCCCTTGAGTTATACATATAGCCTATATCTATACTTCTTCATTTTGCTCTTGTTTTGTGTTCAAAAGTGTAGTTTTGTCTTGCTTCGTCACACAAACACACACTCAAACACCATCCTTTTGCTACTGAGGTGCTTAAGAGCTAGTTTTGGTGTTCTTGGGTTGCTTTGAGCTTGAAAAAGTTACCGGAGTTACAGCTTTAAAGAAGGTCTTCAAGGGTGAGTCTTTGACCTTTAAAACCCCCATTTTTTCTTGAGCTTTTAGCACTTCTTTCATACGTTTTTAAGCTTAACTCTTAACTAGAAAAAGTTCTGTTTTTGGATGCTTAAAATAGTTGTTTCAGGTCACTTTTTCATTTGGGGTGATTTCCCCCATCTTAGGCCTTGTTAGGCCTTATTTTGAGCCATCCCTTTAGGCTCTTGTTGAAGCCTTTGCATGACCTTTCTACCACTGAAATCCAGAGGATTTTCAGTGGTGGAAAGGTGGTTTTGGTGTCCTAAATAGGAGAGGGTCATCCCCTCTCCTTGTAGTGTGTTTACTTGCTTCATATGCCTCATGTTTGAGCATCTTTGTTAAGCTTTTGTTGGCCATATCTTAGCTTGTATTTGTGGTTATTTTGCTGAGGCATACCACTATTTTTTCTTGGTTTGGTCACTCCTTGCATGCTCCATACACTTGTAGTGTAGTTCCATGAAATAGCCTAACATGCATCATGTGGTAACATGTCATTTTAGCATGCTTTTGGCTTAGCTCTGAGAAGACTTTGTTCATATTTTAGCATGTTTAAGGTCTGATTTGTGTTGTTTCGGTCATTCATGACTTGTTTTGTATAGCCTTGGTTCAATCTAGCATGTTAGCTTTGTGTATTAAGTCCACTAGCATGCATTACTTGGACTATTTTAATGATTTGGCACCATTTATTATGTGATTTCAGTCCATGTTTCATGGCCATGCATCCACATTTATCACTCATTCAATGCGTTGGAGGGATGGCCCCTTTATGCCTTAACATGAACCATTGCGTATGGTTTCATGCCATAGCTTGCGAGCGATCATTTTAGTGCTTATTTGGGGTTATTATGCCATGATATAACTCTAATTTTTATTGGTTAAGTCATTCCATGCTTGGTCTCAATAGGTGTAGTGTAATCGGCCTTATTTGCCTTGTATGCATCATGTCTTATACCCTCCATGCTAGCCTATTTGGGCTTCTTTCCATGCATGTTTTAGACTCATTTTAACATGTTCTAGGACTATTTTGGGTTGCCTTGGTCACATGCTTCACGTTTTGTATACTTGTAGTACAAATGCTCTTGATTGCCTCAAGCTTTGAGCACCATTGCATGCTTCACTTGTGTTGCGTACATGATTTGGCATCACTTAACATGACATTTCAGAGCATTTAGCATTGCCATGTTCCTACCTCAATCATGCTTTAAGTGCCTTTGAGTGTTATGCATTGTTGCCTAGTTTATGCCTTGGCTCGTATGCTTGCATGCTTAGGTCTTTGAGCCCTCATCTCAGCATGTTTAGGTCCTTATTCTGACCTACTTGAGCTCTATCCATGCTTAGTTCATGCATTTGTGCCATGTATTGCATGCCTCATGTGTAGTCCTCTTTGCTTGTCTTAAGCTTTAAGGACCATTGCATGCCATGCTTGTGTTGATTAAGTGTTTTGGCATCATTTCTTGTCCAATTTCAGTGCACTTAGTGTTGCTACACTTCCATGCTTTTCACTCTTTAAGTGTTCTTGAGAGTTGCACCTTAGTGCCTTAGTTGGTGAGCCAATTGGCATGCATGTTTGTATGTGTTTTCTGTGCCTTCATTTTAGCATTATGGCCACTGTTTTGGCATGACTGAGGTCTGTCCATTTTGGTTTAAGTCCATTGAGTATATGGTTTGCATGTTGTTGCATGTTTGGTGCATTGCACATTGTTGCCCTTGTTACATTGCATCGTGCATGCATGCATTACATTGTGTTAAGAACCCTCATGATTGCCTTGCATTGAGTATGCCATCTAGTTCTTAGCATTTAGCATTGTGTATGCCATGTTATGCCTTGCATTGTGTATGCTAGGTTGCTAGTTGCATTGAGTGTGCCATGTAGTTGCATGTTCGCATGCTAAGGCTGCATTACATAGCATTGTGCATGCCATGTTTCTTGCTTGCATCATGTTTGGAATAGGTGTTAGTCCAAATACGGGAAAAGAGGGACGTTTCATACTTAAAGTGATGAATCGTGCCTTATTCCCGGTCGTCGACGCACTTGATCATACATGATAGAGTTCTAGGTCTTATGTGTTTACTTGTGCATTCATTTTATATTGAATTGTGCAACTTCGCCTCTTGCTATCATGCATTGAAATGCACGATTGGTGGCCCGAGGGTCGAGAACCTACACTCCCTTGAGTTCATGACATGATAGGGAGGGTGGTTGTGCACACATATCTTGCAAATACATTGCCATGCCCTTTTTTGCTCTCTGTTGCAGCAAATTGCAGTTCAGTAGCAACAACTGGCTGGCCAGCCAGAAAAACTAGTTGGCCGACCACTTTTCTGGTTTTTCAACAACCAAAAGTGGTCGGGAGGTGTTTGGAGAGACCAAAAGTGGTCGGCCACCCTCCCACAGGTTTCCCTAGGTGGAGTTTTTGCTTTCTGGAGCTTGGTGTAAGTTTCTGAGGACAGATGAAAACAGAGGCAAATCGGGGCATCGCATTGGATTTCCGAACAAGGCGACCGAGCATGCATCTAGTCTTCTCCCTCTGAGAACCTCTTGTTTTATTGCTTTCCTTAGCTGCCATGCTTAGATAGCTAGTTTACGCTTTGGTTTGTACTCTTAATAGTTAATGCGTTAGCTATTCAATTCATTTTGTAATAATTAGTTTAATTAGCTTAAATTAGCTAGTTAGCTTTTTATTCGGTCTCTCCCTCAAGAGAGCCAAGTGTTGTAATAAGCGTGCGTGTGTGTGATGCATGTCTTCCAACCCTCATTTCTTTCTCCCTTTTACTTAACCGTTTACGATGGTTTGTTTTAGGGCATATTTCATTTAGCATACCTTATGCTCGCATGTTTGCATCATTCATCTGTATTGCATGCACCGGGCTCGACGCATCATACTAATTGCATTGTATTTTAATACATTTATTTGAATACATGTATCATGTTGCATTTCACATGACATGACTAGAATAGCCGAGCCTATCTTAGCTGCATCTTCGCATGTGTTACATTAGCCATCTTAACATGAACTAGGATCATGCATGATTTCTAACTAGTTCTTTGTTTTGGCTCGGAGTACACTGTGAGTGTTTACGCTTTAGCATACTGCATGTGTGTTAATGTTGCCATGTTAGCATGTTTGCCATGAGGCTAATTGCTTATGTGATTAACTGCCTGAATGCTTGTGGGTGAAGGTTGGATTACCTGAATTGGAACAATTCATTGAAATCCGCATTTTAGCCTACTTGCGAGTAGCAAACTTCAAACCATTTTCCAAACAAACGGATATGCGATGCTTCGTTCCAAATTAGGCGATCTAGTCTATACTTGTTTGCTGTGCGCATCATGTAGTAAGACTAGCTAATTAATCAGAATAAGAGCACATGTGTTTTCAAAAACAAGATATCATGCTTAGTACAGGCCGATCTTTAATCGGGCAAGCGGGCGTGCTCGTTAAATGACCTTCCCCAATCATACCCAAGTTCCCGAGCCGAGGCAACTTTGGTGATGACGGACACGTGGCCTTAGGCACGAGTCAGGGTTTCCTAAATTCTCCAAAAACAAATATTTAGGTGGCGACTCTATATCTGGCAAAGCAGTCCATGTTTGACACTTCTTTATTAAAAATCAGTTTTCCAAAACGATTTGCAGGATTTGGACTCTTTGGTGATTTATCGGTCTCACATCGCACATTGTGAGATTAGATTCAGAACCGTGACATTTGAGTTCGAACTGTGGTAAGCCCAAATGAACGAAACGGGATTTTCCCGGGACGTTCAGGGCACGTCCACACTCCTCTGCTGTTGAAGAATAGTCTTCTTAACATTCGCAATATATAACCTTCCTCAACAGACTGGTTTAAATCGAGTCTGAACACAATAATGGGATTTACGGGCGCAAAAAATTCACCCCATTTATTCCTAACGGGTACAGCGCTCCCGAGGCGATTTCATTAATGCTAAACTTCAAAAGCCCGGTGCCGCTTTACGCGTGCCTCAACCACTCCATGAACTAATAGTATTCGGCCCTTTCAGTTCATATATTGGCTGGGGCAAGGGCAGATTTATTAATCTAATCGGTCAAATATCTAAGCCCAGTGCCGATCTACGCGTGCCTCAGCCACTCCATGAACTAATAGTATTCGGCTTTTCCAGTTCATACATTGGTTGGGGCAAGGGCAGATTTATTTATCTAATCGGCCAAATATCTAAGCCCGGTGCCGATCTACGCGTGCCTCAGCCACTTCATGAACTAATAGTATTCGGCCTTTCCAGTTCATACATTGGCTGGGGCAAGAGCAGATTTATTAATCTGATCCGCCAAATATCTAAGCCCGGTGCCGATCCACGTGCCTCAGCCACTCCATGAACTAATAGTATTCGGCCTTTCTAGTTCATTGGCTGATGCAAGTGCAGATTTATGAAGCTAATCAGCCATACGACGAGGCCCTGAGCCCTTTCACTTGTTTAGATAAATTACTAAATTGCCAAGATAGTTATCTAATCGGCAAGTGGTTGCGGATGCTTAATTCACTCACTTCGTAATTCTACATCCAATTGGATCGATAACTAGCAAGCACAACAGAAAATGGTTATCTTATTTAAACTATCAAAAAAAATTAAGCACAAACAATAGCAAAAAACAAAGTAAGTTCTCAAGCAGAGGGGGTTTTCATTAAGTAAATTGAGTACAGACCGTAGCCATTTTACACATGAAAACTACCTTAAACTAACATAAATCTATTAAACAAAAAGCCTACAACCTTGCATGGAAGATGCCTAACAAAAATTAAAAATGTCACCCTAGTCAGTCCTCAGGGTCAGACGCCAGCGGCTCAACGTCCACTTGCTCATGGAATCGGCTGGGCCAATGTCACATTCGCGGCAGTAAGGGCTTTGAGCTAGCCGTGTTTGAAGCACCGGTTCTCGAATTTGGGCACTTCGTTCGCATAGCTCTCCAAGGCAGCTTCTTGTCCAGCCTGGAACGCTTTGGAAACCTCAAAGCCAGCTTTTTCCTTCGCCTTCTTCAATTCTTCCAAGGCGGCTTCTAACTTGGCAATCACCTCCTTGGCTAGCTGGAGCGCGTCCTCACTCGCTTTTGCCCTATCCTTGGCGACCAGCCTTAACTAGTTGGAGTTCCTTATGCTCTCGACCTCAGAATCTGCCCTCGCACGTTCCTCCACCGTTTTTGCGGCTTCGGAATTGGCTCTCTGAGAGGCTTCCAAAGCCTTGCTCTTTTCATTTTCAGCTTCGGTTTTGAGCAAGGCGATCTGTTCTATAGCGTCATGTTGACAGCGGCCTATTTCAGCTATCCTACCCACCGTCTGCAAAATAAGGGAATGGAGTTAAATAATATTAAAAATATATATGTATTCAGGCGGAAGACTGCATAAAAAAGCACGTACCAATAAAGTTGACTGAGCTGCAAACGGGATCGACAGCAAGTCTGGCTCGGCCCGAAATACGGCTCTGTCAGCTGGCAAGGAGATCGAAGAGGCCATGCTCAAGGCCACAGCCAAGTCTTTTAAAGCCGACGCGTCACAAGAAATTAGCATGTTCCTTATCTTTGGTTGAACAGTGAATGGAACAACCAAATCCGATTCCTCAACGCGCGGCCGTTTGTTGACTTGCTCTTCTGTGAACTCGGCTTCATCCTTGGCGGGGCGTTTCTCCCCCTTTCGCTCCTGATTCGCCTGCTCTACCTGCTCCAACTCGGCCGTTTGGGTTTCAGTCGCCTCCCCCTCGACAATAGGCTGGGAGGGCTCGGCATCGGCAGTGGGTAGAATTTCAGATCGAATTGTCTCCGCTCTCCGCCGGGCGGCCATTCTTTCGGCGTTTTTCTTCTTGGAAAGTTGTGTGAGTGACAATCCAGCCATGTCCTCAGGGTACGAGTCAGGAAGGTCTTCTAAACCTGTAAAGATGTTGCCAAAGGAAACGTCCCCTCGACCTGAGGTGGACGGCGGGTTAGATGAATTGAGGCCGGCTTCCTCAAAGGCCAACTTCAAAGCCTCGTCTACTTCGGCTTCCGACGGGTTTGGCGACTCAGCGACCTCAATTACCTCCACCTGCTCCAAGTCGGATCCGTCCAAACCAACTTGCCTCAAGTTTTTGAAGTTAGTTGAGATGAGGGCCGTAAGAAACTCCTCACCCCTCAGAACTGGGATGTTTTCTGCTGTCGAAAACGTCGTATACATCGGCTCGTATCAAAGAAGAATGTGGGCCACCCTCCTCTGTTTCTAAAGGCTCGAGCGGCCAAAGTATTTGAGCACGACTTTAATTTCTGCAAGAATGGTGTCGTTGGTTGAAACCAAAACTTTTTTCAAGTCGTTTCCTGCACAAGTAAAACCATGAGACCGCAAAGATAAAGCCGAGTAAATATAAGAAAAATAAACGCAAGGGGCTGTGGCCACCTGGTTCACCTCTCCGTGTAGGTATAGGATCTAGGCAGCTTTCGTATTTGCCAAATTCCCAGTTACTTCGGACAACGACCATGACGTCATCGACTCACTTGCCAGAGCTGGAAAGCATAGTCACTAATTGATGGTCGGTGTCCTTGGCCCTAAGGAAATAGCGCCCATGCCGGCCAGAGGACTTGGCCAAGGCATAACAGTGCCGAATAGCAGGTATGCCGAGATTAATCCTAAGGTGACGGTTTAACTCCATAATTCCCATTATGATTTGGAAAAAGTTTACATTAGGTTGGGAAGGGATTAGACCCCAATAGCGAAAGACGACTCTAAGGAATGGGTGAAGGGGGAAACGGACTCCACCTTCTGTAATTGATAAGAGAGGGAAGGCGACTGTGCTTTCATCAGCCCTCTCCATATCAAGGGTGTTGTATGTCACAAGTGACAGACGGACGTCATCGGTGATGGAAAAATGACGTTGAAACCCAGAGACTCGATCTGCAAAAAGGAGGTCTTTCAAATGCTTCGCCATTTTCCTCAGTTTACGGAGTACGTTAAATTAAAAACAAACCAAGAAAAGGGATTCGAAATAGAGAGGAAGAGAACCTACAAAAAGCGAAGGAAACAATGAGAGATAAATGGAGGTTGCAGAGGCGAATCAGAAGGCACACCAAGAGCTTCAAGTATTCAGAAATGAGTGTGCATTCAAAAAGACAACAAAATTTTAAATCACAATAAATGGAAGAAGCGTACAAAGGGGCGGGAAGTTATAATGATGACCGAAAGACGTGTGAGCTCTGACATTTGCATTGGAATGAGGTTAGCCGCCGAATTTCGGCTCGGACTTTATTGTGCTTTCATCAGCCCTCTCCATATCAAGGGTGTTGTATGTCACAAGTGACAGACGGACGTCATCGGTGATGGAAAAATGATGTTGAAACCCAGAGACTCGATCTGCAGAAAGGAGGTCTTTCAAATGCTTCGCCATTTTCCTCAGTTTACGGAGTACGTTAAATTAAAAACAAACCAAGAAAAGGGATTCGATGTAGAGAGGAAGAGAACCTACAAAAAGCGAAGGAAACAATGAGAGATAAATGGAGGTTGCAGAGGCGAATCAGAAGGCACACCAAGAGCTTCAAGTATTCAGAAATGAGTGTGCATTCAAAAAGACAACAAAATTTTAAATCACAATAAATGGAAGAAGCGTACAAAGGGGCGGGAAGTTATAATGATGACCGAAAGACGTGTGAGCTCTGACATTTGCATTGGAATGAGGTTAGCCGCCGAATTTCGGCTCGGACTTTTCGAGTTCGAAACCAAACACACCAGCTAACTGTTGTTAGTGGAGTGTTTGGGGGGCAATTGTGGGGGCCGAGTACCAGGGGATGCAAAAAGGCCGAATAAGTGAACTTGGGGAGTTGAGATATATACATTTTTGTTCGGCCTCGTCTTATACAAACCCAGAAGTATCCTAATCGGCCGTATAGCCAGTTGAGCAAGGAGCCGAATGAAGAGAAGTTTGCAACAAATGGGGCTGAGTAAATAATTACATGATGGATTAAAGGTGGGCACAACCCTGAGGTCTAAGAAAAGATATAAATAAAAAAACATCAACCAAAGAAAGGTATGTGAGAACTAAAAAACTTAACTTAAGAAAGAAGCAACCAAGAGAGCAGGGACTAACTTAACCGTCGGAGTGCTAATTCCGGTACCCCCGACCGGAGTGTTCATTCTTTTTCAGGTGACTAGCTGTGGAACACAAGCGCCCTCCGGGACTTGAAGAGTATTTCCGAACCACTTATCCACAGTTGATTACATTAAACGAAAGCAAACCAAAGACACCAAGAAATGTGCCACAAGAAGTAATGAGCTTCTTGAGATAATTCATACAGATATTTGCAAGCCATTCAACATCCCATGTCTTAGTGGTGAAAAATATTTCGTCACATTTATAGATGATTTCTTACGTTATGGATATGTGTATCTTATTTATGAAAAATTTCAAGCTGTTGACATCTTTGAGGTGTACATAACTAAAGTCGAGAGACAATTAGATAGAAAGGTTAAAATAGTGAGATCAGATAGGGGTGGTGAGTATTATGATAAATATGATGAGTTAGGTGAAAATCCTAGCCCATTTGCCAAATTCTTAGAAAGAAAGGCATTCATGCTCAATATACAATGCCTGGTACGCCATAGCAGAATAGAGTTGCTGAAAAGCATAATCGTACACTTAAAGATATGGTTAGAAATATGTTAAGTTACTCAATTGTACCCATTTCACTGTGGGGTGAAGCTTTAAAGACTGCAATGTATATCTTAAATAGGGTTCCTAGTAAGGCAGTCCCAACAACTCCTTTTGAGTTGTGGACTAGTAGGAAACCTAGTTTGAGACACTTACATATTTGAGATTGTCCAGCAGAGGCAAGAATCTTCAACCCACAAGAGAAAAAGTTGGAGTCAAGAACAATATCTGGATATTTCATTAGTTATCCTGACAAGTCTAAAGGGTACAAATTTTATTGTGATAATCATAGTACGAGGATAATGGAGACTGGTAATGCTAGATTCCTAGAGAATGGTGAAATTAGTGGGAGTGAGAAAACACGAATGGTGAATTTTGAGGAAATTAGGGTGGATGTGCCAACATTTGACCCTTAACGAAAAATTGTTGTTCCTCGGACTATTCCACAGGCTGAGGGAAACAAACAACATAATGAAAATCCTGCACCACCTCATGTTTCACCATTTCATGAAGATACCACCATTGAAAATATTGTAGAACCACCACAACCGACAGTTCCAAGAAGATCTTAGATGGAAAGAAAGCCTGCCATTCCAGATGATTACATGGTGTATCTACAAGAATCTAATTTTGATATTGGGATTAACGAATATCCAGTCTTATTTTCATAAGCCATGAATAGTGATGATTCTACTAAATGGGTTAATGCTATAAATGAAGAGTTAAAATCCATGGAACAGAATGGTGTTTGGGATCTCGTCGAATTACCTAATAATTGTAAAAAGGTCGAGTGTAAATGGGTCTTCAAGACCAAGCGCAACGCAAAAGGCAAGATTAAACGATTTAAAGCCAGACTTGTTGCCAAGGGTTTTACTCAAAAAGAAGGCATAGATTATAAAGAGACCATCTATTTGGTATCTAAGAAGGACTCGCTTAGAATCATCCTAGCATTAGTAGCTCATTATGACTTAGACTTGCATCAAATGGATATGAAAACTGCTTTTCTAAATAGGAATTTGGATGAAGAAATTTATATGGAGCAGCCAGAAAGATTTGCAAAGAAAGTTAAAAAAACATTTAGCTTGCAAATTAAAGAAATCCATTTATGGCCTTAAACAAGCTTCCAGCCAATGGTATTTCAGATTTAATGATACCATTACCTCTTTCAGATTTAAGGAAAATGCAGTTGATTAGTGCATATATTTGAAGGTTAGTGGGAGTAAGTTCATTATTTTGGTGCTATATGTGGATGACATTTTGTTAGCTAGTAATGACCTTGGCTTATTGCATGAAACCAAGGAATATCTCTCCAAGAATTTTAAAACGGTCGATATGGGTGAGGCAAACTATGTCATTGGCATAGAGATCTTTAGAAATCGATCTCGAGGATTGCTATGACTATCTCAGAAAGGATATATTGATCGTGTTTTGGAGAGATTCAATATGCAGTTTTGTTTAGCCGGTGATGCACCCATCATGAAGGATGATAAATTAAGTGAAAAACAGTGTCCAAGGAATGACTTGGAAAGAAAACAAATGAAGGACATTCCATATACATCAATAGTAGGAAGCTTGATGTATGCCCATACATGTACCAGACCAGATATTAGTTTTATAGTTGGAATGTTGTGAAGATTCCAAAATAATCCTGGAATGGAACATTGGAAAGCAGTGAAGAAGGTTATGAGATATCTTCGGGGAACAGAGGACTACATGCTTACCTATAGGAGATCAAAACAGTTGGAAGTAACCAGAAACTCAGACTCATATTTTGCTGGTTGCCTTGATAGTAGAAAATCTACATCAGTTTTTTTTTTTTTTTCTTCTATTAGCTAGTGGAGTAATTTCATGAAAGAGAGTGAAATCGTCCACTATTGCTTTATCTACAATGGAAGCTGAATTTGTGGCATGCTTTGAGGCTACAAATCATGCTTTATGGTTGTGAAACTTTATCTCAAGACTTGGTGTTGTTGACTCAATTTGCCAGTGTAACGCCCCCAAAATAATACAATACAACCAACTCATAAGCGGAAGAATGATAGAAGTAAAACACTTTCATTCATCAGAGTTCGTTTACAAAAGTTAACACATGCGATATACATTCACAAACGCTTATCTTGAATCTACCGCATGTGTTGCAATGACAAGAGAATTGAAACTGAACAAATAGTCATATGCCCTATAGGCTTACATCTTTCCAAGTCATTACTTGGTTACACAAAAGTGAGCCTAGATCATTCTAGTTTAAAGCCCTTGGCTATACAAAACTATACAACAAAAATAAAGAAGCTCTTGGCCCCAAAAACTCCTTCAAGCTATTGCCTTAGCGGAGGCATGTCACCAACGCCTGAAAATGGTTTTCCCAACTAGGGTGAGCCAAAACTCAGTAGAAACAATTTAACACAATATATGAGACTTAAAAAAGGTATAAGTACGATGTGCACATGCATTGCTTGAAACAAAACATCCTCATTTATATGACCATAAGGTACCCAAATTTATATTTCAATCCATTTTCCTTCAAATTTATTTACAGTCGATTTGTATCATCTCAATTCAAGAGCTAATTTCATTTATATTTCAATAACCCAACAAAGATTACAACTCAATTGTTCTCCAATCAATGCAACCAACACATAAACATTTTATGAAAAATTTGTCTGCGGGAACTGGCACCCATATATATACAAGATTTCGGGACTTTTACCTTGGACACTCTGACCAACTTAATTTCAATGGAGTCCATCCCCTATTTCCTCCCAAATAATAGAGTACATCCCATTTCTCCTCTTAATCAATGATACATATACAATGTATTTAAACATAGTCATATTCAATGACAGTCAACAAGAGATTAGTTTCAATTCATCTAATCCTCATGCAATTTCTACAACAATCATGACTATCCTCCATCGATAGTCCAATACAGATTTTTCTAAACAGATATTCAATCGCTAAACAGATAATATATTCAAATTTCTATAGATATGAGATAATACATATCCAATTCCACAATTTCTACCAATATCCATCTAATTTCATATTTGCAACACCAATTTCATTTAGTTATGCAAAATAAATATTCGAACCATTTAGGGCAAAACTTTCTCACTTTTTAAATAGCAACCCAAGTGGCCCAAATCAAGCATTTGGTCACAATACAACCTTACATTAAACCCCATGACCATCTATTTCACATTTACTCAAAACCCCTATTTTGATTTTATATCCCAAACCCTAGGTTTGTTCATAATACTCCCAAAATCCACCATTGTTACATAACCACAAATAACTAAGTTAAAAACCATAACAAAGTGTAGAAAGTTCCTACCTCAAAGAGAGAAGATGAGCTAAGCAAGGGTGAAACTTCAAAGATGTCCAAACTCAACTCTATTCGGATCAAAGTGAAGATCTTGAGGTGCTCTATCATTTTAATAAAGGCGAATGGGTGGAGAAACCACTAGAACTAGGTGAAAATGTAGAGAGAGAGAGTCTTTTAGAGAGAGAGAGTCTCAACTTTAGGTTTTGGGGAGAAGAGATCTGAAAAAGTGATGTAAAAAGTCATTTTCGCAATCTGATATATGCACAGTCCGCTCGAGCGAAAGAGTTAATGCTCGAGCGTCAGACACAATAAGTTGTTCCGCTCGAGCGTAAGAAAAGGCTGCTCGAGCCCCAAGACACAAATGACAAGATGCTCACCGCTCGAGCGCAAAAAGTGACGCTCGAGCATGGAAAACACATAACCAGTAGTTTTGCAGACAACAGGCCAACGCTCGAGCACAAGAAAGGCCACTCGAGCACTCACCCGCTCGAGCGTAGAGATCACTCTCCTAGTAATTTTGCAGACCTGTAAAAGTACTGAGTGTTTGCAAAGCCCGCTCGAGCGTAAAAAGTGACGTTCGAGTGGAGGGCCAAAATTTACAAATCCCGCTAGAGCACAAGAATGGTCGCTCGAGCGGAGGAGCAAAGACCTGGACAACACAGGTTTGGAAAAACAAGCAACCAACTTGTTCTAAACGCACAATTACCATCCAAATGACCAAACCAAGGAACAACAAGGGGAAAAAGATAAACAACAACATTGAATCATGAAACCCAAGTTCGGAACATAATAAAATGTCTGGTCAAAACCGGAGTCGCTATAACCTCCTCCCTTTAAAGAATTTCATCCCCAAAATTACAAATCACATTTCTAAATCATGTGTTAAACAAATTTCCACGATGCTTACCAATTAATTTCCAACACCATGACCTATCTATTGGTCACTCAATTCCATCATAGGATGAACAAGTCTTAATATACATCTCAACATGCATTTCTAATTGTGGGAGCCGAATAAATAGAAGAGTCGGAAGGTGCGTACCCTAGAAATCAGATATTATTCAGCTCCATATTGTGTGACTAGGATGCCGAATACGTTAGGAAGGCCGAATAACCGGAGATCAGTAGCTCCAAATAAATAAAAGGGGAATGGGATAAAAGCAGGCTCAGGCCCCAAGGCCCAAAAAGCAAGTATAAATACAAGAACTACAGATTTAGAAAGGTATATAAGAATCACTTCATTTAACTTAGTAAACAAGCTATCCTGAGTGTCTGAACTGACTTGTCCATCGGAGTGCTAATTTTGGCACCCAAGACCGGAGTGTTTGTATCTTTTCAGGTGACTAGCTGAGGATCACTAGCGTCTCCCAGGATCTGAAGAGTATTTCCAAACCACTTCTCCACAATTGGCGCCGTCTGTGGGAATACTCAAATACATCCATGGCAGGCGTGACTGAAGATCCTCCGATAGCCACTGACGAGACCACACAAAGAGATGACCTCACTCCAGCAAACTCGCTTGGACCAAAAACCATCGCAGCAAGACTTGCCTTGGACCTCTGCTCATCTTCAAACCCAACGCAAAAGACAATACAAGCGACCATGGCACAAGCTAGGCAAACCAAACAGAGGTTGGAAAACATCATCGCTGAGAACGAATGCCTTCGTCGCGATCTGGCCTCGAAAATAGCAAAATCCAAACAAACAGTGCGCCAGGCTTCTGAGCGACCCCCGAAGGCAGATGATCGACGATCTCGAACCCGACAGCCAGAAACTGACGGCCGTTATGCCTCAATAGATCATCTTGAGGAGTTGGCAAAGGACGAACGTCTCCAACAATGCGTCCGGAGGAGTGCGACCAAAACACCTGCCCTTCCGAAGGATGCATTTCCGCTTGACACCGTCCACATGATATACAGCCTGCCAGCAGCCCCGGCCGTGCATGCGATCTAATCACATCCAGGCCCCCAACAGCAACTCACGCCAGCAAAGCGGCTCCGAGAAATGCCAAGTATCAACTTTGATGACTCTGATTTGATCGGCTTAACACTCCCTCATATCGATCCATTGGTTGTTGAGCTACGCATAAACCGGTTCACCGTCGAACGCGTTCTTATCGACCAGGGTAGTACTTCAGAGGTTATGTATTATAAAACCTTCATCAAACTCGGATTCAACGAGTCAGACCTGACTCCGACTCCTTATCCACTATTCAGCTTCAATGCCAATCCAGAGTACCCATTGGGAAAGATCAGCTTACCCGTTCGAGCAGGTTCCAAAACGGTGGATATGGAATTCTTGGTTGTCAAGCTGCCATCGCCGTATAATCTCATCATGGGGCGATCGTGGTTGCATACCTTGCAGGCCGTCCCAAGCACCTATCTTCAACTGCTATATTTCCCAACAGAACATGGCATTGAGCAAATCCGCAGCTCCCAGAAATCGGCACAAGCATGTTATCTCCTTGCCGCTAAAACGCCAAAGGAACTGCAAGTAAACTCCATTGAGGTGTCGAATCGGGAGATCCTTGATGACGTTGGGCGGCATCCAAATGAGAAGGCCACGGAAGGTTTAGACTGAGTTGACATCGACGGAAGCCCAGAAAAGTTCTTCATGATCGGCGTTTCTCTGAATCAGGCTGACAGGCAGCAGCTGATCACTTTCTTGCTCAACAACCTCGACGTCTTTGCGTGGACTCTATACGAAATGCCGGGAATAGACCCGTCAGTTTCACAGCACCATCTGAATGTCGATCCCAAATGTAAGCCGATCATTTAGAAAGGCCGGCGGTCAGCCGCGGAGCACATTGTCGCCGTTGTTGAGGAGGTAGACAGACTGTTTGACGCCGGGGCAATTAGAGAAGTCATTTACCCTACGTGGCTCACCAATACAGTGGTGGTGAAGAAGAACAATGGGACTTGGCGAGTGTGCGTCAATTTTACGGATCTGAACAAAGCTTGCCCCAAAGACTGTTTTCCTCTACCCAGAATCGACCAGCTTGTCGATGCGACAGCACACCATCAACACATGAGCTTCCTCGATGCTTGCAAAGGCTACCATTAAATCGCCATGCATCTAGATGACCAGGACAAAACAGCATTCCTCACCCCAAGAGAAACCTACTGCTACAAAGTTATGCCTTTTGGGTTGAAGAATGCAGAGGCAACCTACCAAAGACTGGTCACCACCATGTTCAAAGAGCAACTCGGCCACACTATGGAAGTATACATCGACGATATGGTGGTCAAGTCCAAAGAAGAACAGAATCATATAGTCGATCTAGAAAAGACATTCAGCATCTTACGCAAATACAGAATGAAACTCAACGCCTCCAAGTGTGCGTTCGGAATCGGCTCTAGCAAATTCCTGGGTTACATCGTCAATCATCGAGGAATCGAAGCCAACCCGAGGCAAGTCACAACAGTCTTGGAACTCAGCTCCCCCCGTTCAGTAAAAGAAGTCCAAAAGTTGATGGGGATGGCTGCTACACTCAACAGGTTCATCAGCCGGTCTACAGATCGCTGCCGACAATTCTTTCAGACACTACGGCAGGGTAAGGTTTTTGAATGGTCCGCCGAATGCGAAACAGCTTTCAACGGACTCAAGACCTACCTCCGTTCAGTACCTCTCTTGACAACACCCGCCGCTGGTGACCCGCTCATTCTATATCTGGCAGTTTCCGATAGGGCCGTCAGCGCCGTACTGCTTAAAGAGGAGGATGGGGAGCAACAACCATTGTATTATGTGAGCAAGGCAATGGTTGACGCCGTAACATGCTACCTTCCGCTGGAAAAACTCATTTTAGCCCTAGTCATGGCGGCAAGAAAACTGATGCATTACTTCCAGGGACATAGCATTGCGGTGCTAATAGATCATCCCCTCTGATCAGTACTACAGAGTGCAGAAGCATCAGAACGTGTTTCAAAATGGGCTCTTGAACTTGGCCAATACGACATTCAATTTTTACCTAAAACCGCAATCAAGGGGCAGGTGTTGACTGACTTTGTTGCCGAATTCACCAACGAGCTTACCAACCTCAAACCTGATGAAGTTCGACCAAAGGCTGAAGTTAGACCAAAGCCGAACTGGAGAATTTATGTCGGGGATATTTGGCAATTATAGTGTGATGGATCGTCTAACCAAAGGGGCAGTAGCGCCGGAGTTGTAATCATGTCTCCAGACGGCACAGTAATTGAGCAGGCCGTCAAGCTTGGCTTCGAAGCATCAAATAACGAAGCCGAATACGAAGCCCTTCTAGCCGGTCTGTGGAATACGTACTTTCTTAACGCTCGGCGTCTGCTTGTGTTTTGTGATTCAAAATTGGTAATCAGTCAGCTAAAGGGGGAGTACAAGGCAAGAAACGACCGTATGGCGGCCTACATGAAAACGGCCAATTCCTTGCTGGCAAAATTTGACCATCACGAACTGAACCAAATAACACGCGACCAGAACACACACGCGGATGCCTTGGCGTTGTAGACACCCTATTTTTTACCGTCCTCAAGACTTGGACGTCACTGTTTGAACACACGGTGATCTTCCATGTTTGTGTTCGTTTGGAGTTCCCGGAGGCCTCGGCTCGCGCGCCTTGCCTCAGGATCTCCGAACTTGACCGTTTAGTGTCTGGTTTTGCACCCGAAGTAGGTTTCATCCCGAAGCCGAGTATCAGCCCTTCGGAGGAAATCCATGTCAACGTTATAGAATCCGTACCAAGCTGGATGGACCACATTGCTGCATTCCTCTCTTCTGAACAACTCTCAGAGGACAAAAAAGAAGCACACAAGCTGCGAAATAAAGCCCTGCGATACTATCTGGATCCGTAAGGAGGGCTTTATAAAAAGTCCCTCTCTGGTCCATATTTGGAATGCGTGCACCCCGACAAAGTGGAGGAGCTTCTAACAGAGATACATGAGGGCACTTGTAGTGCCCATTCTGGCGGATGCTCCCTGGCCCATCGAGCTATAACACAGGGATATTATTGGCCGACAATGAGAGCTGACGCGGAGAGTTATGTAAAAAAATGAGAACAGTGCCAAAAGTTCTCCCCATTAACCCATCTGCCTGCTGAAGGGTTGAACTCTATCACCAGCCGCTGGCCGTTTGCTTAGTGGGGACTTGATATCATAGGACCATTGCCGAGGGCCCCAGGGAACAAGCGATTCTTAATCGTCGCGATAGATTACTTCACAAAATGGGTCGAAACGGAGGCTTTAACACATAACACGATTTGGCATTCCGAGAGCTCTCATCTCAGACAATGGCACCCAGTTCGATTGTGGCGTATATCGAGAGTTATGCAGCAAATATGGCATTCGACCTTACTTCTCTACACCGGCCTACCCCCGAAGCAATGGTCAAGCCGAAGCCTCTAACAAATCCATCTTGGACGGCATCAAAAAGAGGCTGGAAAAAGCTAAAGGCAAATAGGTCGAAAAATTGCCAAGTGTATTGTGGGCTCATCGTACTACGCCGAGGAGATCTACTAGAGAAACGCCGTTTGCTCTATGCTTTGGAACCCAGGCAATCTTACCCCTGGAAATTGGCCTCCCAACTCTGAAATCGCAAGTTTTTGATACGAGCCGAAACGACATGATGCTTGCCCTAGATCTGATTCTAATCGAAGAACGAAGAGACAACGCCCTGGCATCCATAGTACAGTATCAGCAGCAGCTCGCCAAGTCATCTAATCAACGAGTTCAATTGCGTCGATACACGCCAGGAGAGTTGGTCCTAAAGAAGGTACTTCCAGCCGACCAGAGACCGGCTGATGGAAAATTGGGTCCAAACTGGGACAACCTCTATCAGATAGAATCCATCGCAGGAACGGGGCATACCGACTCTCAGACATGTCAGGAAGAAGCCTACCACGGCCTTGGAATTCAACACATTTACGTAAATTCTATCATTAACCCGACTTGTGGGCTTGATACTTGTACATATTCCTCCGTTGCAATACAAAGCTTCTCATTTTCTCAAGCTCGCTCCCAAGCCTTTAAGGGCTGATTAAGCTTTCTAAGGCCAAATTAAAGTCTCCGGATTCGGAGCCCCCTTTTGGTGCATGACACCTTAGGGCCGATTAAGTCTCCGGATTTGGAGCGCCCTTCGTGGATATCACGATTGGCCAAATTAAAGTCTTCGGATTCAGAGCCTGTAGACGCGCCCGCGTGAGGCCCTTGTGCTACAGTTCGGACTCGATTTGTGTCACGGTCCTTAATCTGAATCAAAGAGTCCAAATCCGGCAAATCATTTTGAGAAAACAGATTTTTAGAAAAGCAGTGCCAAACATGGACTGCTTTGCCAGATACAGAGTCGCCACCTAAATATTTTTCATGGGGGAATTTAGGAAACCCTGACTCGGTGCCAAAGGCCACATGTTCGTCATCACCAAAGTTGTCTCGGCTCGGGAGCTTGGGTACGATTGGGGAAGGTCAGCTATGAGCACCCCCTCTCGCCCGATCCGAAGATCGGCCTCTACTAACCATGATATCCAATTTCGAAAACATTATGTGTTCTTATCCCGATTATTAGCCTAAAATTACTATGTTATGCGCATAGCACAAAAGTATAGACTAGATTGCCTAATTTGGGAATAAGCATTGCATATCCGTTTGTTTTGGAAAAATGTTTTGGAATTTGCTACTCGCAAGTAGGCTAAAACACGGATTTCAATGAGTCATCCCAACTCAGACAATCCAACCTTCACCCACAGGCATTCAAGCAGTTATATCACATAAGCAGCTAGCCTCATGGTAATCATGCTATCATGGCAACACTCACACGCATGCAAGGATGCTAAAGCATAAATACTTACATCGTACTCCGTGCCAAAACAAAAACTAGTTAGTAATCACATGCATGATCCTAGTTCATGTTAAAAATGGCTAGTGCAACACATGCAAAGATGCAATCTAGACAGGCTCGGCTATTCTAAGATGGCATATGATGATGATACAACTAACACGTATTCAACTTGGAATTGAAGTACAAATGCAGTTAGAATGATGCGCCGAGCCCGGTGCATGCAAGACAAATGTATGAATGCTCGTATGCATAGCATAAGGTATGCTAATTTAAATATGCCATAGTCTACCATCATAAGCGGGTAAATAAAAGGGAAGAAAGATATGGGGTTGGAAGACATACACACACTCACGCACACTTATTACACAATTGCCCTCACTTGGAGGGTCCAAATAAATAATACAGTCTGAATAAATAATACTAAATTAATTATTACAAAATTTCTAATCTAATTAACAAATTAAATGCAAAGAGAAGATGGTCGCAGCCCCCCGTCTCGGGATGCGTGAATGGTGCATGCTCGAATTTATCTTGCCCCGAAAGCCCATACCATACCACTGCTGCCTCTGTTTACACTGCCCTGCTTCTCTGAAAACTGCCAAAATCCTGGGACAGGTTCCCTGAACCCTGTAGGACACCATCAGCTGAAGGGAATACCCACCGGCCAGGGGAAAGTTGTAAGCCTTTAAGGAACTTCTTATTTGTTCAACTTTTATTCTATTTCCTTATCATGTAACATATGCTATAGATTCGGGGATATGCTTATGAATGTATATCTGCATATGTTACTCTTTTGTAAACTTAAATTGGAAACTAATGGAAGATAACTGCTTACATGTGTTATTATTAAATGAATATAATAGATGGTTTATTGTCATTTATGCAGGGTGTGACAAGGTCCGTGAGCGTTTTGCTCACCTTGATGAGTCTACTTCCTCCCTTGCTGATCAGATGTACAACTTGTGCTCTTTGTTACGCCAGCCTCATGATCCTTGAGTGTTGTTGATTTTTAGACTAGGTTTTTTTTTTAGTTTTCGCTATTTTGGTTATTTGGAACTCTAGTTGTTACTTTCCCTTTGTCGATTCAGACAAAAAGGGGGAGTGGTTCTAGGTTTTCGACAAGACTTAGTGTAGACGTCCCCGAATGTCCCGGGAGGAATGAGTCCCGTTCTGTTCTATTGGGGTCACTATAGTTCGGACTCAAATTGTCACGGTTCTTAATCTGAACCAAAGAGTCCAAATCCGGCAAAACGTTTAGAGAAAACAGATTTTTTTGAAAGAAGTGCCAAACATGGACTGCTTTGCCAGATACAGAGTCGCCACCTAAATATTTTATTTTGGGGAATTTAGGAAACCCTGACTCGGTGCCAAAGGCCACGTGTCGGTCATCACCAAAGTTGCCTCGGCTCGGGAACTGGGGTACGATTGGGGAAGGTCAGCTATGAGCACCCCCTCTCGCCCGATC
>NW_021024811.1:1069976-1084052 GCF_004153795.1 Camellia sinensis
GCATATTAAGCCCTTGGCTTGAATTTACATGTAATACATCAAAAGAAAGCAAATAACAAAGCAGTCTGTCTGCCTCTAGCCTCCCAAGCTATGTCCTTGGAGGTGGCATGCTACCTGTACCTGAAAATGATGTCCCATAAAGGGTGAGCCACAGCCCAGTAGAAATACACTAAACCAGCTATGAACAATGACTAAAAGATTAGCAGTTGATAGATGGCCAACACAGATACATCCACACATATCACATTTCGGTTTCAGGACATTAAGTCCATGTCTTTTCCAACTCTGAGTTTGAAAACAAGGCTCAACACCTAGCCATATAACTTAATGAGGTTTAGACTCATCTTTAAACACTTTCGAAATTCATGAGGGATACACATTTTAATGCTGTATCAATAACACATAAATCATTCCCACACTTTGCAAAAGATACACATTTCGGTGCTGTATCAACATAACATAGAATCACTTCTGTACTTCACAATTGATAACAATATACATTTTAGTGCTATATCAAATCAATTCAAACACTTCCATAATCAACACTTGATACATATTGTAGCGCTGTATCAATGTCCCACAAAATCCGGTTTAGAGGTTCATCCCCTATCTTCCCCTAAACCGTGGAGTACATCCCCTATCTCCTCTCACACAACACATGTATATAAACATAGATCATATACAATCAATTAATACATAGAATTAATGTAATATTCCAGTCGCTATATTCAATAGCATACTCAATCGATTAGTTTTAGTTTGCCTAATCATCATGCAATGTCTACAACAATCAAGACTATCCTCCACCGATAGCCCAAAACAGTTATTTCTATACTGAAAATAAATGCCCCAAATGGATATATAATCAACATTTCAACTAGGTGAGCGATGAACAAATCTAACTACACCCTTTATTCCCATACACATCCAATTTCAACATTCTCACTTTAATTCCTCTTTTCTTCAAATTAATTATACCAATTAATTTATCAATGTAATTAGAGCATTTCCCATAATTAACATCACAACCTTAAGGTTCCATTTTCACCAATAATCCAATATTGATCTCATTTCTCAACTTTTGTAAAATTACACAAAGGCCCAAACTTTCTCAAAATTACCAAATAACCCCAACTCATCAAAATGCTAAAATTCAAAGACAAAACTTATGAGAAGGAGTAGGATATCCCTACCTCGAAGTTAGAACTCAAACGGAGAAGAGACCAAAACCAAAACCAAAATGCTCCAAACTCCAAACTTTTCGGATCAAAACGACGCCCTTGACGATCAACACAACTCTTACAAAGGCCGAAAGGAAAGGAGGGACTCTATCTAGATCAAACCCTAGAAAGAAGGGAGTTTCTAGAGAGAGAAGCTCTCAAAATCGATTTTGGGAAAGTTAGAGAGCGAGAAGAAAAGTGAAAAGTGATTCAAAAATGCCCAACTGCTATCTGATATACGACAGGTCCGCTCGAGCGGAAAACACAATGCTCGAGCGTCAAGAACAAAAAGCATGGTCTGCTTAAGGGCAAGAAGGCCCGCTCGAGCTCCAAGACACAGAGATAAAGCACATCCGCTCGAGCGCGAAAACCAGTCCGCTCGAGCATAGATTTCCCTTTCTCAGAACTTTTACCAACGAGGTACTACCCGCTCGAGCGCAAACAATACCACTCGAGCGCAATAAACCCGCTCAAGCGTAGAAAACACACCTGCAGAAGTTTTGCAGGGACTCGGAATGCTAGAAGGGTGATATGCCATGTTGCATTCCTAGCTTGTATGCCTAGGTTGCATTGCATCTTGCATGCATTCCTTGTCCCTTGACTTGGGTGATAGGGATTGGGAGTTTTGTTTGATTGGTTTGCATGCATTTGAAATCAAAGTTGCATGCTTGGTTCTTTGGGCCATCATGCATGGAAATGCGTGATTGGTGGTCCGAGAACCGAGGCACATGTCCCTTTGAGTCATCACAATGATAAGGGACATGGTTGGTGCATACATGCCTTGAATTGTGTTGCCATGCTTTGTTTTGCCCTCTGTTGCTGTGAGTTGCAGGTCCAGCAGACTTTCTTTGCCGACCGGCAGTGTAAGGTGCCGGCCGGCAACCTTTTCTCTGCCGACAGACTCAATTTTGTGCCGATGGACACATACCAGTGCCGGTGATGATTCCACTCAGCCGGTGGTACTCCCCAGCGCCTAGGGATGCAACCCTGAGATTTTGACAGCCTCCAGAGGAGTGAAAAAAGGAAAATAGAGGCAACTTGCGCATGGCGGCGCGCTTCCCGAGACGTTTTCCTGTTTTAATTAGTCTATTTAATTCGTTAATTAGATTAGTTAATTTGTAATATTAATTAGCTTGCGTAGTTAATTAATTTGTAATATTTATTCGGTCCCTCCGAGCGAGGGCAAACTTGTAATAAGTGTGTGTGGGTGGTGTGTATGTCTTCCAACCTCACTTCTTTCTTCCCTTTTACTTACCCGCTTTAATGGTTAGTATTAGGGCACGTTTAATTTAGCATACCTCATGATATGCATATGTGCATCCATGCATTTGTATTGCATGCATTAGGCTCGGTACATCACGCTAATTGCATTCGTACTTCAAATCAAAAATTGAATATGTGATAATTGTGCATTTTCACATAACATGTTTAGCACAGCCGAGCCTATTCTAGTAACATTTTGTATGCGATGCATTAGGCACTTCACATGGACTTGGATCATGCATGTTTGCTAACAAGTTCATTGTTTTGGCACGGAGTACTATGTAAGTATTTCCGCTTTAGCACATCACATGAGTGTGAATATTGCCATGACAGCATGCTTAACATGTGGCTAGATGCTTATGTGTTAAACTGTTTTGAATGCCTGTGGTGAAGGTTGGATTGTTTGAGTTGGAAAAACTCGTTGAAATCCGTATTTTAGCCTACTTGCGAGTAGCAAATTCCAAGGTGAAGATGATGCTTTGAAGTCCCAAGAAGGAGAGGGCCACCCCCTCTCCTTGTTGTCCTTGAAAAGGGCATATTTTGGCCTCTTAAGGAAGCCTATGCTTGAGTGTGTGTTGAGCATGTTTGGTTTGTTTTTCATGCTTATATATCCATAATATAACATGATTTCAAGTTGGTTTTGGAACTCCATGCATGCTTAGCAGAGTGAAGGGCAGGCAAATTTATCGGCTGAGGCTGAGCAAAGTAAGGAAGTGCAGTCTGCCGGTCTTCGAAATGTGTATGAGGGGGTGCTCATAGCTGACCTTCCCCGATCGTACCCAAGCTCCCGAGCCGAGACAACTCCGGTGATGACGGACATGTGGCCTTCGGCACCGAGTCAGGGTTTCCTAAATTTCCCCATTTTAAAATATTTAGGTGGCGACTCTGTATCTGGCAAAGCAGTCCATGTTTGGCACTACTTTTTCAAAAATCTGTTTCTCAAAACGATTTTCCAGATTTGGACTCTTTGGTTCAGATTAAGAACCGTGACACGAATCGAGTCCGAACTGTAGCATGAGGCCCACGCGGGCGCCGTCTACAAGGGGCATCCAAGGCAAGCATACAAGCATGCTAAGGGGACGGAAATGATGCTATAAATGGTGCCAAACCATTAAAATAAAGCAAGTAATGCATGCTACACACTCACACACTCAAGGCCAACAAGCCAAAATGCAAAGGGACTATACTAAACATGTCATGGCCGACCAAAATGACTAAGGACAGACCTCTAGCATGGCAAAATAAGTACAAAAGCTTCACAAATCTAGACCTAAAACATGCTTGAACAATGGTTTACAACATAAGGCATGTTAAGGACTAAACATGGCATTACAAGGTAGGTATGCTAAGCATGCATGGTGTACCAAAACCAACATACAACAATGCTATTTCATGGCAAAATAAGCATAAATAACAGCCAATGCATGGTCAACATGAGGCTTAGCTAGGTGCTCATTAAAGAGGCAAAAATGGCCCTTTTCAAGGACAACAAGGAGAGGGGGTGACCCTCTCCTTCTTGGGACTTCAAGGCACCATCCTTACCACTGAAATCCCTCAAGATTTCAGTGGTGAGGAGGCCCAAACACCAAAGTCCCGGAGCTCACTCAAAATGACACAAAATGGAGCCTCTCAAGGCTTAAGAGGGGTCAAACACCTCCAAACCACAAAACACTCTAAACAAACTATTTAGAGGGCCTAAAAACAAAACTTTTTTATATTATACACTAAGCTCAAAAATAGTTCTAAGATAGGCAAAAATAGTATGCAAAAATGGAGAATAAAGGAGTAGGATTGTTACCCTTGTTGACCTTCTTCACAAATGAAGCTCCAGCAGCTTCTTTGAGCTCAAAACAGCTCCCAAACTTCAAGAACAAACCTATGGCCCTTCAAGAACCAAGAAAAGGTGTAAAACTATGTGTTTGTGTGCAATAGTAAGACATAAACACACTTACACACACACAAGGGAGAGATATAAAGATAGGATATGTATGAAACCCTAACTCTAGAACTCAAAACCCTAAAATGGCTGTCTAAATGTCTAACCCTTCAACAAGAGAGAAGAGCTCCTCTTATAGAGCTTTTTGTCTTGTAAAGCTTACAAGACAAGCTTCTAAAGAGAGAGATCCCTCCATACATGTGTATGGAGAGGAGCCAAATGCAAGACAGCTGTATTAAAATATCTGCAAAAGCAAATGAACAGTAGTCGGCTGCTCAAAATTGCCATTTTGACAAAATGGACTGCCGACCGGCAACAAAGAATGCCGACCGGCAATATACATTGCCGATGGCAACAAAACACCAGCCGGTGGCCTCTGGCCATGGCCGGTGACGTGTGGGGATGCCTCACAAGGCATTCACTGCCCCTCCAAGGCAAAACACAAGTGTTTGGTGCAAAACCAGACACTAAACAGTCGAGTTCGGAGATCCTGAGGTAAGGCGCGTAGCCGAGTCCCCCGGGAACTCCAAACGAACACAAACATGGATAATCACCAAGTGTTCCAATGGTGACGTCCAAGTCTTGAGGACGGTCAAAAATGGGGTGTCTACACACAGCGACAGAACTTCTATTTCAATCAGCAGAACTGCTTCCATCCCATAAACAAGAGAGTATGGAGTTGCCCCCATAGATGTCCGAATTGAAGTTTTGTAGCCCTAGAGAGCAAATGGCAATTTGTCTGGCCAATCCCTGTAGATCTCAACCATTTTCTACAAAATGTGCTTGATGTTCTTGTTGGCGGCCTCAACAGCTCCGTTGGTTTGTGGCCGATATGTAAATGACTTATGAAAAGCCACGTTGTATTTCTCTAACAAGTCGATCACTTCTTTCTTGAAATGGGAGCCATTGTCTGAAATGATCTCATTTGGGACTCCATAACGGCAAATGATGTTGTTACAGACAAACTTAGCCACATATGTTGCCTTCAACACTGCATAAGACTAAGCTTCCACCCACTTCGTAAAATAATCAATTGCCCCCAGAATGTACTCATGCCTATTTGACCCTTTCGATGTACCTGCCCCAATGACATCAATTCTCCAGACTAAGAAAGGCCATGGCAAAGTCATGTTGTACAGCTTCGACGGTGGGATATTCACGCAATTTGCATGAATTTGGCATTTGTGGCATCACCGAACAAAACCAATACAATACTCCTCCATAGTCGATCGGTAGTAACCTTGCCTGAGAATCTTCTGGGCTAACATTACTCCGTTCATGTGCACTCCACACTCTCCCCCATGGTTGGCCTCCATTAGGCGCTTCGACTCTTCTGCGTTAACACATAGCTTGTGCATTCCCAGATGACCCCTCTTATACAACTTATCCCCGCAGATGATAAATTGAATAGCCATCCGCCGTATTGCCCTCTTATCTTTGACGTTTGCCCCTAGTGGATAAACATCATTTTCTAAGAAGTTCCAAATATCATAATACCAAGGGTTTTGATCTTGTACTTCATCTATTGCACCGATCAACTCGTAGGCCAGCGTATATCTTTGCTCAATAATGATCGGACGCATCCGGACTCCAAATGGGATGTCTATCATGGAAGATAGAGTTGATAAGGCGTCAGTGAACCTGTTGTTCTCTCTTAGTTGATGCGTGAAGGTTGGCTTCTCAAACCTAGGCATCAGAACGTCCAAGGTCTGGTGATAGATTTTCGTCTTTTCTTCTTTGACCTTCCAGGCTCCTTTTGCTTGAGACACAACCAGGTTCGAGTCCCCGATAACGTCCAACCTTTTTGCCCCTAGTTCCAGGGCAGCTTCCAAACCAGCAATACACGCCTCATATTCTACTTCGTTGTTGGATATTTTGAACCAGAGTTTGAAGGCTAAGGGTATGTGGGAATTGTCGTGTGCTATCAACAACACCCCTATCCCATAACCGTACTGGTTAGACGCTCTAT
Organism: Camellia sinensis; assembly: GCF_004153795.1. NCBI lineage: Eukaryota > Viridiplantae > Streptophyta > Magnoliopsida > Ericales > Theaceae > Camellia > Camellia sinensis. The sequence continues at coordinate 1,076,365 of NW_021024811.1, forward strand.
CAAAGTACATTGTCCAAATGTAGCGACCCCACCACGTATAATGATTAACACTTAGTTAATTAAGGAGATTTGAATTTTAATTAGTCATTATGAGAAGTGTTGAGAATTATGATATTTAGAATCTATGAGAATTATTGGGCCTAATTCGCATATGGTTTTGTCGAGTATTTATTTTGAAAGTCTAATGGCTAAAGGAGGTAAAATTAATGAGTTTAATTAAATATTGGATTCAGATCTATAAAACTAAGATTTGATTAATTGGATCCAAATTGGAGTTAATTAAGTTATACGAATTAGATATTAAGATTATTCTGAATTAAATTTAATTATGAGGTGTTCAATTGAATATGTAATTTATTAACTAAGATTTTGAAGTTTAAGCTGAAATTGAAGGCCTTAATAATTTGGGGAATCAAAATTGATGATGGTAATAAGTTTAATTTAATATTTGAAGCCTTCGAGAGTTTGATTAAAATCTGATTCAGAATGGTAAAGATTAAATATAATTAATTCGACCTTAATGGAAGTCAAATTAGACTAATTAAATCATGTAGGAATTGTAATTAGTTATGATTAATTAAGTTATGTGCTAATTATGATTAATCAAGACTAAGTGATATTTACTTAAACTAATGTGTAATTAGTGTGCTAAACTAATCCTAGCATACCACCACATGGGTTCATATTATAAGGACAAGTGTCCCACTAATGAATAAAATAAAATAATAAAAGAAATGATGATGAATGAAATCAAAGGGTGGCCTTCAATCTGCTGGAAACAGAGTTAGAAAAAAAGAAAGGAAGAGAGCGCGGCTGAGAAAGAGAGACCGGGAGGAAGGAAAAAAAAAGAGAGAGAGAAGAAGAAAGCCTTGTGGGATACCAAGATTCAAGCTTAAAATTGTGAAAAATTCATCTTCAAGTAAGAAATTCCATCCTCTTCTTAGTATTGTTTAAATAATCTAGACATAAATTGATTTAAGATGAATTTTGAGAGTATTAAAAATGAAGATTTGAGGATCAATTATATAAATTGAAAGAAATTGGGTTTTGCATGTAAAATCAAGTTAGGTTGAAGATTATGAGTTATGATTCTTTAAACTTGTCGATTTTGGGTTCAATTTTGAGAATTATTCTTGAATTGAGTCCTATAAATTACATGCAACAAGACTTATTTGAAGATTTGACCCATACAATGGAGTTATGTTCAATTTATGAAAATTAATTTGGAAATCAATTATGTTGAGTTTGGTTTTTGTAGTCTTGCATGAATTTGAGTTTCATCTATACATGCATGGACAAATTTTGTAAGTTTTAATACTCTAATGTTACATGCATCATAGATTTTGAAGAATCTGAACTAATTCAATCTCATATTTTGAAGGGAAAAAAAAGGAAAAGCTTTGAAAATTAGGAATTTGTTTGATTTGATCTTCAATCCATGCATGTAATTCAATTTAAAAGTTTTATTCAATTTAAACACATTTTAGAACATCTATGATTATAAATTAAGTTTTTGGTTAAAAATTGAGTTAAGTTGAATTTCTAAGAAATTGATTTGTGTAATTCATAGTTAAAGTTGATTTTTGTTAATAATAAAATTGTGTTCAATTTTTACATACATCATGAAATTTCAAGAGTTTGGAAAGTCTAATTCATGTTTTAAAATTGTGGGTTTGATATAAAGAAAATGAGTTAAATCTAAATTTGGACAATTGGAGCATGATTTTGAATAAATGATTTCTAATTGGAAGTGTCTACTAAATTACACAATGGTTCTCCATGATTTTGTACCAAAAACACAAGTTTTGAGTTGAGTATTGTAGACACCCCATTTTTGACCGTCCTCAAAACTCGGACGTCATCGTTTGAATACTCGATGATCATCCATGCTCGTGTTCGTTTTGAGTTCCCGGAGGTCTCGGCCGCGCGCCTTGCCTCAAGATCTCTTAACTTGACTATTTTGTGCTTGGTTATGGACTTGTGTTTTTGCTTCTGAGGGATGAGGGTGGCTTGTTGGCCATTCTCTCAACCCATCGGCCAAGGCATGAAGCCATCGGCCTTGTTTTCTTGCCATCGGCCAAAAGTGTTGGCCGATCGGCACTCTTTTTGGTCGATCGGCCCTTATGTTGGTCGATCGGCCATGTTTTTTGGTCGAACCCTGTTCATCTGCTTTATGCAGATATTTTATGCCAGCTGTGACAGCTGGCATCCACAATTCACCCCCTTCATACATGTGTATGGAGGGATTTGTCCCTTGCCTTAGCTTGCTTAGGAAGCTTAGAATTTGGACTTCTATAAGAAGGGAGCTCCTCCTCCCTTCTCAGAGGTTTTGAAATTAGGGTTAGAAAAAGTTGTATCTCTCTATCTCTATATCTCCCTATCTCTATCATTTGTGTGTGTGTTTGTGACCTAAAGTGTGTTTTTGTTCATACTTTTGCACTAGAGCACCTAGTAGAATACCTTCCTTTGGTTGCAGAGGCACTAGGAAGTTCGTTTCAGAGTTCTTGGGTTGGTTTTGATCCAAAGGAGTGGCTGGAGTTGTGTTCTTGAAGGTGTTCTTCAAGGGTGAGCAACTAACCTTTTGTTTTCCCATTTTGGCTTAAGCTTTTAGACCTATTTGCATATTGTTTCAAGCTTAACTATAAACGGAAAAAAGTTCTGTTTTTATATGCTTAAGATGATTGTTTAAGGTCTCTTTTGGGTTGGGGGTTGTCTACCCCCTCTTAGGCCTTGTTTGGCATTATTTTGGGTCATCCTTTTTGGCCCTTGTTCTTGCTTTGGCTTGACCTTTCTACCACTGAAATCCAAAGGATTTTCAGTGGTGGAAAGGTGGTTTTAGAGTCTTGTATAGGAGAAGGACACCCCTCTCTCCTTGTGTCTCATTTGCTTGTGTTAATGGCTTGTAATGGTAGCATGTTTGCTTAACATGTTTTTGCTTCATTTCAGCAAGTTTTTGGTGTTATTTGGTCATGGTATACCTCTGTTTTAAGTTGGTTTGATAGCCATCATGCACTTGTTTAGCAATCCTCTTATTTGCCTTAACATGCACCTTGCATTTAGACCATCATGCTTGTACACTTTGGCTCAACTCAAAGGAACTTTTAGTCATATTTCAGCATGTTAAAACTCTGTTTCATGTTGTTTTGATCATACATACATTGCTTTGTATAGCTACCATACATCCTAGCTTGTTAGCTTCGAGTGTCCAAGCCATTAGCATGCACTACTTAGACCTTTTTCATGATTTGGCATCATCCCATATGTGATTTTAGTCCGTGTAGTGTAGCCATACACTTGCTTTTGTCGTCCTTTCAAAGCCTTGAAGAGTTGATGTTTTATGCCATCATATTTAGGTCTTTAAGATGTCATCTCAGTGGGTTCTCATGCCTATTTTAACATAATGTAACTCTGTTTTTCACTGTTTAAGTCAAGCCATGCTTGGTTGTAATAGGTGTAGTGTAACACCCCTTTGTAGCCTTACATGCTTCATGTTTTGTGCTCACCTTTCTAACATGTTTTGGCCTCATTCCATGCATGTTCTAGCCTTGTCTTGGTCTTCCTTGGGACTGTTTTAAGTCACCTTGGTCCTTTAGGGCTCACTTGTTATGGCCATTGTAAACCACTTTGCTAGCCTTAAGCCTTGAGCTTTATTGCATGCTATGCTTGCGTTGTTTGGTTGATTTGGCATCATTCCTAATATCATTTCAGAGCTCATCTCATTGCCGCATTATCGTGTTTGTCACTTCTTGCTCATACTTAAGAGTTGTATCCTTACGCCTAGTTGATAGGCCATTACATTCGCATGCTTATTGTGCATCTCATTCCATCATTTCTTGGCACTTTGGCCACTGTTTTGGTATGGCTGAGGCCTATCCATTTTTAGTATAAGTCCATGGATCATGCGGTTTGTGTATTGTTGTATGCTTATCGCATTGCATGTTGTTGCATACTTATTGTTGGTATCATTGTTGCATGCCTATCACATTGTATGTTTGCATATCTAGGTTGGATAGTCGTATTGCATACTTATTGTATATCATGTTGTTTACATGTTAGGTTGCATTGCATTGCATTTGTCATGCTCATGTTACATTGCGTTGCATTTCCATGTTGCATTGTACATGGTTGCATGCATTGCATTGTGTTTGGTTTGGGGTGTCAAACCAAACACGAGGAACGAGGAACCTTCGTACTTGAAGTGACGAAACATGCCTCAATCCTCGGTCGTCGACGCTCTTGATCCAACATGATAGAGTTCTAGGCATTCATATGTTTTTGTTGCATTCATTCCACATTGATTTGCACACTTGGCTCCTTTGGCCATCATGCATTGAAATGCGCGATTGATGGTCCGAGGGTGGAGAACCATACTCCCTTGAGTTCATGACATGATAGGAAGGGTGGTTGTGCACACATTGCCTTGAAAATGCATTGCCATGCTCTGTTTGTCCTTTGCTGCTGCAAAACAGCATTCTGCAGGAAGATATGGCCGGCCGGCCATCTTCAGTGCCGAAAGACTAAACATTGTTGGCCGAGATCCTCACAAATAGTCGATGACCAATTCCACATGGCCGATGTTCCTATATTTTGGCCGGTGACATCCCACAGTGCTCAGGGAGTGGTTCAGAAGCATCCTTGGGATTTGTGCAGTTTCCAAAGGTGTAAAACAGTGCAAACAGAGGCAACATGTGGCATGGCAACGGGTTTCCGAGCAAGGCGATCGAGCATGCATCATTCAATCATTCCGAGGCGGAGCTGCGGTGGCCTCTTTAGTTTCATAACTTAGTCAATTTGTTTAAATTAGTTAAGGGTTTTGTAATATTTAATTAGCTAGGGTAGTTGATTAATTATTCGATTTGTATTACTTATCTGGACCCTCCGTCGAGAGAGCGAATTTTGTAATAAGTGTGCGTGAGTGTGTGAATGTCTTCCAACCCCACGTCTTTCTCCCTTTTACTTACCTGCTTTTGATGGTTAGTTTTAGGTCATATTTCAATTAGCATACTTATGATAGCATGTTTGCATACATTCATTCGTATTGTATGCACCGGACTCGGCGTATCATACTAACTGCATCGTATTTCAATTCCTACTTGAATATATGTTATCAAGTGTTGCATTTCATATGCCATTTTAGAATAGTCGAGCCTATTTGTAGTTGCACTTTGCATGTGTTGCATTAGCTATCTTAACATAGCTAAGATCATGCATTGATTACTAACTAGCTATTGTTTTCGCTCGGAGTACTAGGTAAGCTTTTTTGCTTTAGCATCTTGCATGAGTGTGAGTGTTAACATGACAGCATGCTTGCCATGAGGCTAACTGCTTATATGACATAACTGGATGAATGCCTGTGGGTGAAGGTTAGATTACTTAAATTGGAATAATTCATTGAAATGCGAGTTTTAAGCCCACTTGATTGTGGCAAAATCATGTTTTCTAAGCCCACTAAAGGGTGGCAAAATTCACGTCTTAGCCTACTTGCGAGTAGCACCTTCAAACCATTTTCAAACAAACAAACATGAAATGTTTTGTTCCAATTTAGGCGATCCAGCCTATACTTGTGTGTTATGCGTATCACATAGTAATTCTAGGCTAATAAACCGGAATAAGAACACATGTGTTTTCAAAAACAAGATATCATGTTTAGTACAGGCCGATCTTTGATCGGGCAAGCGGGGGTGCTCATAGATGACCTTCCCCAATCGTACCCAAGTTTCCGAGCCGAGGCAACTTTAGTGATGACGGACACGTGGCCTTAGGCACGAGTCAGGGTTTCCTAAATTTCCCAAAATAAAATATTTAGGTGGCGACTCTGTATCTGGCAAAGCAGTCCATATTTGGCACTTCTTTCTTAAAAATCAATTTTCCAAAACGATTTGCCAGATTTGGACTCATTGGTGATTTATCGATCTTGCATTGCACTTTGCAAGATTAGATTCAGAACCGTGACATTGAGGCCGAACTGTAGCACAGCACAAAGCCCCCTCGGGGCGCGTCTACAGTTTCTGGCGACTCTGCTGGGGATTTATAGAACTTGACTCGAACTCATGATATCTTGTTTTGATTACACTTATGTGTCTCTTTGCATTGCATTTGCATTGGTGCGCCTAGGACACCGTGTTTGCCGTATGCTATTCCTGAATGGTTTTCCGGAGGCTTGCTTGGAAAAGCGTGCCCTAAGGCTGACCGGTTGCGGGCTCTGCCACGACAGGAACACAAACTCTGGTTTTTATCGGGGCACCCTTTTTGATCATTCGACCTAGTACATATCGGAAACTGTAGTGACCATTCCAAACTAGGACAGGTTGTTTACCCAATTGTAGGTTGTTTAAAACCACTGCGTGCGTAGTGAAACCCTAGCTCCTCACAAAATAAGACAGGGAAACCCTACCCCACCATAAGGGTGTTTTGGCTCTCAGTTGCTTGCTATATGCTTTTAGAGGGCATCTCTACAGGAATGCATGTATCAGTTTGCAAGTCTGGGTATCAGGCCTGAGGGCATCAGTATTTTGGGAAATTAGTTTTACCTGAGGGTATCAGTTTACAAGCAGAATTTTGGGCAGAATTCAATACAGAGCACAGTCATTTAGCTATACTCATATATATTCTAGTGAAATCAGGCTGAGATGCTGTCTGTTTTCTTCTTTTGCAAGGTAGTTTTGGAACCATAGTTTCAGAAGGCTCCAATATCCCCCAGGTACATTGGACTTATGTTGATAGACTTTGTCAGGTCAGAGATTCAGTTCAAGGGCAACCAGTTTTCCTTCGCCAGTGGTAAGGCAAAAAAAGGCCAGTCAGGGCTCATTGGTTCAGCTGATCCGTCAGTCACAAGTCACATCACCTTGGTCAGAGCGCGAGCATCTACCTCTCTCATGGAGCAGCCTCTGGCAAATTTAGAGGATTTGCTGATCCATTTCCAGCAATCAATGGATTCGCTGCAACAAGATATGGTTAGGCAAGCCAAAACATTGCAGAATTTGATATTCAATTTTAAGGACCTCCATGACATTGGGGTACAAATCAAGGAGGCCATCCGGCAAGGGATCTTTGTGGAAGATAATGAGCCTTCGAAAAAGGATGTTGTTCACAGTTCCAATGCTACTACTGATGGTAGCGCAGCTATGAAATGCTCAGAAGTAGGTACTATCACTACTTTCCTCAATAGCCAAAGACCAACCACTTCAATTCGGCACCAAGCCTGAAATTTCCATCCTCTGTACATGAGTCTTTCTCAAGCTTTGAAAATGCTGCGGGAAAAAGGGTACCTAGAGCTCCTAGAACCTCAACCCCTTCCAACTCCTCTTCCACCAAGATATGACCCAACTAAACACTGTACCTACCATCAACAACACGGTCATGATACGAACCGTTGCATCCGCCTCCATCATAAGATTCTGGATCTTATTGATGAAGAGATCATAGCTCCACCAAAGGGACCTCAGGCCACGACAAACCTATCACCTCCACATCTCAATTTAATCCATACAATGTCATCCAGCTACAACCCCAGCATATACATCACCCCGGCCCATTTACCCAAGCCTGAGGTGTTCATTCCAATCAGCATGGACTTATGCATGATGGGTGCATCTGAACCCCAATCATCTCAAACCCATGAACCCACTACTTCTAAGCTGAGAGGATGATTGAAGATCTTCAGAGAACAGTGGCGGATTTAGCCTTTG
>NW_021024812.1:0-14897 GCF_004153795.1 Camellia sinensis
AATCCAATACCTCAAATTCACCAAATGCCTGCAGTCTATCCAAAATTTGCTCCATCGGAGCCGAAAAATCCTATAGCAAATCGGCCTATTAGAAGCGATTCGACAAGATGTTCTATACAACAGTTGATTCTTGCATGCTTGGTTTTTAGATTATATATCTATATCTGTATATATATATATATATATATATGCAATGTGAGCAACAAGAACAGAACCTCGAAGACAGAGAGAGAGAGAGAGAGAGAGAGAGAGAGAGTTTGAGCATGCTTGGCCAGGGCAAATATAAGGCCAAGTTTGGCAACCCAAAAATAATCCATCTTTTTATCTTTTTTCCATCACATCACCTCTCTATTTTTCTGTACATCTTTTCGTAAAAAGACAAAAAGTATATTTATTTAGGTCATCCCAAACAACCCCTAAATAAAAGAAAATAGGAGAAATAAATGGGGGCAAATATAAAGCCCACTCATAAACTGGACCTTTTACCACCCCTGACTTGCGTCTCATAATGCTGTCGCAAATATATTTTTTGCCACGGCAAAACAGACAGTCGCAAAAATGAAAAAAAAGAAAAAAGAAAAAAAAAAGAAAGATGCAAAAAGTCAATTTTTTAGTAGTGCTCTTAAGGAAAAAAACAATACCAACTACTAAGGGATTCAATATGTAGTCCTCTTATGGTCCCATTTGCCATTCAGCACATCACCAATGACTTCTCGCTTTTCCTTTAATTACATCCTGCAATTTTATTCATTCAAAAAAAACAGCATCCTGCAATTCCAAATAAGGAAAACTCATAAATAAGACAAATTCTAGTGAAAGTTTGTAGAAAAATACACCTAATTAAGTACCCTCATTACAATGTTGTCCCCAAAAGGGCACTACTGTCAAAAACAGTCTTCTATAACTTTCTAACCTTCTTTTGTTTTTCATGTTCTCAGCTCATTCCCATCATAAGCTCTGCCACAGAGCCCTTGATATCTGACAAGTTGAATGTTTTCATGCTATGTTTTGATCAATGATCATTGATGAGTTGTAATGCAAATGTGTAACACTAATGCTATCATACATGTACCAAAATGAATGGTTATTTAATATGCCATGTAGGGCCAAAGAGTGCCACGTGCAAATTTATGTCAATAATTTGGACGGTAGTTGGGAATTGAGCCAAATTGGGAATGATCATATAGTTTAGAGACCAAATTGGGAAAAATAAACTTTAAGGGCAAGGTAAGAATTCAATAATACTTTAAGAGGACAAAATATAATTGTATATATAGAGAGAGAAAGAGAGAGGGAGAGAGGGAAACCTGAGCAGAAGAAAGCAATTCTGGTGAAAAGCGAACATATCGTTGACTTACCATAAACTGCAGAACTAACATCAAAACCACTGCCAACTTTCCCTTTTCCAATCTCACATGATAAACCCCACCTAGAAGCATTGAAAACTTACTTCAATCCGTTAAACTTTGGCTTGCTCTCAACATTGGCATATGGAAACATCTCAAGTATAACAACGTGCAAATTTGTGACAATACATTAATGATATAGATACGATGATCCAAAAAATCACTTTCATTCTAGTAGCTCAGAAAGCATAATCATTATAGTAGATGTTTCAATTGTAGTAAAAGAGAAAGAACATGATAGGAAAAAAATATGAGCAAATAAACACCACTAAAGATAAAATAAGTAAAAGATTTTAAAAGTACAATAGGAAAGGTACAATACCTGATTCCAATATGAATAGAAGTCATTGCAACCTAAGATTGTAATGTCAAGACCTGCATGAATAATCCAGTTGAGACATTAGATATTTACAATTACTTAATTTTAATAAGAAAGATGAAGCATCAAACATTACCTTGTAAAAGTAGTTTGTGTAACAAATCGTTCTTATCCTTTTCCAATGTCGCAAGGGCTGCTGCTACAGCATATTGCACTGCATATTCTACAAAGGGGTTCCTTGATTCACAGAGATTATAAGCCAACATTGATAAGCATTACCTCAAGCCAATATACCATCTATTTTCCCCGTTATTTGAATTTAGTTATTAAGCCAAGAAAAACCACTAAAAATAATTCTTCTTCGGAAGACAATGTAAATCAAAGTATAAAATTGCAGCGGAATAAAATGTTTAGATCATACCTTTGTTGATCTAAAACCTCGTGGATAAATCACGTGCTTCCAGAATCAAATCAATCAATCCCAGCAGTGGGGTGATATTACAATGGTGAATATCACCCACACAAACCGCAGTGCAAAAGGCTTGATCGTTGTTTCTTGGGAGAGAGTAAGTTTATGGGTAGAAACAAAACATACGTTCGTTTCTCTCTTGGTTACCCATAACCATATATCAGATATATATTATAATATTATTATCTATCCATATTAGTTAATGGAGATAATATCTATATCCAGAGTGGTTATCCTAAATAGGTTTGAATTGAATTCAAAACCTATTTGGATAAGATCCAAATTATGTTCAAATGGTCATGCCACATGGGCGCCCATTACTAACAGACACAAATGTGGATTGCATGGTAGCTGCTGATCTTGCTCCGGCTAGTCCAAGGTAATGAAGTGAAGAGAGAAAAGTAAATGTGGATTGCTTGGTAGCTGCTCTTCTTGCCGTGGCTAGTCCACAGAAGACACAAATCCTCTTGAACTTGGATTGCTTCATTTCATTCTCTCTACATCAGTCGTCCTAGTTGCAATATCAATAGAAATTCAAACTATATGTAGAAAATATTAGCAGAACATCAGGGAAAGTTTTCGTCATAATTTCAACCTAAAATGTGAATTTAGGACCTATTTATAAATCCAAAAATTATGTTCTACATTTAATTGAAACAACCTTCAAGGTCCTAACTTGGCTTTATTACTGCTTATTACAATATACAATGTCAAATAAATTATATATGGCCAACATACATATAGTCTATTCACAAGTTTTGTATGAACCAGCCAAAGACCCTTCACAATCTAAAACTTCAATGATCTATAAAACGGTATATTAAATTTTATGAGATTTGTAGTTTCATTTGAAGAGATCACTGAGTGATGTTTTAGACGCTGCTGTCCGCTGATATAAAACACTCTCGCTCGAGCGAAGGATTGGTCGCTCGAGCGACCAGACACAGAAAACTCTCGCTCGAGCCAAGAAGTTCTCGATCGAGCGAAGAAAAACCCAGACCGCTCGAGCCACGAAAAGCTCGCTCGAGCCAGAAACTACAACTCTCAGGTCCAGAACCGGGGCAACACTACTCTCGCTCGAGCGACAAACTCCTCGCTCGAGCGAAGGACCAAAAATCTGGGCAGCAACACTAGGCTCCCAAGCACAACCAACCTGTACAAACCTGCCCAACACATCCCATAACCCAATATACAAAGTAAAGAGGATGCAAACTAGAAAATAAACAACTACCAACATTCACGGACACATGTCCGGATCACTGTACAACAAGGGTAAAACCGGGATCGCTATAATTTTTATTTTTCTTCCAGAATTGACAATATGCTTTCAAACCAATTTAGGTATAATAAAATTCTGAAAATTCATCATTTGTATATAATTGTGACAGAGCATCATGAGCAACACCATTAGCAATACTCAAAGTAAAATAGACTTTAATCAAGAAAAACTACCAAAGGAAAGATTCAATATCTAACTTTACAGTAGTTAGGAACCTAAACCAGAATAATATATACTACGTCACTAACAAGTCATCAAACAACATCACTATGGATTGCTATCGCTATGTTTGGTTCCCAGGAAAGCATAAAACAACATTTCCAAGAAAGAAAGAAAAAAAACACAAACAAATGCAGTTGCCAGAAAACTAGTTTTCCCAATTTGGGAATCACTCAAGAGACTGATCTTCAAAGCAACCAAGTCCGAAGAGTCCCTGCCGTGTTCGCAGCGGACCCGGGGTGCTGCTGCGCCCAACTCACAGCAGTAACTGCTGTGAGTTGAAACGGCGTCGTTTCGGCTCTAAATAATAAAAAAAAATAAAATTTTGTTTGGTTGTTCGCACGGCTTGAACCCAGGCAACTCTGGGGTGCAAAACACACCTTAACCACTGTGCTACCGTGACCGTGTATCGTTTAAAAACACCTTAAATACGAATTGTCCATTGTTTAAAAACACACCTTAACCATTGGGTGGCGCGGGGTCCCAATGACGATCGTCTCAGATAGAGACCCTCCTTTTACCGCCAGGTTGTGGCAGAGTTTGCAGAGTGTCTTGGGCACTAAGTTGACCTTTAGTACGGCTTATCATCCTCAGACTGACGGGCAGTCCGAGCGTACTATTCATATCCTTGAGGATATGCTTCGAGGTTGTGTCCTAGACTTTAGTGGGACGTGGGAGAGGCACTTGCCATTGGTAGAGTTTGCCTACAACAACAACTTTCAGTCTAGTATCGGTATGGCACCGTTTGAGGCCTTGTACGGCCGACTGTGTAGGTCTCCAGTTTGTTGGGCCGAGGTGGGTGATGTACCTTTGTTGGGTCCGAAGTTGGTTAGGGAGACGACGGAGAAAGTTGAGCTTATCCGTAGGAGGCTTGTTATGGCCCAGAGTCGCTAAAAGAGTTATGCCGACCGTAGGAGGAGGCCTTTGGCGTTTGAGGTAGGTGATCACGTCTTCTTGAAAATATCACCTAGGCGAGGTTTGATGAGATTCGGGAAGAGTGGGAAGTTACCCCCTCGGTTTATTGGTCCCTTTGAGATCTTTGAGAGGATTGGCGAGGTTGCTTATCGTTTAGCGTTGCCGCCACAGTTGTCCGGAGTTCATGACGTGTTTCATGTGAGTATGCTTCGGAAGTATGAGCCGGATCCATCGCATGTGTTAGATTGGACCGACTTAGAGGTAGATGAGGATGCCTCATATGAGGAGAGACCGGTTCGGGTCTTGGATAGGCGGGATCAAGTCCTGCGTGGCAAGACCATCCCTTTGGTAAAGGTTTTGTGGAAACATCACGGAGTGGAGGAAGCCGCTTGGAAACGTGAGTTGGAGGTCCGCGAGAAATATCCGGACTTGTTTATTGTTGAGTAATCTGATATTTAGCTTATGTAATGTTGTTGGACTTAAGAGCTTTATATATGTCTTAAGTTGTAAAACATTGGTAATGTTTTGATTTAATGAAAATATGTTGTAGAACTTACCTTGATATGGGAGTTGATTATAATATTGCAAATGTTGACTATATTGTCGAATTGGAGTTGTATCATGTATATTGATTATGACATGAACTGTGAACCATGTATGTTGGAAATGGTTGGAAATGGAAGAAAATTACATGTTGATAATGCACTTGTAATATATGTTGTGAAATGCCTCTTGAAAAGAGATGGAATTGACTGGTAATGGGTCGGGTTGTTTAATATTATGTTGTAATATTATTGAGAATGGAGAAAACCTGTTTTTGAAAAACTTGTGTTTAATTTCGGGGACGAAATTCTTTAAGGGGGGGAGGTTATAGCGATCCCGGTTGTCCCTTTACTGTTCTGTTGTATTCCGGACTCGGTTCTGTGAAGTTGGTAGTGGTATCTATCTTGTTGTCGTCCTTTAATTCCACTTGATTGAGTTTTAGGATGTTTTGAGCAGGATTGTTATAGGTTGGTTAGGCCTTGGTTTCAATTCCTTGTTGTTCAGTTTTTAGGCAGTCCGCTCGAGCGGGTCTTCTTGCGCTCAAGCGGGGATTGCATACCCCCAGTATTTCGTGTTCCTGCAAAACTTCTGCAGATGTGATTTTTACGCTCGAGCGGTAGCGCTCGAGCGGGTCGGTTGGCGCTCGAGCGGGTAGTACTTTTTGGGTATAAGTTCTGGGAGGGGGAAATCTACGCTCGAGCGGACTGGTTTTCGCGCTCGAGCGGATGTGCTTTATTCTTGTGTCTTGGCGCTCGAGCGGGCTTTATTGCGCTCGAGCGTGTCCAGATTTTGTTCTTGGCGCTCGAGCGTTGTGTTCTCCGCTCCAGCGGGTCATGCGTATATGAGTTATCCGCTGGGTCATTTTAAATCACTTTTTCACTTTTCTTCTCTCTCTTACTTTTCAAAAAAAACACCATTGTTGAGCTTCTCACTTTAGAACTCTACTTTCTCTCTAGGTATTGATCTAGTAGGAGTGATTTCCTCACCTTTGGCCTTTACAAAAGAGTTGTTGATCGTCGAGGGCTATCTTGTGATCCGAGAAACTCGTGATTTGGAGCAAGTTCGTTTTCATCATCTTCTTCGTTGGTTGTCATCTTTTGAGGTGGGGATTCCTACTCACTCTTATGGTCTTTGACCTAGATTTTTAGTTGTTTTGATAGAGTGTTGAACTTGGGAAATTTTGGGACTTAGGGTTTCAAAATGTGTAAAAAGGATTTTATGATTTTGGGCTCATAATATGTATTTTGGGTTTCAAAATGATGATATTATTGTTGGTTAGTGATGTTGGAACCTTTGGGTTAATATCGAGAGTTAGGGGTAAAAGCCCTAATTTGTTGTTTAAAATTAATTGGTATAATTAATTTGGGAAAATTGTGAACTTATGGAATTGAGTTGAAAATAATGAAATTGGCTCATTATGTTGTGAAATGATGGAGCTGGATTTATAAATCGCTCGCTTTTGAAAACATTGATATTTTATCTGTTGGAGCTTTTATTATCTGTTTAGAAATAATTGCTTGGGCTACCGGTGGAGGGTAGTTTTGATTGTTGTAGACAATGCATGATGATTAGGCAAACTAAAACTAATCAATTGGATATGTCATAGAGTATGACGGTTGATAGAATACATTAACGTTATGTATTGATTGATTATGTATATGACCTTTGTGTATATACCCAATTGTGTGTGTGGAGAGATGGGGGATGTACTCTACGGTTTAGGGGGAAGATAGGGGATGGAGGGACCTCTAAACCGGATGTATGTGTGGAGGAGATTAGGGGATGGACTCCACTTGATACAGCTCATATGCATTGATCAGATAAGTGTTGAATATAGCCTATTGGCTTATCTTTGGAAGTGTGTTGATATAGCTAATATGCATACTCTGGTTGAATGTGGATATAGCTTGTATGCGTATCTGTTGACGATGCTGATATATACCAATGTTTATCTTATTGTATAAGGGAAATGTTTAATATGGAGTCTTGTCTCATAAAAAGTGGTTTGGCCAGGTTCTGACCGATGATGGAAATTGTGACAATTGGGTTAAGATAAGGATAATGGATTATGGATAATTGGTTTGATGTAAAAGTTGAACATTTATCAATTTGCTAATCTTTTAGTCATTGTTCATATTTGGTTTAGTGTATTTCTACTGGGCTGTGGCTCACCCTATATGGGAATATCATTTTCAGGTGCAGGTAGCATGCCACCTCCAAGGACGTTGCTTGGGAGGCTAGAGGCGGGCAGACTTTTGTTGTTTAGTTTCTTGATGTATTACATGTATATTCAAGCCAAGGGCTTAATGTGTAAATGAGTTAGTACTCTTTTGTTGTAACCAAGTGTTAACTTGGAAAGCTGTAAGCCTTTAGGGCATTTGCTTTTGTCGTTAACAAGTAATACTTTTTGTAATGGAACTCTGAGTAATGGAAGAATGCGGAACTTTTATATATCCATGCATGTCTTTATTGATGGGTTTAATGTTATTATTTTGAGGGCGTTACAACGACGAGCCCTCCAACTTTTATTTACAACACTTATACAAAATCTTACTCTAAATACTTTCACTCTAAACTTAAAGCTTATGTCAATAATGAAGGGGAGAGAGAGAAGAGAGAGAGAGTGCTGGGTCTGGTCTCCTAATAAAGGAAGGAAGAGAGGCATGAAGAGAGCAACCCCATTTGGGTTTGGTCTCCCAATAAAAGCTCACCAACTAAACATCATACAAAATAATATAAAATATATAACTATTATAACTCTAAAATTTTGTAACATAAATTACAAAATAATATAATTTTTTTCTCACTACAAAATATAATATTTTTGTACTCCACAAAATATAATATTTTGCTTACTATGAAATATACACCCATTTCATTCGCTATAAAAATATATAATTTTTCACCATTGGTACACACCACAAAAATAACTATCAAATATTTATTATAATCCTATATAACAAATAATAACAACTACCAAGGTGGTTACTACCAATCACATAATTAAAAAGGACCAAACAGTTAAACATGAGTCACTAAACAAACTCAATTTAAATTAAATCTAAATCATGGGTCTCCCCCATAAATCAAACTTGGTCTAATTTTGTATCAAAATAAACCCAATAAATTTATCTCAAATCATGGTCCGAACACCCAAAACTAAATTTTAAATTATGTTATAAATTAAACTGAACACCAATCAGTCTGTGAATTTTCATAAAATAAATACTCATCATTTAATTTTGAAATTTTTATCCAACGTGCTCGACTCATATGGAAACATATAAAAATTTCATAATTTTCTGAAATCAGGAACTATTTTAAAAAAAATACAAAACCAAATTATTTTTGCACAAAATTTATAGAACAATCAAATTTAAAAATTTGCTCAATTAAATTATGTACTGACTATTTAAAAAAATAAAATAAAAATAAAAGAAATTGGGTCATTACATGTGCTCTCTCTACCATTTTCTCTTTATATTCTAGCTCTCTTTCGCTCCCCTCTCTCTTCTCAAATACGCCTTTTAGTTTCTTTCATCTCTACAATGGGGAATTGCTTGACTAGTAAAGGAATTTCGGTGCATTATGAGAAAGATGCGGAACCAAGAGAAGAAGAAGCAACAGAAAGGAAGTCAATTAGTTCACCAAAATCAGAACCAACGAGGCATGTCAATGGTGAGAAGAAGAAGAAGAATGAAAGGTTCAAGAAGATGGAAATGGAGAAGAAAGTAATAATGGCTATTCAAAAGGTGGAGGTGTGAGGATTAGAGTTGTGGAGACACAGAGAGAATTGATTCAGATTTTGAGTAATGAGTCCAAGTACTCTTCTGTGGGGCAATTGTTGAGTGCAATGAAGCTGAAAAGCAGAAAGATTTCTCAAGTTAGAACAAGTGATGGAAGCACAAATGGAGCATGGAGGCCAGCTCTGCAAAGCATCCCACAAGACTAACCTATTGGGTTGTGTTTTTATTTTTCATGTCTTTTGAAACAAAACTATGAAAAGTTACGAAAACAGTCATCTTTTTCATCTTTGTGTGAAAACAGTTTTTGAAAATTTTAAAATAACATATTCATGTTTCCTAGAAAATGGATTGTTTCCAAACATTATTCATTGTTCTCTCTCTCTCTCTCTCTCTCATGTAAACAAATCTTGATTAGAAACATTATACAACAGTACTTGTTTTTAGGTTGGTACTAATTTGAATGTTAGTTAAATCCTGCTCTTTAATCATTTCAACTGCGCTAGCTTTTTTGTTGTATGCTTTTTATGCATTTTATATCAATCATCCATCCTTTATTTGCAATCCTACAAGGACAAATGATTTAAAAAATTGAACAAGAACATATGATATAAAAAATATATAAAAATGATGTAGCAATGTCATTTTTATAATTATAAGCAATAATAATGAGTATTTTATTTTCAAATGAAATAATCATAGAAGTCCACATCATCGTGTATAAATTTTTTATACAAAAAAATTATTTGTATAGTATTACACTTCTACGAGTATAATGTACCATCACCACTAGTAATTAATTTTGAAGCACAAAGATTGTGATCCATTTTCAACTACTAGAATTGATCTTGCTTCGAAACGTTTTAGGATGCTAGTCCATGAGCACAAGTTATTAAGCCAATTTACTAGTAACAAATAACATGGTGCAACAATTGTAAACTTCAGAAAATTAATTCGAAGGAAAACATAACTCAAGTGATGATAATGGCAATGAACCATCATTAGTGATGAAATCCATGTTGAAATTGTTTCAAATCAGTGATATGGTTCATATGGATCAGTGCTCATGCAATAGAAACCAAGAACATACTTAGATAGCCAATTCTTATTTGTAATAATTATGTTACACTATTCACGTTTTTATACCATATTATATTTATTATGTTATAATATTATCATCATGGGTCACACCATGCATGTATATTTCCAATACAATGTTGATAAGGCCGACACATCATATGGTGAGATAAAAAATATAGTCATTGTAGTATCACTCTATTTGTAAACCTCTATTTCATGTTCGATAGAGAAGCAGCCCGTCAAGATGCATTTTTACTTGCAAATTTATGTATCAACTGACGTTACGCATTTTTACTTGCAAATTTATGTCTCAACTGACGTTATGTATCCAAATTTATGCATTTTTACTTGCAAATTTGGATCAATTACAAATTCTTTGGTGCCCACTTCAATATTGCCATCACTACCAGAAGTGCCTGAGCTGTCTAATGAAGTCATCGTATTGTCTACCTTTGCACACAAATCCTTAAGAGTTTCATCAACTAATTGATAGGCAGGTTTGTATTCAGATGATCGAGCTGCTAGTTTGACCATTCTAGGACAAAGATCTCTGTAGCGTGCTGCTATCACCAACTTAGGGTCATTCTCAACCACTGTAACTGTTTCCTCAATTGCACAATCCCTCGCATCTAGTCTCCATCGACCTAATATATACCTTTCAGGAATTTTCATAATATTCATTCTATCAAGCGCCTTAATTGCATGACCATATAAAATTCCAAAACTCTCAAATTTTTGACAAGTGCAATGAATTTCGGGACAAATATTGTCTCCTCCCGACTTATTAACTTCCACATTACATTTCACAATATATTCTCTATCCTCTCCATATAAGCCAATCACATATGTTACTTCTCTTCCTAATGCATGACATCGCTTCACTTGACAACAAAGGGATATGTCTAACTCATTATGAAATAAGTCGAAGATAGGAGGGGTATACAACTTAGCAACTTGAATTAACATGGGAGACATTTTCAACTTTATTCTCGGTAATCGTTGTCTCGAATTGTATATGGCTTTTACTTCTTCAGACCGCTTATCCATAACAACTCGATTGAAGTGTGTAAAAAATTGAACAATGTTATGGTCAACTTTTAAATGCCTCTTCAATTCTGCATTCAAGCTTTCACTAAGTTGAGTGCTTCGCATTCTTGCAGTATATACCAACTTCATATACACATGCGCCCACTTCTCTCTAAGTTCCCAAGTCTTCTTTATCCATAAGTTCTCTTGCAAGTTATATTTATGAATTAAAGAATCCCAAGCTTCAACCAACTCATGCTCATTCTCATACCCAAAAATGCAAGTTTTGAAATCGCAACCAAATTTTAAACCACCCTTGAATAAGTAGCCTAAATGCTTCAAAGCATTTTGCATTAGGTGAAAAGTGCACAATCCATGAAATACCTCGGGCATGATTTTAGAAATTGCCTTAGCCATTGCCTGATCTTGATCTGTGAAAAAACTAACATGCTTTTTTCCTGACATTGCATGCAAGAAAGTTTCAAATAACCACTCAAATGATGTTGTAGTTTCATCATATAATAATGCAGCACCAAAAATCACAGTCATTCTAAAGTGGTTAAAGCCAGTAAATAAAGCAAGTGGACGGTACTCTTTGTTTGTTCGGGATGTTGTATCAAATGACACAACATCACCGGAAATGCCAAAATCTGTAATTATCTGATGATCAGCCCAAAAAATATTAGTAATCATCTCATCAACATCTAATTGAAATGCAAAGTAAAAATATGGATTTTCAATGGCTTGTTGTTGAAAATATCTCAACAAACTTCCTGCTTCACCATATTGCAAGTTTCGTTGCCTCTTTGCACGCAAGTAGGTTTTTTGGTCCTCTCGTGTAAACCCTACAAATTCCTTCCCTCTTGCTAAAGCGCTAATAAGATCATGTGATGCCTTAAGTGATATGCCAATATCATTAGCTACATCGACATTTATACCCTGAGCATCACACAACTTTCTCTGAGATGGCATCATATGCGTACATTGAGGAATATGCAAAAGGTAGTTGTGATTATCATCAAACTTCATCAGAACCCATTTTGACAAGTCCCGTCTAAAAGATATATACATGAATGCATTGCATTTCGTTCTTGTCTCATGTTGAGGATGTTTTACTGTTATGTACCGTTTATCTTTTTCCTTTTCTCCCTTTTTACAACAAACAAACTTCCTATTAATCATGATACCATCTTTCTTACTTTTAGTATGGTAATCTCTTCTAATACTAAATCCCACAATCCTTCCATATTCATTGTAGAATTCATATGCACCTTCCTCCGAATCAAATTCCATTCCAACACATGGCATGGAATTGTTGGCCAACTTCTCAAGTGCACTATCTTCCATTTCGGCACTACTGACATCAACAGTAAAAAATAAGTATACTAATGGGGCTGTTTGCTGCGGAGTAGTATATAATATTTTTTTGTTTTTGAAAAATTTATGTTAGATTGTTTAACATAAATTTTATTTATTGATTCTATTTATTATTTATAAAGCAAAAATATCTTAAAAAATTGAATAGAAGCTGTTCTGAAGGAATAAAATCAATCAGGTGGCTAAACTGCATTGTATTGCAACAGTTCTGAAGGAATAAAAATGAAGTTGGACAATAACATCAACAGCCATTATTTTATCTTGATGCATCAAAATGAAGTTGGACAATAACATCAACAACTGTGTGGGTGATTTTCTGACCACACTGCCCGCTTAGTAACCAGCTGGAGAGCATCGGCAGAGTAGATGGCACCTGACTGACCTGTAACAGAAATATAAGAATCCCGCGGTGGTTTGTCCACCCGGGGGCACTCCGACGATCAAGTCAGTATAATTGTGCAGCCATGTGAGGACTTGGGCATTCTCCTTATTGCATGTGTGATGAGCCAACTAATAGCCCTTGACTTTAGAATCAGTGTGTCCATGTGTCTAGTCCCAATAGGAGCCTGGCCCTAATGGACTTAGGATTACTGCTAATCTGGGACTCCCAGTGGGATTAGGATAAACTCTTTAAGAGTCTTATCTTTACCCAAACTGAAGTCTTCTCCCAATCTAGGACTCTTGTCCATATCCAGGTTGAGTTCCCTCTTTATTCTAAGACTTTTGTCCCTTATCCACTTATCTCGGATTCCGATATCTTCGGAGGCAACCTCGGCCTAGTCGAGATGACCTCGGCACAACGACCAAGACACGTGGCACCTCGGCTGACACGTCGGCGTCACCTTGCCACGTGTTGGTACTCAGAAAATATATCCCCACAACAATACCCTAGGTTCTATTACATCGGCATTCTGAGGTGATGGAACCTACACTGTTCGTTCATCTGTGCCCCTCTGTCCGAGATCAAACTCGCTGACCTCAAAGTTTCTTGGACTTTACTGTCCACTTCTGTCAAGTATCAAGCTTCATGCTTTCCAAGCTGCTCGAGATCACACCTCCTAGCCGAGGTTCTTGTTCCATTACTTCGTAAACTCCAAGAGCTTTACAACTGCTCCACTCACATTCTCTGGTGGGTTCCTGACTTCCAGTCATCTATTTGACTCCGGCGCTCTTCATATCGGCATTCATTTCTCTTAGTAGGTTCATAAACTCTTTTATTAAGCTCAATCTTTCATAACTCTTCTGAATCCGTTTACCTGCCCTCTGTTGTCTTCTATTTTCGTCTGTTTTCAAGTTTTGAGTTGTTTGAATGTCTGGCACTGTTCTCGCTATATCTATTTTCTGTTGCTAGCATAGTGCCTGGGTCATTACTTTTCTTGTTCTTCACATACCTACTTAATGCCTGTGCACTTGGCTTTATTCATGAACTTTGTTGTTTTCTTGACTCTGAATTTTCTCTTTCTAGCTCTTTTTCTCAAATCCGCCATTGTTCCAAGCTTTCAAGCTCTGCAACTGTCTTCGTTTCTCTTCTCCGGTGGAGCTTATGTGATTCTGTTATTTTCGCATCCGTCGTCAGACTTCGGCAATTCTCATTCAAGCTTCCCTCTTTTTGGTAAGCCACTTTTCCTCCTGGTTTTATTTCTTGTTGCTTTCCAAGAAGCTCTGCTTCATTGTTAATCACCATTGCTGTTTTACCCGTTGTTTCCAAATCATCTTCTCGACTACACACTGTTCACATATCTGTTGATGTCTGCCACTGTTCTTGGCTTGACACACTTGTGCAATCTTTTTGTCTTAATTTCCTGATAGCTTCATCACCATTTTTGATTTACGAATTACATTCTTGTTTCTGTTTTCTGTGTCTTTTCCCAGAGTTTTGCTTTCAATCCTTGCTTTCAAAACGCCGAGGTGCCAATCGCCGAGAAAAGCTTTGATCAAACTCTTCAGGAGATTGATGCTGAGCTTCGTGGCTGAGAAGGCTGCTGAGAAGTTCTTTCCAACTGTCTTCTGGGAGTGAGACACAACCTGCTGCTGATGCCGAGTAGTTTGCTTCTTTCTTGAAATTGATGCCGAGGTAACAGTAGAGAAGCTCCTCCAACTGACTGTCGAGGCTGAACCATCGTCATTCATCGAAACAGATCAGTCCGACGTTATTGCTTTCAGTCCCTAGTTCTTTAAGGTCTTCATTTTTGTACTTGCCAACCTTCTCAGCTCTTAACAAGCTAGTTGGTCATCTCGGATGATCATATCTCGGAAACGTCTTTCAGTGTTATCTCAGGTATACCAAACTTGTAAATTGCTACAAATTTCAACAAGTGAAGAGAAACAGTAATCTCGGCTTAACTTCGGTTAAAAGCTCGTGGCTGAGAAGGCTGCTGAGAAGTTCTTTCCAACTGTCTTCTGGGGGTGAGACACAACCTACCGCTGATGCCGAGTAGTTTGCTTCCTTCTTAAAATTGATGCCGAGGTAGCGGTAGAGAAGCTCCTCCAACTGACTGCCGAGGCTGAACCATCGTCGTCC
>NW_021024812.1:55799-69333 GCF_004153795.1 Camellia sinensis
CCTCTTCTTCGAGTTGCTTCTCTTTCTGTTTCTCCGTCTCCTTATCTTTCCCAAATGCACAATCCAAAATAAAAAAAGGCTATACCAAACATGGCAAACATGATCAAATCAGTACCCAACAGACCTCAAGCATGATGAAATATGACCAAAAGCTTCATGAAGTCAAGCTAGTACATACAAGCATGGAGGCCTAAATGCATGGTACCCTTCTAGGCAAAATTGAGGAATGCAAGGCAAGTACATTGTGCATGCAATGGGCCATAAATCCGACCAAAGACAGAGATATAATATGACCATATAACACCCAAAAACCTGTGAAATGGAGCCAAAAACAACTAAGCATGCATGCTACCCTTGTGAGCCAAAAACATGAACAAATGAGACACAAAGGAGAGGGGTGTCCCTCCCCTATGCAAGACCTCAAAACCTCTTCTTTACCACTGAAAATCCTCTGGATTTCAGTGGTGAGAAGGCCAATGCACAAAGGTATTCAAAGCTTAACAAGGAGAGCACAAAAAGGGCCAAACAAGGTCTAAGAGGCGGAGGTCGACCCACAAGGTCACAGCCACATTATTCTCATTAAGCACATCCAAATCGTCCGATCTTTCGGTTACAACAGACTCAAAAGAAAAAGAAAAACACGACATGGACGGGACTGTGGCATCCGGGTTGTCACCCCCACAAATACCGAACTCAGACTCAGTCGAGCTGGAACCTGATTCCGACTCACAAGCCTCGGTGGAATCAGATTCCGGCTCACTACCTGACCCGGTGCTGCTTGACAAAAATCCCTCTTCATACTGCCAAATGAGAGAGGGTGCGATAGATGCATCCAAAATGTTTGCTGGTAGGCCCACAACCGTTTCATTCCCGATCATGGACACCGAGAAGTTATCCCCCAAGCACTTTTGTTCGATCGGAGGATCTGAAAGTAGACAAGCCAGTGCTACCCCCATTTCAATTTCAACGTCCTCAGACTCCACTTTCTTGCTCTGCTCAACCTCAGCTAATGGGTCCGTCTACTCTTCGGCAACGTCATCCCCGAATAACTGCAGGTCGAAGAAGATCTCAAACCCCGGCACGCGCTTCCTCTCCGCGTTCAACCATGGCTCTGGGAAGCCACAAAATGGAAAGTACTCCCCCTCTCGGACGAAGCGTCCATTTAAGGTACCCTGGATGGGTCGGTGCATCAACTCAAAAGGCTTCCCTACCCTCTTTGCTTTGGCTCTCCCAGCCATCTCCTTACCCTTCCTTATCCAATCCTCTTTGGTGGGCAGATAACCCAAACCAAAGGTATGTGGGTTGTGTGGCACTTCGGCCAACGCTGCAACGCCCTTCCGGCCACTCTTTTCCAATCCCATCCCGGGAATGTGTTGAAGCTTGTTCATGATGTATACTGATTGAGCACTGACATACACCCCCTCATTAACAGCCAAAATGTTCTGCACGACCCGGGCCTCAGCTAGAGTGAAACCGGATAAGAACACATCTCCATACCGTGCTCAATTTCAAGGACTGGTGTAGACACCTCCAGCGGTAGATGGATCGATGAATTCCCAAAAACAATGGCTATTCCCTTCCCATGGGGGTATTTCACCATCTGATGCAAAGTGGACGAAACTGCCTTTACTTGGTGCAACCACGGCCGCCCCAAAAGTAGATTGAAGGACGCAGGAACTTCTAAGACGTGAAAGTCTACCTCATGCTCTCCCGGCCCAACCTTGGTCTGAATTTGAACGGTCCCCTTCACCTCTCTACTTGTATTATCATACGCCCTTATCACTTGGGTGGTTGGCACAAATTATACGGGTTTCAACCCGATTGCATAGGCTGTCCTTGCCGGGCACACATTGATGGTGGATCCGGTATCAACAAGAACCACCGGTATCCATTTGTTCTTACACTCCACAGAGATGTAGAGTGGCTTGTTGTGATTTGCACCTTCAGGTGGCAATTCTTTGTCAGAGAAGGTCAGCATCGAGGAAGCTCCTCCCGGAAAGACCAGTCCCATCAATTGTTCCGGCGTGGTTTCTATTGAGAGCTTGGCCTTATCCATTGCCGATAGGACGGCCTATCGATGAACACGTGATGCCATAAGCAGTCCCCAGATGGAGATGTCTGCTTGTATCTTTTTCAACTGCTTCAGTACAGCCTCTTCTTCGAGTTGCTTCTCTTTCTGTTTCTCCGTCTCCTTATCTTTCCCAAATGCCTCTGGCTGATCTAGATGTGGGGGCTTAAAATACAGACCGTTTCTAGTCATATGATCGACTTCGCCGATGTACCAGGTATCGTCTGGTTGATTGCTCCCCCAATCCTCATCCGTGTGGGCAAGACATAAATCATCGTCTTCCCACCACATTCCGTCAGCAGCCGATAGACACCTGTCCGGCTCCGGTATGACTGTTCTCGTACTCGGAGTACCTCCCGTCCATATGCTTGCAGCACTCCCTGTTCTCGTGTATACAACACTTTCATTCCCCTCATGGGCTTTAGCTTTCCGGATTCTCTCAGACTCTTCACTTCTTTCCTGTTCTAGTTGCGTCAATGCAGTCTGCTGTACAAAATTCCCTGTATCCAAAATGCCCAGATCCTGAGCGAAACTCTTGGCACCGGCACTCTCCGACAACATACTCTGATCTTCGGCCCTTCCAGCCACAACTGATATCCTTGCCCCTGTCGGGCCCTGTTCCAACTGAGATTCTTCAAAAACGTCTGGTAGGTCATCAAGCCACCCAGTAACCTCTGCTGACTCTTCAAAGTCAGACCAGTTGACTGCCACGCCCTCTAGGTCTTGTTCATTGGAAAACTGGAGGTCAGCAAAGTCCCTTTCCACAGCCACTAAGTACTCTGATCTCTAATCAAATCTATCCCCCTGTATCACAAAAAGCTCTGCCCCTGCCAGCAATTCTACATTCGGCCCAACCTGGCCTACTGACAGAATGCAGTTGCTCAGACTGTATACCTTCTCAACAAAATCCCCAGATTCCTTAGATTCTGACTCAGCAATACCATTCTCCACTGAAGTCTCCCCTGTTCTGTCTTCAACAGTCACCACCGTTGGCTCGGGTTGGGTTTTGGAGATGTCCAACATGCACAAGTCAGTGCAATCAGGAAGGAGCACCTCCGGCTTAGGTAGGTGGGACCAGGTGATATAGATGTTGGGGTCGTATGACGTGACCTCGGCTTGGATAAAGTTGATTCGTTTGGGAGGTGGAGCTTGGTTGTGCGGTGGGAGAGGGTCGGTTGTGATGTTGGGCTTTTCTGGAGGCACAATCACCCCATTATCAATGAGATCTTGAATCTCATGACGTAATCGGAAGCATTGGTCGGTGTCATGACCGTGTTGCTGGTGAAATCCATAATACTTGGCTGGGTTGTGGGTAGGGGGAAGTTTTTCCGGTAATGGCCGCGGCTCTAGGGGCTTCAAGTGCCCTTTTTTGATTAAAACCCGCAGAGCTTTGGACAGGGGCATATATAGTGGGGCGAAGGTTCTTTGGTTTTTGAGTTGGCATTTGGCTGTTTGTGTATTGCTTCCGGACGCACCGGAGAATGGCGTAGCTGCCTTGGTTCTTGGAGGGGTGTTGGTGGTGACCATGCTCACTTCTGAGGCTCTTGTGGTCGCAGCACCACTCGGGCCTACATTACTATTACGGTTGAAAGTTCTCCTGGGTTGCTCTCTATCATTGTCAATCAAGCCCTGCTTCAAGCCATCCTCAATTTTTACTCCCATCTCATACAGATCTGAAAAGGTAGGGAAGGGGAGCACGATCATTTTTTGCATCAGCTTAGGCTGGAGATTACGTACAATCATCCGAATTTGCTCTTTATCGGTGGGCCTTAGGGTCATCATTGAGGCCTTGGCCCTCCATCTGGTTACGAACTCCGAAAAGCTCTCCTTAGGCTCCTGCCTTGTCGTCTCGAGATCACGGGTCGTAATCTCGATTTGCGTGTTATAAGAGTACTGTGCAATGAATGCCCCGGCCATCTCATCCCAGTTCCTCTTAACACCATCTTCTAATTTGGCGTACTAGATGGCCGCTACACCCGATAAGGTCTGGCCGAACAAAGACAGCTTCTGTAGTCTGGTGAGGCCCATCGGCCTTAAGATATCTGAAAACAACCTCAGGTGCACCATGGGGTCCCCAGATCCATCAAATCGGTCAATGTGTGGCATCTTGAATCGGTCCGACAGCGTCATTGCTGCGTCGGTATACCCGTCCTCGATATCTGGGATGGACTTTACCCCTTGGGACTTCTTGAACAACTTCTCAAGCTTGCTCAACTTCAATGTTGTAGGGTCCACCTCGAACTCAAAGGGAGAGTACGGTTAATTGATAGGCGTAGGTGCCTTGGATAGTTGAGGTAGAATCGGGGGTGGAACCGGCCCCGTTGGGATGTCTGTATCCTCTTGGGCATTCTGGACATTCGCCGTCTCCTCAGGTATTGGGACTCTTGTATGGGGAGGAACCTGGTGTGAAGCGGATGCTCCGGTTTGCTGCAGTAACCGGGTAATTAGCTCTACCTACTGCCTGTTGTTTGGCAAATTCATCTCGATGAACAGCGTTTTGCTGCATGGCTCTCATGGTCTCCTGCATCTGACGCATCATTTCCTCAACTCCTGTCGTTCTTGCCATACTGCCCTGATCTATCTGAACTACCGGTAGGTCTATCTATGGAGTAGCCTCAGGAAGCTCAACCTGACTGTTCAAAGTCCACTGATCTGGCAATCTTTGCTCGGATACACTGCGTCTTCTCGACCTCCGTCTGATAACCGGGGGTAAGGAATAAAACACTGGTTGTCCGTCGCCAGATCCTCAGATCGATTAAGTCGGCGACCTCTAATCCAGAGTGCTTGGGGAATATCTACTGGGTCAGAAGCAATTGTGCTAAACTACCTAGTAAGAAGATAAATAAAGCAATAATAAATAACCAGACAAACGGACAGCATAGCAGCGTAAAATAAACACACAACACACAGTTGGGCAACATAACACACGGTTGATAAGTTGAATATGCTGTTCCTCAATACTGACTATTGTCCCCGAATCACTATTCCCGAAGACCGAATCTGATACCTGCAGATGACTGACTCCCAAAATACTGAGCTGGTGCCCATAGGCCTGATACCCAAACTTGTGAGCTGATACATGCATTCTTGTAGAGGCCAACTCTAAAGCACATAACAGATTAGTGAGAGCCAAAACACCCCTATGTTGGGGTAGGGTTTCTCTGTCCTATTTTGCCAGGAGCTAGGGTTTCACTACATACGCAGCGGTTTCAAACAACCTAAAATTGGGTAAGCAACCTGTCCTAGTTTGGAATAGTCACTATAGATTTCGATATGCACTAGGTCGAATGGTCGAAAAGGGTGCCCCGGTGACAACCGGGGTTTGTGTTCCCATCGTGGCAGAGCCCGTAACCGGTCAACCTTATGGCACGCAGCCTCGGACTAACCGCTCAGGAATAACAGACGGCAAACACGATGTCCTAGGCGCACCAATGCACATGCAATGCAAAGAAACACATAAGTGAAATCAAAACAAGATATCACAAGTTCGAGTCAAGCTCTCTAACGACCCCAGCGGAGTTGCCAGAAACTGTAGACATCCCTGAACGTCCCGGGGAAAATGCCCATTTTTTTCATTTGGGCTTACTACAGTTCGGACTCAAATTGTCACTGTTCTTAATCTGAACCAAAGAGTCCAAATCCGGCAAATCGTTTTGGAAAACAGATTTTTGTAAAGAAGTGCCAAACATGGACTGCTTTGCCAGATACAGAGTTGCCACCTAAATATTTTATTTTTGGGGGAATTTAGAAAACCCTGACTCGTTTGCCACGTGTCCATCATCACCAGAGTTGCCTTAGCTCGGGAACTTGGGTACGAATGGGGAAGGTCAGCTATGAGCACCCCCTCTCACCCGATCCGAAGATCGGCCTCTACTAACCATGATATCTTTTTTTGAAAACATTATGCGTTCTTATTCCGGTTATTAGCCTAGATTTACTATGTGATGCGCACAGCATCACAAGTATAGACTGAGCCGCCTAAATTGGGACAAAGCATTTCATGTTTGTTTTGAAAACGGTTTGCTACTCGCAAGTAGGCTAAAATACAGGTTTTGCCACCCTCAAGTGGGCTTAGAAAAGATGGTTTTGCCACTGTCTAGTGGGCTTAAAACTCATAGTCAATGCATTATTCCAATTCAGATAACCCAACCTTCACCCACAGGCATTCAGGCAAATATATCACATAAGCATGTAGCCTCATGGTAAGCATGCTAATATGGCTACACTCACACGCATGCAAGATGCTAAAGCATAAGAGCTTACCTAGTACTCCAAGTCAAAACAGAAACTAGTTAGTAATCGCACTCGATGCACGTATTAGAGTTTGGAATTGAAATACTATGCGGTTAGCATGATGCAACCAGCCCGGTGCGTGCATTACGAATGAATGTATGCAAACATGCTATCATAAGTATGCTAATCAAGACATGCCCTAAACTAACCATTGAAAGCTAGTAAATAAAAGGGAAAAAAGACGTGGTGTTGGAAGACATACACACACTCACACACACTTAATACACAATTTCCCTCACTCGGAGGGTCCGAATAAATAAGGCAGATTTAACTAATTAACTAGCTGACTAACTAATTAATTAATTACAAAACTTCAAATTAATCAACAAATTAATTATAAAAAGAAGGTGACCGCAGCCCCGCCTCGGAATGATGGGATGGTGCATGCTCGATTTGCCGCGCCCGGAAACCCGGTACCATGCCACTGTTGCCTCTATTTACACTGCCTTGCTCCTCTGAAAGATATGAAAGTTTCCAGAATTGCTTTGAACTTCCTCCTGAGTGTTTTGGATTTCCACCGGCCAGAAAAAAATGCCACCGGCCATGGGAATGGGATTATCGGCCAAATCTTGTGTCATCGGCTGGACAATGATGGCCGGTCGGCACAAAAAGTGGTCGACCGGCCATTTCTTCCTGCAGAGCCCTGTTTTGACAGCAGGAGAGGACAGACAGTGCATGGTATGGAATTTTCAAAGCAATGTGTGCATGGCCGCTCTCCCAATCATGCTGTAGACTCAAAGGAGTATGGCCCTCGGTACTCGGGCCACCAATCACGTACTCAATGCATGGTGGCCAAAGGCACCAAGTTTGCAACTCAATGTAAATGCATGCAACAAAACAAATGAATGCTAACGCCCTATCATGTTGAGATCAAGGGGATCGGCGACCGAAGAGTGAGACGTGTTTCGTCACTTTAAGTATAAACACGCCTCATTCCTCATGCTCGGTTTGACACCCCAAACCAAGCAAAAATGCAATGCATGTGTGAGATGTGACTCAAGTATGCACATGAGGCTAAAGTACCAAAACATGCCAAATGTAAAGTGACCTATAATGCAAGTATGCAATGTGCCAAACATGCGATGCAAACATGATGTGCGACTAGCTAAGCAACAATGCAAACATGCAAAGATGATATAATGCAAACATGAGACCAAAGTAATGCAACATGTCAAAACATGCAATGGTGGACTTAAACAAAAATGGGAGGCCTCAGGCATGCCCCAAAACAGTGGCCATAGATGATGCATAAGGACACAAATAATGCATGCAAGCATGCACATACCAAGGCCTATCACCTAAGCATGGAAGGGGCAACTTTCAAGGACACTTAAAGGTGATAAATATGGACATTAAACACTCATGTTAAACTCTAAAAAGCATGCGAAGGATGATACCAAAACATTCTAGGAAATGGATGCGAGATGGAAGGCATTCAAGGCCACAAAAGAGGGCATTACTCAACACCTACCCCAAGCAAACATGGCATGGATTTTTCAAGGCAAAATAGAGTTTTATCATGCACAAATGAGCCCCAAAACCCACTGATATGGCAACCCAAAGCCTCAAACACATAGGCATGCACAATGCTTCGTTTCAAGGCACAAAAGGACACATCTTCAAGGCATGGAAGGAATGATGAATGCAAGCATACAAGCATGGATTATGGACTGAAATATGATCTCCAATGATGCCAAATCATGAGAATAAGCTAAGCTAAGCATGCTAGTAACCCACACACTCAAGGCTTACAAGCCAAAATAAAAAGAGGCTATACCAAACATGGCAAACATGATCAAATCAGTACCCAACAGGCCTCAAGCATGATGAAATATGACCAAAAGCTTCATGAAGTCAAGCTAGAACATAGAAGCATGGAGGCCTAAATGCATGGTACCCTTCTAGGCAAAATTGAGGAATGCAAGGCAAGCACATTGTGCATGCAAGCTGCCATAAATCCAACCAAAGACAGACATATAATATGACCATATAACACCCAAAAACCTCTGAAATGGAGCCAAAAACAACTAAGCATGCATGCTACCCTTGTGAGCCAAAAACATGAACAAATGAGACACAAAGGAGAGGGGTGTCCCTCCTCTATGCAAGACCTCAAAACCCCTTCTTTACCACTGAAAATCCTCTGGATTTCAGTGGTGAGAAGGCCAATGCACAAAGGTATTCAAAGCTTAACAAGGAGAGCACAAAAAAGGCCAAACAAGGCCTAAGAGGCGGAGGTCGACCCGCAACACCAAAATGACCTTAATGAAGTGTCTTAAACACAAAAAGACAGAACTTTTATATGTTATACACAAAGCTCAAAACAACATGCAAAGGGGGTTAAAAGCTAGTGCAAGATTGGGGAAAATAAAGCAATAGTGTTACCCTTGAAGAACACTTCAAGAACAGCAAGTCCAGCCGCCTTCTTCTGAGCAAAACCAGCTCAAAACTTCAAGAACAAACCCTCAACACCTCCAAAGTCGAAGTATGGTGTAATGCTAGGTGACTTAGTGCAAAACTAAGAACAAAACACACTTTTTGGCTCTCTAACACACACAAATGAAGAGAGGGAGGGAGATATAGAGAGAGAAGGTGTATATATCAGATATATATGTATTAGGTCTGGTTTTGTTGAACCCCCTCAAAGGAGAGGGAAGGTCTCCTTATATAGAGCAAGATGGAGGCTTAAGCTTCCAAGAGAAGCTAACAAAAGGGGTCAAGGTTTCTTAAAGAAGCTTAGGCAAAGGGGCCAAGGCTTCCTTAGGAAGTTGAGACAGGTGTCTAAGCTTCTTGAGGAAGCTAAGACAACGGTCCAAGCTTCCCCAAGAAGCTAGACCAAAAGGGTGCAAAGGGTGCAATTCCTCCATAGACGTGTATGGAGACAGGTCTGTGCACTCCAGCTGGCACAGCTGGCATGCACAATGCCTGAAAAAGGCAAAAAGGGGGTACCGGCCAGAAAAGGAGTCCATCGGCCAAATAAATAGTCGGTCGACCTCACAAAGTGCCGACCGGCCATCACCAATGGCCGGTGGCAAAAAGACACGGCCGGTGGCCTCAAGACATGGCCGGTGAGGCATGGGGATGGCCAGCAAGCCATTCTCTACCTCCCAAAGCAAAAACCAACAAGTGTTTGGTCCAACCAAGCACAAGACAACCGAGTTGAGAGATCCTGAGGCAAGGCGCGTAGCCGAGACCTCCGGGAACTCAAAACGAACACGAACATGGATGATTGCCGAGTGTTCAAACGGTGACGTCCAAGTCTTGAGGACGGTCAAAAATGGGATGTCTATAGTTGCCCCTCTTTGACAGAACTCAAAAGTCATAACAATGACGGGAGTGAGTGTCAAAGCCTAGGGACGACCCATTTTTGACAAGACCGAAGACTTAGACAAAGAAAACAAGCTACAAGCAAAGATATGCGCCCGAAGGCAGGGGCAAAATGCAAGACAATGCACAAAAGCCGAGCATAACTTATGATCATGCAAAGAAAGCTGTAACAAAGCATATACATACAATAAATGCAACAGTTTTAGGCAATCTAACATAAATCCAACTACATCATAATGTAGAAAGGATGTAAGACAATCGCGTAATTCTCGCTACGTTTTACGCAGAGAATACAATACCTGTGTGGTTCGTCTAGTGGTGCCAGCTTCGAATGAACCGTTCATACAATATCGTGCCTGTAAGAGAAAGAAGACCTAACAGGTACAATATCGGTAGCAGTATGCATAACAATGCAATCTGAAGCTGCGTGACAACGCGAGTCGAGTAGGAAGCATAACAGTGCGACTCGGAGCAAGCATAACATTGCTATGAAGGTACAAACACATGTAAGTAATGAACACGTGACAACGTGCACAGTGCGTGAAGATGCAGACACATGTAAGTAAAGCACACGCAACAACGTGCACAATGCGTATAAAAGGAAACTTGAACACATGTAAGTAATGCATAACGCGACAATGCATGCAATGTGTATAAAAGGAACTTGAACACATGTAAGTAAAGCATAACACGACAATGCATGCAATGTGTGTAAGAGGAAACTTGAACACATGTAAGTAAAGCATAACGTGACAACGCATGCAATGTGTATAAAACGAACTTGAACACATGTAAGTGAAGCATAACGCGACAACGCATGCAATGTGTGAAAAGGAACTTGAACACATGTAAGTAAAGCATAACGCGAAAACGCATGCAATGTGTAAAAAGGAACTTGAACACATGTAAGTAAAGCATAACGTGACAACGTATGCAGTGTGTAAAAAGGAACTTGAACACATGTAAGTAAAGCATAACGCGACAACGCATGCAATGTGTGTAAAAGGAACTTGAACACATGTAAGTAAAGCATAACGCGACAACGCATGCAATGTGTATAGCAGGGATGAACACATGTAAGTAAAGCATGCGGGTTAATGCAAGCAATGTGTAACCTCCTGTGAGATGCATAAACACATGCACGTAAAGCACACGCAGAAACGCATGCAATGTGTGAAGCAAGCAAGGTATGAACACATGTTCAGCATAAGTATAGTAAAGGCTTGTTACTCGCATTTGTTGAGATGCAACCAAATCAAGATGAGGCATTTGTTGAAAGCAAGACGCGTAACGAGCGTGTTTATTACAGTGGTATGCGGAACTCGCAAGATAAAAGGATACGGGAAAGGATACACTTTGCACGCACCGAGCATCACACACAGAAGACATGGCTTGAGGTCAACACGAAGACCAGTTAACATTCCAAAGCGTATTTTCTTGCACTATCTCGAGTAATGAAGATGCCAAACCGTATAATTGACTCGAACAAAGGCGCGGGAGGTGCATCGATCACAAGAGGAGGCCACCGGTATTAATCCAGACACTCTGCTGCCCTGCTCACCTTTTTTTTTACTTTCCTTTACTACTGTTAGTTTTAAGCACATTGCACTGCCTCAGGCAGGTTTTACCTTTTCAAGACTGTGTATTTTTGCAAAGACATGATGGAAATGAAATAGCTATTTTGTTCAAAAAGGTGTTACATTTGTACTTTCTACGCATCACATCCCGTGGCATCACATAACAATGTAAATGAAATTGAACTTCGTTTGAAAATTAAGCACTTGCATCGTAATAATCAGGTAGTGAACCGACTTACGACTCGATAAGCAAAACAAAGAAACTCGATAAGCTAACCAAGTGCGAGTACAACTCGATAAGCAAAGCGAAGACTTAAAGAGAGTGAAATACAACTCGATAAGCAAATATACAACAACTCGATAAGCCAATAGGCGTGACTCTGCAAAATCAATCACTAAAGACACTGGAAGTGGAACTAATCACAAGTTTTCAGCATTTTCAGCAGATGGACAACTTTGAGGATAGGAGGGAAGGCCACCGGCCAAATAAAGAGGTCACCGGCCACAATAAATGGCCACCGGCCATTATCACTAGCCGATTAGCCAAACATGGTGGTCAATCGGCACTATTTATGGCCGGCCGGTCAAAAATGACAAGAACCACCAGAACGTTGACACCTGTCCTCCACCCACACCTTATCCTCTACAAAAAGGCCTCAGCTTCGTAGTTTTTCTCAATTCAACACTGATTTGCTCCAAATGGAAGAGTTTCTTGCCCAGAATCTCATGGCTTGGATTGCCAACTTGGACGGCTCAGAAAAGCTGAATTTCTGGGGCTTCGACATAAATGCACTATTCACGCTGAGTCGTACCCCGCTGCACTTTCCGTTTCTCCATGCCGCGGCGAGATTTTGGAACCGGGTAACACATTCGAAGACTTCCAAGTTTTGATGGAATCTGAGCGCAACGAAGAAGTTCTGCCTCAGCTTCGCTTTGGCCACGCCCAAGCCTTAGGGCGAATGTGTGGACTCACTATGCACGACACTCGATCTTTGATTTGTGATGGAATGCTGGATGTTCCGAGTTTGATTTGTCGGTTTTCTGATGCCGGTGACCGCAGTGACCATCATTGGCAAGGCTTTCGGCGACATGCCCTTTGTTTGTGCATGCTATCTCATTTCTTGTTTGTCTCGGGCTCCGGAGGGTCTAGTGTCCGGTTGATCGAGGTTGCCTAAGGTTTGAAGGAGGGCAAGAGCTGCATTGCCATGATATTGGCTGAAAAATTGATGGGCTTGGACGCTTTCCATCGCCGAGAAACGACCAGATTTGCGGGGAGTCCACTACTACTGCAGGTAATGTTTCCTGCCCAATCTCACATATGTATTGCTCACATCACTCGGCCCTCGGGCTCGATTTTTCTCACAAAACCCTTTTCTCATTTTTCTCTCATCGTACATCTCTCTATTCTTTATTCTTTCATTTTTCATCCCTTCCCAGGTATGGTTGATGGATAAGTTACAGATTATGGACTCTTGCCTAGCGTACTCAGCTCGCGGCTACTTCTTCCGGCAACGCCTAGTTGATGCCCTTGATGAGGGATGGTGGTTCGATTGGATGTGCAGCTTGTCTGTGGACCGTATTGCTTGGCGGTGCCCTTCGCTCAACCTACGGGCAATGAGTTACAGCATGTCCCAACAGACTGGGATTCAGTTGATTGGCTTAACTCACTATGTGTTCTACTTCCCATTCCGGTTCCAGCGCTAGTTCGGTCATGACCAGATTTGCCCGCCAGAGGGGATAGAGTACCCAGCTACATTTCCGGTCCGAGGTGCACAGTTTGCTCGATATGCCACGGCATGGGGAACTAGAGAGCTC
The DNA here is from genome assembly GCF_004153795.1 of Camellia sinensis. NCBI lineage: Eukaryota > Viridiplantae > Streptophyta > Magnoliopsida > Ericales > Theaceae > Camellia > Camellia sinensis. The sequence continues at coordinate 68,880 of NW_021024812.1, forward strand.
TTGGCCCCCGCTCCCACTTTCAGTTGCACTTTGTCTAATGAGTGCATAGATTGGCTCAATGAAGAGGCACAAATTGGGCCCAGCTTGGCATCAGAGGCTTCGACCAGCTCTGGGAGGGGGCGCAGGAATACCTGACTTATCAATGCCCTGGATTTATTGCTTTATTAGTACTTTCAAGTTTTCTTTATGAATGTAATAAAAAACAACTTCAATTTGTATGCAAGAGCAGGAGAACTCTGTATTGAAATCAATGAAATTGAAGGTTGTGGGTACTGAAAATTTTCCGCTTTGGTCCAAAAATGGTCTAAGTTGTAAAAAGATTAATTTTGAACAAAGTCAACTTTTATTAAAACTTTTCAAAACCATTTTCGATATAGATCAGAACTGGACACGCCTGAGATTTGTCACCACATTTTACAATTCCAGATCCCAGCAACTGGAAAGTTGCCCCCAG
>NW_021024813.1:0-56611 GCF_004153795.1 Camellia sinensis
CTATGGCATAAACAGTCCTTGCCGGACACACATTAATTGCCGAGCCGGTGTCCACTAGTACCACCGAGATCCACTTCTTTTGGCTCTCCAAAGTCACATATGGGGGTCGGTTGTGATTAGCACCCTCAAATGGAAATTCTCTGTCCATAAAAGACAATACGAGAGTAATATCCCTGGATGTGACCAATGACACCAGCTGATCAGTGCTGGTGTCGATAGGCAGTTTAGTTCTGTTCAATGCCTCTAGAAATGCCTTTCTGTGCTCTTGGGAAGCCATTAGTAGCCCCCAAATTTATATATTCGCCTTGATGTTTTTTAGTTGTTTTATGACCAGGTCTTCCTTTACATCCTTCTCCTTCGATTTCTCAGCAACTTTCTCGGAGGATTCTAGTTGATCCAGAGCTGAGGGTTTGAAATACCGACCACTACGGGTCATGTGGTTGATCTCATCTGTATACCATGTATCATTAGGGGTATCGGCTCTCCACCCTTTGTCAGTATAGGCATGCTTAGATCACTATCCTCCCTCCATTCCCTTGCATTCATCACCAAGCCATTATTGGGCTCCACCCATAGCATATTCACATCACTCCCTTCGTTGGCATGCAACTCCTCTTCTGTGATTAATTCAATCTCTGCCTTTCGATATTGTCTGAGTTTCTTTGGTATTTTTCCTTTGTCACTAGATTTCCACACGGGTTTTTTTAATGGTCTGCACATCGTGTACTATTGATTCGGTCCCTTCATTCCTCTTCCCCTTTTCCTATTCCTGGGCTATCTTTCTCTAAAGCTCCTCTATTCGTTCTTATCGAAATTGCTCTAACTCTCGTTCCTTCTCAGTTATAGGCATGGCCTTAGTCATAGGCATGGTCTCAACCTTGGGTACGACAGCAACTATACTATTATCACCCACCTCCTTTCTTTTCAGATCTCTCTTCATCTGCTCCTCCAGGTCTGATTCTTCTTCACTCAACCACCCATTGTTGGATTCGGCCTGGCTTGGATCCCCTCACCCAATTTGTATGCTACCCAAATCCTCTTCTTCGAAAAAGTAGAGGTTCTCCAGATCTTCCTCTAGATCTGCCAGGTCTTTTTCTAATTCTGCTAGGTCATCCAGACCTTGTTCAGGCCAGTTATGCAGATTTTGTCCTAGCTCATCCTCCCCAATGGCGTTGATGCTGAGGGAATTTGGCAGTATGACCATAGGCTTTGGCTAGTCAGCAACCATAATGTATAGGCTGGGGTCATATTCTTCTGTGACTGAGGCCCTTTTCTCTATAGCTTGGTTGTCAGACAACCCCTTCTCTAGTGCATTCTTCTTCTCCTCTGCTTACCCCACCACATGTCCTGGTTGGGTTTTGGGTGTTATGTCCATCATGCACATGTCCATGCTTTCTGAAATAACCACCTCTGGCATAGGTAGATAGGATGGGGTGTTATATGCATTGGGGTTAAAGGTGGGTGGTAGTGCATGGATTAGGTTGATGTTTCTGAGTGGTGAGACTTGGTTATGGATGGGAAGTGGGTTGGTGGTCACATTTGATTTGGAGGGTAGAGCGATGATTTTATTGTCAATGAGATCCTGGATCTCATGACGTAGGCGATAGCAACTATCTATAGAATGACCGTGCTATTGATGGAAGATGCAATACTGGGTGGGATCATGTCTAGGTGGGAGTGGGTCAGGGAGAGTTCGAGGGTTGAGGAGCTTAAGGTGCCCTTTCTCTATCAAGAGTTTAAGAGCGCGGGCTGGGCTCATGTGAAGAGGGGTAAAGGTTCTTTGGTTTTGGTTTGGACAGGTGGGTTATGAGGTTGTAGCGACGAAGCGATCGACTATTTTGGCTGCCGTGGCGAGGGTGCTGATCTTGGCTGGTTGAGGAATAGTGCTATTGCTAGCATTGGTATTCCTAGTAAACGGCCTTCTTGCCGGTTCACTGGTTTACTAAATGATGCCTTTCTTGAATGCACTTTCGATTTGGACCCCTAACTCGTGCAGAGAAGCAAATGTAGATAGTGGCGCTACCATCATTCTTTGTAACATATCTGGCTTAAGATTCTGAACTACCAATCGGACTTGCTCCCTTTCTGAGGGCCCGTGTGTCATCCTGGCTGCATTTTCCCTCCATCTTCCAACAAAATCAATAAAGGGGTGGATCAGGATTCGGCTAGGCAGCTAGGACTAGATGTGCAGTTGATACCGATGCTTCAGATGAGCGTTGCATTTCAGCAATGGTTTTGTCTTGAGCAGCAATTTTGTGATTCAAGGTATCCATAGTTCTTTGAAAAGCTGTCATCATAGCAACAACCTCTTCTGGAGTTTGCGTCATGACAGGCCTTGGAAAGTTAGCTATTGGTGAGCGAAGAGGTGACTACTAAGTGATCTATGCTGGTGGTGATAACTGTCTATTTCTTCTTCTTCGAGTAACTGGTGGGAGATATAACTGGTGGGAGATAGACTAATGGTGGGTGACCATCAATAAGATCCTAGATTTTGCAAAGTTTGCTGGAGCAAGTCCATAAAACTTGAGGGATATCAGGTATGTTTTAAACTATGTTTGCAAACTACCTTGCAAAAACAATGGGACCCCCAATCAGAATTTTAGTAGCGTGTCGACTCAACCGATCACTAATTACTGCTAACTCATGCTGACACACTGAACTCAACCCCAAAAAATGAAATGCCTGAACCACACATCTGTATTTCAGATTTCCTTTATCTATCCTATACATTGCTCATAACAAAAAAAAAAAAAACAAAAAAACAAACAAACACCCCTATAGGGGGTAGGGTTACTCCGTCTTAGCTTTTGAAATGATCTAGGGTTTCACTATTCAGACAAGTGGCATCATACATCTAGAAATGGAAGAGCATCATGTCCTAATTTTGAAAGGTACTATAGCTCATTATATGTACAAGGTTGGCTCTATTTTAGGAGTTGATGTCAAGGTGACATTACCAAAGAGTCCTTAGGGTCATAACCAATGAAGATCCCAAGAAATCAGAAGAGTCAGTCTAGCCTTTTTTCGAAGTCTGAGAACCTTCCGATCTCAAAAGGTTATAACACAAGGCCTCCAAAGTAACATAGAGATAGGTGTAGTGTCACAAGAAGTTTGCCTATGCTCCCACCAATATCTAGGCAAGACAGGGACTTTAAGTGCACTAATGCATGCAATGCAATAAACATATAATTGAAAATAAAAGTCATATCATGGAGTTCGAGTCAAGGTTTCAAAAAAATCCCCAATAGAGTCACCAGAAACTATAACATGCCCGGGGGTTACCCATGCGCGTTAAATAGTTTGGACCATCGATTTCTTTGATCTAGTCTCACGAGTGTAATGTGAAACATAGGTGAGATTCCAAATTTGACAAATTTATAGAAAATCCATTTTATTACAAAATTATTGCCACAAATAGACTGCGTCAGCAAATCTCAAAGTCGCCATCTAAAATTTATTTTGGAAAAATTAGGAAACCCGTGACTCGTGCCAAGGCCATTGTTTTTCGTAACCAAGGATACTTGGCTTGGAACCTTAGGTATGAAGGGGGGAAGGTCATTAATTGAGCACCCCCGCTCACCCGATCAAAAGATCAGCCTTTAGTAAACAATGATATGAATTTTATTTTCTTTATATGTTCATGTTCTGATTTAATAAATGCTAAAAGTTAGTATGTGAAGCATACAAGTATAGACTATGCCATTCATTTTGGAACAATTTGATTTCATGTATTTTAAAAGAGTTTTGAAGATGTACAACCCAAATAAATTGAGTTTACAAACATGAAAAATCAACATCATTCCAAATTAAGCGACACAACCTCCATCCACCGGCATTCATACAATTATTGAAGTAAGCAAGTAGCTACATGGTAGGATGCTTAAACATAATAAGAAAAACACACACAAGCGGGATGCTAAAGCATAAAAAAAACTTACAAATTTACCGATGTCCCGTGAACAGCTACAAAACAAAGTTAGTAAAATATGCATGATCTTATATACAAAATCCTAATGCAATTCACTCATGAGATGCGACTAAAGATTCGGCCTCACAGAGAGCCGGAGTAAAATAAGCTCGGCTGGAGAGGCTAAGTGATTTTTTAGTTCGGCTGGAAAAGCTTATAGACGTTAGCTCGGCTGGTCACTAGGTAATCTCAATCATGCCGTGCAGATGGAATTAAGGGGCAATTGAGAGGGTAATTTTTGGTGAAAATTGGGCCGAGCTATGAAATGGACTTTAGGGCCCCAAAGTACAAAGGACCAGGTAAAATCGGCCGAGAAGTTACTCCGGTGTAACATGCCCGGGGGGTACCCGCGCGCGTTAAACAGTTCGGACCCCCGAGATCTCTTTGATCTATTCTCACGAGTGCAATGTGAAACATAGATGAGAGTCCAGATTTGGCAACTTTTATTGAAAATCCATTTTATTGCAATTTTGTCAAAAATGGACTGCGTCATCAGATCTCAGAGTCGCCACCTAATATTTATTTTGGGAAAATTAGGAAACCCATAACTCGTGCCAAGGCCACTGTTCGTCGTAACCAAGGATGCTTGGCTCGGAACCTTAGGTATGAGAGGGGAAGGTCATTAATTGAGCACCCCCGCTCACCCGATCAAAAGATCGGCCTTTACTAACCATGACATGAATTTTATTTTCTTTATATGTTCATGTTCTGATTATTTAATAAATCCTAAAATTTACTATGTGAAGCATACAAGAATAGACTATGTCATTCATTGGAACAATTTAATTTCATGTATTTTGAAAGAGTTTTGAAGATGTACAATCCAAATAAGTTGAGTTTACAAACATAAAAAATCAACATCATTCCAAATTAAGTGACACAACCTCCATCCACTGGCAGTCATACAGTTATATCAAGTAAGCAAGTAGCCACATGGTAGGATGCTTAAACACAATAACAAAACATACACAAACGGGATGCTAAAGCATAAAAACATATATATTTACCGAGATCCTACGAATAGCTATAAAACAAACTTAATAAAACATGCATGATCTTATATACAAAATCCTAATGCAATTCACTCATGAGATGCAACTAAAGATTCGGCCTCTAAGATATGACATGTGAATCATCTCAAAGACATGAGGTAGCGCACATAATCACATAGGAATTGATTAAATCCACAAATGCAAACTTAGCTGAATCAAGATGCAAGAAACATGGATGCAAAGCATGGATATAATGAAAAACAAAATATGATGCGTATTCATAAATAAAGAAAGCAAGTAAAAGAACATGATAGAAAAAAACAGGTAGGGAATTTTTACAACATTTTAAATATTACAAATCCGAGGGAGATGAATAAATATTACAACACAATATAAAAAAAAAAAACCTCACAAACACTCAAAATAAAATAAACATAAGAAAATAGCAGCTTCAAGCGCCTCAAAGACCATCAGAGGATGATCTTCTCAACGTTAGAAGGTTGCTCGGTTTTGCCTAGAGGTCGCGGGTACGGTCATGAAGGTTATGGGCATGATGGTGTACTTTTAGGTGGCTACCCGGCTAACTAACGGGTTAGGTTACTCTATAGGCTTGGCTGAACTTTGTTTTCTTAGATTTCCACAACAAAAACAAAACTAAAAACAATATATATAGGAGTCTCAACTCACCACTTTCAATTAGATTACAACAATAGATAATATAACAAGAAATCAAAGCAAAAGGGCAAATAAGTAAGAAATGTAATGGGTTCAATATGATGTCTGACTGAACCCAACTCAATTTTATTAACTTGTGATTTTAGTCCAATTTTATTAGCCCTGTTTTATTAGCCCTTTTTATTACCTTTCCTATCTTTAATCATTTTATCCAAAAGTGATAATTACATCCACTAATGAAGAGGAGCGTCAAACAAGAAGTTTGTTCTTAGCATGAGAGAGATGTAATGCCCTATTAATGAACCTCCGAAGAGATTAAACCATTCAGCATAGAAGGTCTCTTTCTTATGCTTAAAACAAATCTAAAAAAACAATATATATGGAACTCTCAACTCACCACTTTCAATTAGATTACAGCAATATATAATATAATAAAAAATCAAAGCAAAAGAGCAAAATAAGTAAAAAAAAAATACAAGAAAATGAAATAAAATAAAATTTCACCTCTTCAAGAAAGGATAAACTTCATGATTTCCAGCTTCCTTTTGATCTCCTCAAGTATATGAATTATGTTCTCAATCCCCAATTTGAAAGCTTGGAATTCTTGCTAGAATAATGGTTTTGAGGTGTATGTGGTAAAAAGTGATTATCTCTATTGTTTTCGTTCACTTTTACAAACACCCACCCTTCCTCTTGATCAAAGCTATTGAAATTCAAGTATTTCAGAATTTTTGGAGGAGTTTTGGGTGTAGCAAAGATGGAATTTCAGTTTGTATAGAAGGTATGTGGTGTGTACGGAAGATAGGAATGTTTTTAACTCAAAAACTCAACTTTTCTCTCTTTTTTCACTCTTTTCTCTAACTCGAATGTTCTTTCCTTTCTCTATTCTCTTGCTCCTCTCAAAAATCTGATGTATATATAGGCTAAACAAGTAAAGAAATGGTGGAAGACAAGGTAGAAGATAAAAAGAAAATCATAGAGCTAATAGAGCACTAATGGAGCTAATGGGAGACAAAAGTGGAGCCTTATCTCTAATGGATGAAGCACTAGATAATAAAGGCTCAGTGTATATGCATTTGATGATGAATATATCATAAAATGGGCCAATGAGGTGCCCCAACCGAACCAAAACCGAAAAAAAAGGATCTGATACTGTTTCAGGTCGAGTCAACAAAATTTGCTCTTAAGTCCAATTTCAAACGGGCATATCTCCCTTATCCGAACTTGATATTTGTTGATTCTTGGGTCTAAATTAAAGCTCCAAAAGTCTACTTTCCAATGGTGGTGGCCTCACATCTAAATTCCAAGTGTAAAAAAAGATATGCCTAATTTAGTGAAATTTGTCCATTTCCTTCTTAACGATTTGATGCTCATCCTTTTCCTAAACCAGTTTTCTTTCATCCCCTTCTATTTCCTTCAACTCTAAACCTATAAAGAATATGTTTTAAAATATTTTTCAAAAAGTCTACATCCCTTACATTTATTTCCACTTTGTTCTTACTCGGTTTACTGAAAAGTGCAATATTTTAATTGAAATGGGAGTCTCGGAATATCGTCGAAACATTTGAAAAAATATTTTGAAAAGAAGGTTTTAAGGTTTAAAATAGTTTAGCCAAAAATGTGTGACGATTGGGATTAAAGCTCAAATTTCATCTCTCTTCTAAGGATTCTGTGAGAAATACATTCTGATTGCCATCATTGGGTAATCAACAAAAAGCGCCCAAGTCTTAGAACCGGTCAAAATAGGGTGTCTACACACCTCCTCCTTTTCTTGTTCAAGGACTAATATCTCTATGTAAGGATCTCTGCCAGGATTTGATAAGCTTGCACCAGTTGGTTGAGACATTGATTGAGTCTTGGGTTGGTTACACGGCTCAATGGCTTTAGTTGAGGACTTCCCAATTTTTCCTTTGTCTTTGGTGTCCTTAGTTTGGCTAAATCCTATTTGGGTATTAGGATCACTTTAGGCCTTCTCAATGCTTGCCCTATTAATTTTTCGTCCCCTTGGGTGGTCACCTTGCCCATCATGGCTCTTCTCACGACATTTAAACTTGTTGGGCCTTATAACTGGGTTAGAACTATCTTGGGCTTTCCTACTTTAAATCGGCCTACGTCTTCTCTTCCTACTTTAAATTGGCTACGTCTTCTCTTAGGCCCTATTTGGTAGAGCTGTGGGAAAGTGCTTATAGCTTATGCCTCAATAGCTTATAGCTTATAACTTTCAGCTTAAGCTGATTTCCAGCTTATTCTTAAAGCATCTCCTGCTCCACTCAAAGAATAAGCTGATTTCTGACTTCCAAACAACTATAAGCTATAAGCTATAAGCTAAACTAAACACATCAAAATAGCTTAAATTAAGCTGAAAGCTGAAATAAGCTATAATTAAGCTCTGCCAAACAGGCACTTAGTCCCAAGCATCCAAGGCCCAAATTCGTCCTCTGTATCTTCTTTCTAGTGCAGGTGACTGTTAGTTGCAAGTTAGGGTGTGTCGTGACTTTTGTCGCTGGTAATAGCTAGTTTATCCACTGCCAATTATGTGTCATCACTTTGTATATGCAAGCTTCCTTCCTATGATCTATATGACCACATAGGAAGCAGAAAGAATGGAGTGATTCATACTCAATGTTGTAACATTTGTTTTCCAAAATAAATTTGGATTTCAAAGGCTTGGTGAGATCCATCTCCACACAAATTCTTGCGAACTTCCCTCGAGTGGCCATGGTTGTTGTCCAATCAATTTTGAGAGGTTTGCTAATGGTTTTGGCAATCGCAAATAGAATTTTATCTTGGTAGTACTCTATCGGAAGCTCTGGAAACCAAACCCATATTGTAGTTGTGGTTTCAAAGGCTTCTGAAGGTTTAAAATTTGGTTCCCATCTCCTAACAGTAAAATAGTGATCCATAACCACCTATGATCCTCCAGTATAGACCTTACTATAGTCCTCTTGGTTGGAGAATTTAAAGAGGAAGAAGTTACATCCCAAATCAATGGCAATAAATTCTTCTTGGAGTCCGGAAATATTCTTCACTCTAGTGCAAAACATTTTATACCCAATGCTTTTCTCCAAGAGTCTGATGATTAGAGCATTCTCCCATGGTTTCCTGATCTTCTCAGGGAGCTTCTTAGGGAGGGTGGGCAAACCCATATGTTCTGAAGTGTACAATAAAGTTTGGTCCCTCATGTTCATCATCTTCTTCATCGGATGAGAGTATTTCCACTATGCTATCAAATGTGTAGTCATCATTCCTAGTCATAGCCAGAGCCTTCTACAAGGATTTAGTTGGTATAGTCTCCTGAGCTGTGAGATCTATTGGGCTAAGACCTTCTTCTCTTGTTTCAGTCTCCATAACCCTTTCATTGTCCATCTTTGTGTGTTCGAGGAGATTAGAGCTCTTAATTTTTTTGGTGCTTCGGACCAAGTGATCCTCTTCTTCAATGGATTTAATAGAGTTTGGAGTATCTTGATGGCCGAAAAGGTTGCCGGAATTCGCCACTACGCTTTCTTTACGCACTGTCCTCTCACTTACATTCTAAAACTTCACGTTACACAAATATTCCTTATTACATTATTAAGCCATGTTTGATTGGAATTTGGGTGCTTACAGAAGAAGGGGATTAAATTAGTATACTAGCCTATGTTTGTTTGCCGAAAAAACTCATAGGCAGTGCCAGCTTTGAGGGAAAGCCGAGCAAGCGGCCGCTTTAGGTCCCAAAAAATTGGTTGAGAAAAAGGCCTCAAAAAAATGTCAACTATTGTACTTGCTCATTAAAAAAGGCCCACAAAATGAAACCAAAAAACTTGATTGAAGTGGTAAATTATTTGATGTATGGTTGATTATCAAATGTATAAATTGTGTGTAATATATCATTGATTATAATTATTACAATTGCTTTTGGAAAAAGAAAATTACCTTCGGTCAATTATGTCACGAGAAAAATTGAATGAATTTTGTTGATAAGTTTAATTATGTAAGCATGATTACTAATCTTATAATTAAAAATGCAAGAATGTTGATGTCTAAGTAATACTTTGTCATATAGTTTGTACATTTTTTTGGGGTACTACTCTAACATTGTTATATGTTTAAATAAAATTTTCATAGTTATACATAGAAGTAGACTTTTTTGTGAAAAAACATGATTAAAATATCAGTGCATATTACAAGCTTATTTTGGGATTCTTCTTTTCTATGTATAAAAGGCCCATATTAAAAACCTGGACCAGTAAAAAGTCAGAGTCAGACCTACTCATAGGAGACTAAATTCCTCCAACGTTGGTATTAAGGTTGTGATTGCTAATTTCATCTCTTGTATTGGTGATTAAACTATTATTTTATCACTTACTTCATAAAACTAACAAAGTAAATTGTACGTAATTTTTGATAAGAAAGAGGTCCAAGAGGTCCAAGAGGAGGTTCATTCAGTGTAATGTAATCTGCTGTTAACTGTTTGAGTTAGTTTGTAACAGCTTTAGTTAGTTACATAGTTACATGATGTGTGGTTAGTTAGAAGTGTGGTTAGGTTAATAGTTTGTTAGTTTGTTACCTGTACTGATATATAAACATGACTTGTAATCTCTTAGTTTAATTGAAAAAGGTATCTTAGTTTACTTTACCTTTCATCATGGTATCAGAGCACCAAGAAGCTCTCGCGAGCAATTCTCAAGCTTCATCTATGGAGTCCTCTGCTATTCCTTCCAATCTCAATCTACTACTATCAAATCTCAGTTCTCTTGTAACAGTGAAGCTGGATGGCTCAAATTTTGTTATTTGGAAGAATCAAATACAGAATCTACTTCGAGCCACAGATCTCCTCCCTATTGTTGATGGCTCAAAGAAGTGTCCTGTTGACACAATACGACAGTCTGCCGGAATAGAAATTCCAAATCCAGAAGCTGTTAAATGGAAGATGATTGATGCGCATCTACTCAGCTGCATCACTACTACTCTCTCTCCTGCGATTTTCACTTCTGTGTTACATCTTCACACCAGTGCTCAGGTCTGGCAATTTCTTGATAAACGTTTTACCTCTCTCTCTAGGTCTCATATCCACCAGTTAAAGAACAAATTGAGTTCTTTTTCAAAGAAATCAGATTCAATGGAGGTGTATTTGAGCAAAATCAAAAGTATTGTTGATCAATTACGTGTTGCTTCGTCATTTGTGGAAGATGAGGATATTGTTCTTCTTACATTGAATGGATTGCCTTCTGAATATGATGCAGTTAAAGTAGCTATTCGAACTCGTGCAGAGTCCATTTCTATGGAGGATCTCTCTGCTCTACTTTGTTCCGAAGCTATTCACATTGAAGGAAAATTAAAACATAGTTCTGATCTAACTGTTGCTTATGCAACTGTGACAGACTCTCATGCTGCTTCTAATATTTCTAGAGGATTTAACTCTTATCATCAAAACAGAGGTTCTTCTCGTGGTGATTCTAGAGGTGCTCATAGAGGCACTCGATTCTATTTAGGAAGATCCTCTCATGGCAGATCTCAAGGAAGAGGACAATTTGGCATTGTGTGCCAAATCTGTGGTAAAGCTAATCACATAGCTCTTGACTGTTGGCATAGACTAGATACTCAATTGCAGTCTTCACAAGTGTCTCCATCCCAGCAATCAAAGCCATATCAGTCTCACTCTCAGCCATATCAGTCTCAGCAATCAAAGGCATATGTTACCTCTTTAACTGAGGACAGTGGTTCTTGTTCTCCCTGGTTTTTGGACTCAGCTGCTTCTGATCATATCACCAATGATCTTCATCAACTTAACTCCATTCAACCTTACACTGCTGGTAATCAAGTCACTATTGGTAATGGCTATTCCCTTCCTATCACTCATACAGGTCAAGGTATACTACCTACTCCTCACCATTCCTTCAAACTAAACAAAGTTTTGCATGTACCTTCTATTAACTCTAATCTTGTCTCTGTGCATCACTTGGCTAAAGATAATAACTGCTCTATCACATTTGATCATTCTTCTTTTACTATTCAGGACAAGCTTTCCAAGGCCATCCTCCATAAAGGTTTTTATGCCAATGGACTATATCAATTCCACACTCCAACCACTGATTCCTCACATGCCTACAGCACTCCAACCACTGATTCCTCACATGCCTACAGTAGTTCAGTTACTTATGCTGCTTCTACTGGCATTTGGCATCAGAGATTAGGCCATCCTTCTACTCTTAAGTTTCATTTTCTTAAACACAAATTACCTTTGTCTGTAGCTTCCAATAAAAGTACCTTTTCTTGTGTACATTGCTCTGTAGCCAAATGTCATAGGCTACCTTTTACATTGTCTAATTCCACTGTAACTAATCCACTGGCTTTGATTCACAGTGATGTATGGGGTCCCTTTAATAAATCTGCTTCTCCTTACAAAATACTATGTGTTGTTCATTGATGATTTTACCAGATTCACTTGGCTTTATCCTCTTGTTTATAAAAGTGAAGTGTGTGCCAAATTTATGGAATTCAAAGTTTTTGTGGAAAAACAGTTTGGTTTTCCTCTCAAAATTCTTCGTAGTGATGAAGGTGGTGAATACAAGAATCATCCTCTTCAACATTATCTTCACACTCATGGTGTTCACCATCAGTTTTCCTATCCACATACTCCCTCTCAAAATGGAGTGGCTGAGAGGAAGCACTTACATCTCACTGAAACTGCTATTTCTCTTCTTCATCAGTCCTCTATGCCTCTTCTTTATTGGTTTGATGCCATCGCTGCTGCCACCTATTTGATCAATCGTTTACCTAGTGTTTCTCTTAATAATTGCTCTCCTTTTGAGTTGTTGTATCATACTTCTCCTGATTACTCTCTACTAAAAGTATTTGGCTGTCTTTGCTTCCCCTGGCTTAAACCTTATGCTTCTCATAAGTTGGCCCCTAAGTCGACTCCTTGTGTTTTTCTAGGTTATCATCCTAGTGTTAAGGGCTATAGATGTTTAGATCCTCAGACTGGTCATATTCATTTATCTAGACATGTTACTTTTCATGAACACGAGTTTCCTTTTTCTTCTTCTACTTCTGTTTCTTTTGTTTCTTCTCTTCCTCTTTTACAGGATTTCTTTTGGTCACCCTCTCCTCAGCATAGTTATTCTCAATCTGCTCTGACTTCAAAGTTTAGTGTTCAGCCTATATCTACACAGCCACAGTCTACATCTGTCCAGGCGCAGTGCTCTTCCCAGCCAGCATCTTCATCTGTCCAACCACAGTCATCTTCACAACCTCAGTCTTCTGATCTGGCTCCTCCTGCCCAATTTGCACAGCCTTTATCTGCACAGCCTTCCTCTGCCTTGTCTCCTTCTGATCCTTCTCCTCCATCTATTCCTATTAATTCTATTTCTGTTGTTTTACCTCTTCCTCCTCCTGCTACTCTCAATTCTCATCATATGCAAACCCGATCCAAATCTCATTCTACTTGTTTCTCTTCTATTCTCACTTCTCCTGCTGGCTCCTCTCCTTCTCCTGATATTGAGCCCCTCTCTTATCAATCTGCTCTTGACTCTCCAGTCTGGCTCCAAGCCATGTTTGATGAATATGCTGCTCTTCAACATCAAGGCACATGGTCTCTTGTTTCTCTACCCCCTTCTAAGCAAGCTATAGGGTGTCAATGGGTCTTCAAAGTTAAAAAGAATTCTGATGGCTCAGTTGCTCGGCACAAAGCCCGACTTGTCGCTAAGGGTTTTCATTAGCAACATGGTATTGACTTTCATGATACCTTTAGCCCTGTGGCCAAGCAACCCCCAATTCGCATTTTTATCTCTTTAGCTCTTCATCATCATTGGCCTCTAAAACAACTTGACATATCTAATGCCTTTTTACATGGCAAGTTGGATGAAGATGTATACATGGAACAGCCTCCTGGTTTTGTGGATCCTTCTCAGCCTACCCTTGTTTGCAAACTTCACAAGGCACTTTATGGTTTGAAACAGGCTCCTCGAGCCTGGTATTCTACTTTCTCCTCCTTTCTTCTCTTTAAAGGTTTTCTTCAGAGTCGTTGTGATTCTTCTCTCTTCATTCATTCTACCTCTTCTTCCATTACCTTTCTTCTTATATATGTCAATGACATTCTTCTTACTGGTTCTGATCCATCCTACCTTCATTCCTTATTAACTCAAATGCACAATGTTTTTTCCATGAAAGAATTAGGGGATATTTCCTATTTCTTAGGTATTTCTGTTCAGTCCACTGCTCAAGGCTTCTTTCTCTCCCAGCAGAAATATGCCTTGGAGCTTCTTCTTAAAGCTGGCATGACAACCTGCAAGCCTTGTGCTACTCCTTCATCCGCTAAACCTTCTGTTACTGCTGCTGATTCTCTCTCATTCTCCCAACCTTTTCTCTATCGCAGCCTTGTGGGTGCCCTTCAGTATCTTACTATCACTCGTCCTGAGCTCTCTTCTGCTGTCAACCAAGCCTGCCAACATATGCATGCCCCTACTGTGGCCCATTTCTCTGCTGTGAAACGTATCTTACGATACATTAAAGGCTCCATTTCTCATGGTTTTCTCTTTGCTCCTAGTTCTTTTCATCTCACAGCCTACTCTGACTCTAATTGGGCTGGGGATGCCACTGACAGACATTCCACCTCTGGTTACTGTGTGTTCTTGGGTTCTAATCTCATCTCTTGGTCCTCCAAGAAACAGTCCACTGTGTCTCGCTCCTCCACCGAGGCTGAATATCGGTCCTTAGCACACACTGCTGCAGAACTCACTTGGTTGCAAATGCTTCTTGCTGATTTTCACATTCCTCAACCATCTCCACCTGTTCTTTGGTGTGACAACATGTCTGCCTTGTCCTTGGCTGCTAATCCGGTCTTTCACAGCCGCTCTAAACACATTGAAGTGGACTGTCATTTCATTCGTGAAAAGGTTGCTCGTCACCAGTTCTGTCTCAAATATGTTCCTTCTTTGGATCAATTGGCTGACATCTTCACCAAATCTCTGTCCACTGCCAGATTTTCTTTTCTCACTTCCAAGCTTCGTGTTGGTCTTCCCCCTCTCAGCTTGCGGGGGCCTGATAAGAAAGAGGTCCAAGAGGTCCAAGAGGAGGTTCATTCAGTGTAATGTAATATGCTGTTAAAGTGTAATGTAATCTGTTGTTAACTGTTTGAGTTAGTTTGTAACAACTTTAGTTAGTTACATAGTTACATGATGTGTGGTTAGTTAGAAGTGTGGTTAGGTTAATAGTTTGTTAGTTTGTTACCTGTACTGATATATAAACATGACTTGTAATCTCTTAGTTGTATTGAATAAAAGGTATCTTAGTTTTACTTTACCTTTCATCAATTTTTACATAATTTTGTAAATTTAATTTTAACTAATTAATACTATTATATTGCTCATTTGAGAAATTGGTTATTTTAGTTAATTTTTTAAATTTTTTGACTATTTTAGCTTGATTAAAAAAGTTATGTTTGAGAAGTTTGTTGACTTTTTTTCTTTTTTTTTTTTGTAATTGATTTGATGATTGCAAGAGAAAAAGTGAAATGATTATAGTTTAAATGTAATATTTTGTTTTACTAGTGAAAACCCGAGCTATGCACGGGATGTGAAAAAATTAATAAAATGTTTTTATATAAAATAATATAAATAGTTAGATTTTTGTATGTAAATTATGAAGAAAAAAAATTTTGAAACCTACAATTTAAGTTTCACAATTTTATCACAATTTTGTATCAATTTTTTAATTTATCACAACTTCAATCATGTAACTTTCAACCTCCTTGCTAAAATTGTAAACTCAGGTGAGTTCAACCCAAGTAACTTGAGTCAAGTTTGGAATTTTTTAAAGATTGGGCAACATAATTTTTAATTCAGTGAGGACCTATGTAAAATTCAAAAATTCGAATAAATTTTATTGGATTTGTACAGACATCAAATAACCTGAGCAATCAAAATAAAATTGCATATATAAATATATAAAATTATTTGTTGATTTATTTTTTTAAATAATAAATAAGATAAATTAAAATTTTAGTATTAATGAACAAAAGTAAAAACAATATGCTTAAGTTTTTTCAATAGATGTTTTTTCGATAGATTTTTTTTATGATGTTTAAAAAATACACCTTTTAGAATTTTTTTACAATAACAGTATCAACATAAAAAAAATAAAAATAAAAAAAAAGGTAAAAAGAAAATTTAGAATGGTATTCTTATTTAATCTAAAAATAATTCTAGATGACCAATAAATTATTAACTATATAACCCTCATATTTTTTTAATAAAAAATGAAATTTTACGAACCACCACTTTTAATAAAAAAAAATAACATTTATTTCTATTTGTTTTAACAATAGTTACTTTTTAGCAATTTGAGCCAAAAAAATTTATTTTTTATTTTAGTTTGTTTAATTGACAATTGAGATTTTTTTAAAAAAAAATTAACAGGATCCACCATGATTTACAAGTACTAGAAAAGTCTATATCAATAAGGAAAATGTTTGAGATCCGCAAAAAACACCCACAATAATGTGGTATCATATGTGTCAACTCTTAATTTGCTATACATTCAATAACATGGACCCAACTCCCTTGCCACATCATTGTAGGTGAAAGTGTGGGCCTGTAACATTGTTGGAACAATAAATTATCAGGTGTAACTCTATTTTTTTATTATATAAAAAGATAAGTTTCACCAACTATCACTTTTAATAAGAAAATAATATTTATTTCTATTTGATTTTAGCAAAAGCCACTTCTTAACTATTTAAGTCAAAAATTTATTTTTTTATTTTAATTTGTTTAATTGACAATCGAGATAAAAATAAATAAATAAATAACAGAATCCACTATGTCTGGCAAGTGTTAAAAAAGTCATTTTTTTTAATTTTTTGTCTTTTATTAAAAAAAATATTTGTATTAAAAAAATTTATTGTTCAATTCCTTATAGTTTAGAAGGATGTAAAAAAAAAAAATATATTTTAAAACCAAAAATGACAAATATATATATATATATATATATAAACTTTTAATAGCGATTAACAATTTGAACATGTGTATTTAATAACATATTATGCTCAAATCAATAATATTATGACACATCAGTATGATATCCCTAAATATTGAATTATAATAACATAATTTAAAGTAGAATTTAAATTTAAATTTTATTTTATAATTTAATAAGGGATGCATAAATTAAAGAATGAATAGTGATCTTATTCCAATTATGGTAACATAATTTAAGGAAGAATCTAAATTTAAAATTTTATTTTAAGAATATGAAATTAATTTATAAACTAATCATATTGTGATACATATTAACAAAAATTAAACAAAATCAAAAAAATTGAGGAAAACCAATTGCAACTTTCAGCCTTAATAAGATGACAAGGTTTTGTAATTGTAAGGATAAACTTTTAATATGTCCTAATAATTGGACTTAATTCCCATCAAATCTTATTAAAAATAAGTCCTACTAAATTGTCATTAAATTTAATTTTTTGTGACAATTTGTTGCATGTCGCTAAAAATTGACAATTAATGACTTTTTTGTCACAATTTTTATAAAGTGTCGCTAAAACTTATAATTAGTGATTTTTTCAGTAATGAATTTTTTAAACTGTCGCTAAAAATTGAAAATTAGTATTTTTTTGTAACAATTTTTTTAAATTGTCGGTAAAACTTATAATTAGTAACATTTTTTGTGACAAAATTTTTAAATTGTCACTAAAAATTGACATTTAGTGATATTTTTTAATAGTGTTTAATGAAAAGTGTCATTGATTATTATAGGACTTATTGGATAATAAATCCACTTATTAGGACAATAAGCCCACTTATTTGGACTTACATGTAAGTCCCCCAAATTATAATAGTATATAGATTGCCTATTTTTGCTTATTTTGTCTTTATTGACCATTTTAACCCAAAAAAATCATTACCAAACCAGCATAATAAACACATTTTATTTTACATCTCGAATTTATACTACCACACTTACCCGCTTAAGAGGTTGTAGGGTCAAATCCCACAAAGGCTAAACATCTCAAACCTTGGGACCAATGGCGGAGTCAGAAAACTAAATCAAAAGGGGCACTTATTAATTACAACTTCAATTTTTTTTTCCATAACCAACAATAAGAAGATAATAATAATTTTTGAATTAATATTAAGTACAAAAACTTAAACAAATTATTACAAAAGTATTTCACATAAAATTTTGTAATTAACTTTGAGTCTAATCTAAAAGAAAGTATTGCGTATAACTAATATATCATGGACAATGTAAAAAAAAAGTCATATTTTTAAGTCTTAAAATAAATTATATAATGATAAAATAAATTAAACTTTTACAAAATTTGGGTAAAAATTTCATATAACAGTGCTATCACGTTATCATTAACATATGATATCATCAACTAATAGTAAAGCAACATATGAAAGGTAATTCCACATGCAAATATAACTAATACTCTAGTAACATTTACATATATATAATGGGATTAATTATATTTATATATCAATAATGATAAATATTACCTTTATATTGAGATTTTTTTTACAAAATTTTTACACAAAAATATAATTTGTTGTAGTCCCCTTTATTTTCAATAAAACAATCACTATTGTTCTCATAAATTTAGAAATACCATTGATATTTTATTCTAAATATTATTTTTATTTAAAATTTTATTTATATACATATGTAAAAAAAATGTAAATCCAAAACCCAGGGGAGGCACATGAACCCGCGCCCTCCATGTGGCTCTGTCACTGCTTAGGGCCATTGGAGGTTTGTCTGATTTTTAATTTCAAGACCTTGAGATTAATCAACATGCACGTAAACTAATTCAGACACCTAGTTACCAAATATATATATATATATATATATATATTTCTATTAATTAATTATACCATATTTATAATTTCATCAGACATAAGAGCATCCGCATCAGATGAGGCAAAATAACAAAAATGTAAAATATAGCTAGTAAATCATCAAATCCTTCCTCTATCAGTCTCAACAATTTTTTTGTAAATTAACTTTTTGTTAAATTTGCTACAGTACCTCAACAACTTTAAAGAGACACTGTTCATTGGCTACATGATTTTTTATTATATTTTCTGAAGCAAAATTGGGCCAAAATCTTTAAACCGGTCGTCCAGTCGAATGTCCCGTGAGTGCCTGTAGCAGAAGGAGAAAAATGCCCAAAATTAGTCTAACCGGTCGACCGGTTGGTCAACCGGTCAATGGCAATTTTTATTTTTATTTTTTGCATTTTTTAAGAATTGTTTGGGTGAGAACTCATCAATTTAATAATAATAATAAAAAGAATAACAAATACAATAAGAAATTAATATTTTAATAAGATTGAGTTAGAATAGAAAGTTTGATGTACTGAACACTAAAAAGGTGACTAGCTAAAATAACAAAAGTGGATTTGAGTTATAATTTAACTCAAAATTTATTGAGGTTGATGCAAATACTCTAATTTCATCAAATAAACATTGCCTTACTATTGAGTTTAATGGTACAATTTTTTAATTGAATTTTATTCTTCGGTCCATTGTTTGTTTGGCATTGTAAACTTGAAAAAATAATACATGCCAAATTATATGAATTATATGAATCAAAATGCAATTTGAAAAGAATTATGAGTATTACAAATATAATTTTATTAGTATTATTTTTTTAATATTTTAAAATTGTCACGTGAAACACTTGATTTATTTTTATCAAGTGTTAACAGTGATTAACTATGAAATTTCATTTAAATGTAACATTTTATTTAGGAAAATGTTTGAGGGCCACAATTTTTGTGGCCACAATGGCTCAAAACTGCCAAAACAACGTCATTTTGAGTGCAAAACATGCCAAAACGACGTCGTTTTGACAATTTTGAGCTATTGTGGCCACAAAAATTATTGCCCTCTAGCATTGTTGTTTTATTTAATAAGGAAAAGATTTTCCTCAAACCTAGGATGTAGGAGTTCCTATATCCCAAGTAATGGGATAGAGGTTGGTTGTTATGCCTATGCACAGCAGCTACTATTGCGAGCATAATAAAGCTTGCTCCGGGTCTCATCTCGATAATTCGAATCGGAGAAAGACCGGGGTCGCTATAGTTTTGAGCCATTGTGGCCACAAAAATTGTGGCCCTCTAGCATCGTTGATTTATTTAATAAGGAAAAGATTTTCCTCAAACCTAGGATGTAGGAGTTCCTATATCCCAAGTAATGGGATAGAGGTTGGTTGTTATGCCTATGCACAGCAGCTACTATTGCGAGCATAATAAAGCTTGCTCCGGGTCTCATCTCGATAATTCGAATCATTTACTTTTTAAGATTTATCAAGTATATTATTCTTATAAAAAATCACATTAATCAGATACCAAGATAGAGCTAAAGTATAAGGTTTAAAACCTTTTCACATTTATCAAAAGTGTTAACAATGATTGACTAAGAAATCTCCAACCTAGGATGTAAGAGTTCCTACATCTCAAGTAATGGGATAGTGCCCACTTTGGGTCTCGTCTCAATAATTCGAACTATTCACTTTTTAAGATTTGGCGAGTAGAATATTCTTATAAAAAATCACATTGATTGAACATTGAGGTGGACCTAGAGTGTACGGTTTAAAACCTTTTCAAATTTATATAAGTGTTAATAATGATTGACTAAGAAATCTCCAACCGAGGACGTAGGACCTCCTACATTCCAAGTAATAGGATAGAGGGGTGATTGTTGTGCCTTTGCACAGTAATCACCGTTGTGAGCACAATGGGCCCCACTCTAGATACAATTTTGATGATTTGAACCGTTCACTTTTTAAGATTTGTTGAGTAAAATATTCTTGAAAAAATTACGTTGAGTAGACATCAGTAGCCTTATTATCAAATCAAAGGGCTATCGATATCCAATCAACGTGATTTTTACAAACATATTCTACTCGACGTGTCCTAAAAAGTAAATGATTTGAATCATCAAGATAGGACTTGAAGTGGGCCCCATTGTGATCACAGTAGTGACTGTTGTGCAAAGGGACACTACAGCCATACCTCATCCCAAGTAATATTGCACCTTAAGGTTGGTTAAGAGATTATACATGTATTTGAAATTTTAGTTATTTTAGATAACTTATGTATTTTTTTTGTAATTATATCATTATCTAAAAATATAAAATTTAATTTTGGTACGTATTTGATGAAACATTTCTTTTTTTTTCTTTTTTTTTGGACAATTGTGCCCTTCCATATATAAGAAATTTGAATCAAATCTCTCTCAGTAGCATCGTCGTTCCTTCCCTAACATAGATCTCCTTCACAACACCACCGTTGCCATCACTGCCTTCTTAAACATCAGTCATTGCAAGAAGTTAAAGTTGAAAAAGAAAAACACTCACAACAATAAGGAATGAAGAGTGAGAGAAGAGGAGATCATCACGGATGTTGAAAATCTAAAAATATACGTAAGAAATAGGGGAAAAGCTCTCAAAACCCTTCTTCCTAAACATAAAAAAAACTCAAATCTACACTGTAAAAGTGCTTTTGGAGTTCGTCAAAATGGCGTCGAAGATCGCCTAAAGAAAAGGACTTTGTCCTGTACCCCTACTAGCTTAAAAATAAAATAAAATAATAAAGTTAAAATTAAACTAATGATATTATTTATCCAATATTATAGAATATAATTTACAGCTAAGTTGAAATGTCAGGCTTAAACCAATAAATCTAAGTGTACAGAGGACCAAATACATAATAAGACATGTTTTACAAGTGGTAAGACCTACTCCTTATGACATATCTGTGTGCCATTCTGTGTTTGATCTCTGCATTCCTAGCATCGCTGAGTTTAAACACTAACACTAGAATTGAGCTCAAGAAATTCGTGCTGAAACTATATATCCAAATCATCATATATATATATATATATACTAGAAAAGCCAATCCCATGATAGGATAGCTGCAATAACATAGGAACCAAAGTATAATTATTTCAATTTTCAACTAGTCACAACTCAGCCATTTTTTGTTCTTCATGTAGTTTCCATTCACCCACCATATGTTGCAGCAGATGGGTTGTTGATATCTTGAACAAAACAAAACAGATTTCAGAATTGTTTTGTTAAGTTTTAGCTACCTACAAGGTAGAATTAGTGAGTAGCAGTAGCCAAAGCAGTTGATTGCTCTCCTTTGCTCCACCTATAGCAAAACAACCTCACTAATTATTTGTGTTTATTTCTGTTAAAGAAAGACATATACATCATACATGTAATTCAACCAAGATTTGAACCTCATCTTTGGAACGACAAGATCATACTAAAAGATGGTGACCAATTACTTAAAATACACAAAAAAAAAAGAGGGTAAATTGTTAAGTTTTCGTTATTGGCAATCTAGTTTAACAAAACTCCTTTCAGTTGTAATTTTATTCATTTTTTTTTGTTTCAGTGAGGCTATGAGTGTTTAGATACAAATCCAACTCGAATTATGCCTTTGTAGAGGAGCTTGTGATCTTAGTTCTTTCATGTTTGCCACTTCACTGACTATGTCAGGGATTGAGCTGTAAAGCAAAAATGCAAAAATGCAATCAAAGTTATTTGACCGCTCGAGCGGTAGTTTATGCGCTCGAGCGAAGAAACAGATCATCCAGTATTTTTGCAGAGAGCCTGAACTTCTGGGAAAAAAGGTTTTACTGCTCAAGCGGTGAAAGTTGCGCTCGAGCGGTTAGCCTATATGTTTCGTACTGCCTTTAGTCACACTGCTCGAGTGGTGAAATGTGTTCTTGAGCGGTCTGCACGATCCTGTATTCTCTAAAGTGCATTGTTCGCTATTTCTAGGGTTTTTACCATCCAAACTTTCAAAGGGGAACAAGATACAAAGTGTTTTATATTGGAGAGTGCTTTATGAGTGTTTTCTTGATGATTTAAGAGTGGTCAATTAATCCGTAAACTTCATACCAACATCATCAAAGGTTTGTTTGTTTTCATTTATTCACAAAAGAGAGAGTTGTTCTTCGGTGGATTCCGTGAAACTTGAGCCTGAAGTTTTGGTGGATTTCAGAGTGGCTCATCGCACTACAAGAAAATACACATTCAGCTACTAAAAAATAAGTTTCCAAAACCTCATTTTAAGTTGCCAAATGTCAATGGCAACTAAAAATTTTAGTCGTCCACTTAGTCGGGGATACCTTGTCAGCCATAGTATTGGCAACTAAATTTTTTGGTCGCTAATTTACAACATTTGGCTACTAAAAATTTATTAATTGCCAAAGGCAATCTTTTGCAGACTAAAATTATAGTTGGCAAAAGTATCCACATAAAAATGAATTCAGCTATTGGCGACTAAAAGTCGCCAATAAATTTTTGTCACAAATAATACTACATTTAGTGACCAAATATTTTAGTCGCCGAAAGATGCCATATTTTTTCATGACTAAAATATTTAGTTGGCAAAATTTTTTTTTCATCATCTTGGTTTATTTTGACTACTAACTATTTAATCGCCGAATATGTTTTTTTTTTTCTACTAAATATTTAGTTACCAAAGACCGTTACTTTTTTAGCTACGAAATATTTAATCGCCAAAAACTTCACTTCTTTTTTGACTACTAAACATTTAGTCACCAAAAACTTTATGTAGTGCTTGTTTTTAACTAATTTCTCCACAACTTATATTTATTTTATTATTAGGGCCACCTATACCCTGTATATAAACAAAACAATACATATATCGATTATATTATCAACCATTTCACATCCTGCACATATTTTACTTTCAACCATCCAAAAAATTTAAAAAATTTAACTTTAACGTCAAATTCCAAATGTAAAAAAAAATTCATACAAACCAAGTATAATCCAACCTAAAATAATAAATCCACACAAAATCGAGAATTATACAAAAACCGTGTCCTCTATACACAAAAAAAGTAATATCAATTCAATATCATGTCCTCTGTACCAAGTATAATCTATACCATGCCGAAAAGATGATTTGTATGCCAAAAGTAATTTTGTACTAGGTCAATAGCTCTCTATACGAACAATAGCAATCCACACAAAAAGAGAGGATGACATCATAACGGATTATACAAAAACAATGTCCTCCATAGACAAAAAAGAAATATCTACAATTCCAAGCCAAAAATTATCTGTAAAAACAAAATTAATTATTAGTATTGACTGAATAGCATTGGCATATTTCAAATTATAAAAGAAAATTACATAACGCAAAATCTTTGCATTACCCTTATGGGTCTTCACAAGCAAATAGCACCCAAAAGATAGAGATATTTCTATAACACAAAAGACCAAACACATAATAGGTGAGATACCTGAATGGTTGAATGGCGGCAATATCGGCAACAATTATTCTCCTAATAGCGCCTAGTTGACCAATGCTTTCCCAACAACACCTCAATAGCCGCCATTGGCAGTAGTAAGCATAAACAAATGAATTCCAAATCATGGGCATAAAACATATACGAGTTTGTAGAATGTGTTCACCTATAAGACAATTCTTAAGACAAACCCCAAATATAAAGTCAAACAAATATTCTCCTTGTCCGAAGGCCCTCAATAGTATAGGCTTTGTAGCGATCCTAGTTTTGACTCTTTTTTTCATGTTTTGCCACTTCACTGAGTATGTCGAGGATCGAGCTGCCCGGTCAGCTCGCAGGAATCCAGGTGGCAGCACCCCTTGGTGAGGATCGAGCTTCTCGGTCAGCTTGTAGGGGTCGAAGGGGCAGCGCCTTGGTAGGGTCGAGGGGCAGCGTCCCCGAAGCAAAAATGCAAAATGCATTCGAAGTTGCTTGCCCGCTCGAGCGAAGCTTCTTGCCCTCGAGCGAGGAGTGCGTCTGAAAAACTTCTGAAGCTAGGTATTTTACGCTCGAGTAGACAAATTTATACTCTTGAACCCCAGCCAGCACTAGCCTAGTTGGCATCCCCAACCCGAGCTCTAACCTTCTCCATATCTTTAGCTTCCAGCTGCTGCAATTTGCTAATAACCTCCTCATCCTTTCCTTCAAAATCGATGCCCAGAGTTTTACCAAGAGCCAAGGTAGCTTCCGGCAAAGACAAAACGAGCCTCTCTCTACTGGATTTGCCTGCCATTGAGAGTGAAATGGCAGCAGTTACTGCTGATCTGAAAACAGCCCCCTTCCGCAAGTTTAGTGTCGCTAACCCAAAGCTAGAAGTTCCAGTCCGAAGACCTTTCATTCGCCGAAGTTTCCTCCTTGGTGCTATTTTCTGAAAGCTGGAGCTATTTGGGGGTGAGCTGGTAGCATTCAACCTCTATGAGTGCTTAGGTTAAGGATGATTCGAAGCCCCCACACCATGGATTATCGGGGCAAAGTGTAGTGATTGGGTTCCTATATCAAAAGGGACGAGCCCAGCAGTTAGAGGGGCTAGACTATTTGGGCTGGGAGCCAAATGGTCCAAAACTGGAGCCTCATCCAATCCATAACATTCATGGACCGAGGGCAAGTCCACAATTAAATTAATCCCACGGATCAAGTTGTCAGGCCCAGACAAAGTTCTAATCAATCCAGAACTTTGAAATTCAACTTCAGACCTCCCATCATCAACGGCTCTCAGTAGTCTTGCAGAGCTCTCCTGACGTACGTAGCCGATTTCTTCTGACATGCCTTTCTACAAATCTGATTCGGCCACCATCGAAGTGTCTCTGAGCTGATCATCTTCTACCATGGTGTTGCTGCTGTCATGTGCTTGCACTATTACATGATCAACCCCTTCTTCATGCTTGCTCCCTTTATCTATTGCCCACTTTAGCAAGAATACTATTTTTGGTTCCACCAAAATGCTCTTCTGAGGAATGGCTGAGTCCGGCCATCTTCATATCTTGAATGATAATGATTTGTTCCTCGCACACCCTAACTGGGTATATGACGCCCTTGCATTCTAAACTGAGGGATTGATTAATGGGATCCATGAAATTTGTCGCAATCTGCACTTTTCCACATTGGAAATGATTTAAATTTCGAGTATCCTCATCTAGAGCAGTCACCATACCCCACATCTTACCAATGTTGATGAAGGTATTGCAACTCCAAAGGTTTAGTGGAACTCCATAACAACTGAGCCAAACCTTTCGTTCTTGGGTAATTGACAGCCCCCGTTTCCATTCAAGAACTGAATCACACCAGTCATTTAGCCAGCTCTTTATTAACATAAGTTTTTCCTTCATAATTTCCTGAGATTGAAATGTTAGGACCAAGTCTCTTCCTCCACCTGCCCTTACTTGAACTTCCCCCAAATCTCTTCTTACTATTTCTACCTTGAAATCTTCCGCAGCGTAGATTAGTTTCAACCTGGCTATGACACTCTCATATAACCAACCATTGCCTTCCTCATAGGCTTTGACAATGCAAGAGGAATTAGGTCCTGATGCCTTGCCACTCACCACCTCCGCAAAAGATCTCTTACCTTGGTATCCCACATGCGAGCTGTTGAGTTTCTCTGCAAACTTTCTAGGCTGCATTGATGGACCAGCTTGCTGTTTCGTGCCATATTCCTTACTGTAATCTGCCTTTTTAACCCTTAAAGCTTTATCATCGCACCAGAGCCCATTGGCTTTTTGAAAAGCCATATCTGCTGCAACATGACATCTGTATCTGACAAAGCCAAATCGGGAACTCGTCATTTTCCTCCTCTTGTTTGGAATGAAGGTATCAACCACAACCCCATAGTTGCAGAATATTGAGAACAACCCTTTAGCTCTCATGGTTTCGGGTAGATTATCCACGAAAATAGAATGGATAGACCCATTCGTCTAGTTATTCCGTACTCCCCTTCCGCCGTGTCTTCGAACTACCGGCTGCCATCCTCAATCGCATGGTTTGACCATTGTAGAGAAAAAAAATTCACAAAATGAATCTTAACACTGATGGTGTTGTGCACTAGAAGGATCAATCCATACACAACTTGTTATTAGTGTGTGATATTGCCTTCTTATCTCATACCTTCATCCACGAGATCATATAAGTCAAGTTTTTTCTCTATGTTGTTGAATTGAAGCTATTTTCTATCCAAAAACACTACAAAATGATGGAAAACAAAACAGTCAATGTCGAGGAGTGTCTGGACCACCATTAAATGTCTCCCCATTTGATAGAACTTAAGGCTTGGTTAAGTTTGTTTTGGTTTGGTATTTAATTGTATAAAAATTGCAAGTATAACAACCATACAAATAATCAATCTAACATCAGTTTTAAAAAATAGAGGGGAAAAAAAAAAACCTCAAAAAAATATCTCCTTTTAGACTATTAGCCTAATTACAATTAACCAAAATTTCTAACATAATTTCCAAAAGCCCACCACTCAAATTAATTCACCAACCATACTAAACGGCAAAATAGAAAATTCAAAAAGAAACTAAGAGAAAAATAGGTAGCAAAAGACGAGCCTTCTCAACCAAACCCATTCTTATATATAGTAGTGTAAAAGGCTCGTGCAAGGCACGGGCTACTATGACCTTTGACTTTAATATTTTATTAAGTTTACTAAATAAAATGAAATAATATGACAATATTTTTAAAATATTAAGGTACAATTATGGAATAAATAGACGAGATAACGTTTTAGTTCAAATGAGGGATTTTTTATTTATTTTTTATTGAGATTGATTAGGATGGGATAATCGAATGGTGATATTACACGGCAATGATCATGTGGTATCACCGTTAAACTTTGATTTGGTTTGATTCAATATATATATATATATATATATTGAGACCTATGCAAGGCACGAGTTATTATTGTGATAAATTTAAATTTCCCAAATGCAAATCTTCTAACAAATTATTCTGTTTGATTTGCTTTTTTAAAAATTTTTTTTAGACAAATTTTCATTTGTTTTAATAATTTTTTTCATATTTTATTCAATTTTTTTTTTTTTGCATTTTTTTTGCATTTTTTTTCCTGCTTATTCTGTTCAATTAAAGGAATAGTTGTAATTTTTAATATTGTAGGGGCATTTCATATTTTAAATAAACTTCAGGAGTGTATTTATAATTTATTCAAAATCAAACTAACTATGTTTCATAACTGACCAAGAATCCTTTCATAATTATGAAAAAACCCTTCTTCCAAATTAATCCCACCAATATTGGTAAATAATATAAAAGAAAAGGGCAAAATGGAAAAATTAAAAGTACAAGCCTCCAACAGTTAATAATTTCAAATAAATAGGCAAGAAGGGAAAACACAAATACGAGCCATGAAACATGAAGCGCCTCTTATATATATAGATATAGATGTAACTATCTATACTATTATTAAGTGAAAGCCTCACGATTAGTTTAGTGAAGCATTTACTCTCCTCATATCATGTGGCAGTATTTTTTATTTTTAAAAGAAGTTAAACGAAGAGGGGGTAAGACTTGAATCCATGAAGGCCTCAATTGGTGTGGTGAAGTCTTTACTCTCCACATGCTACATGATAGTGTTTTTTATTTTTTTAAAAAAGTTACACAAAGAGATGGGTAAGGCTTGAACCTATGATCATGGGTTTAAGGTATACAAGGACTCATACCACTTAAGTTAAATATATATTATAATATTGATTTCATTATTATTTTATTTTATTCTTACTTATTCGAATTGCACACGTATCGTGTGTGCCATCCGCTAGAACTATTATTTAGTGAATGCCTCAATTGTAGTAAAATCTTTGCTCTGCTCATGCCATGTGGCATTATTTATTTTTTTAAGAAAAAAAAAGTTTACACAAAGAGTTGGGCAAAACTTGAACATATGACCATTAGTTTAAAGTAGAAAGACCCATACCACTTAAACTAAATACATATTACAATATTAATTTCATCATTTTTTATTTTATTCTTACTTATTTGAATTGCACACGCATAGTATGGGCCACTCGCTAATATATATTATTAAAAGTAGTGTTTTTCTTTATTTTTTTTTTCTCTTTCTTATGTGACATATCTGCCTTCTCTTCTTTTTTTCTCTCTCCTATGTGGTGCATCATGCTCATCTCCTACATTTTAAAAATGTCAAACTAATTTACCCTTATACTTTAATCAGTGCTAAAATTTAGTAAGCAAAATAATTCTACTTAATCCGAACTGCCTATAAAATTAATACTTTACAAATTAATATTCTTCTATTAAATATAAAGATATTTTTTATTTTTTGGTCTACCTTATTAATATCTTATGATTCATTTAGATTGAGTATTGATTGAGTATTTTTATTTAATATGAATTCTTTATTATGAAACATGTATAATATTTAATTTAAAATTTATATACCTATATATAAGGGGTTTCTTTTGTTGAGGATCTCTGGTAATATTCTTTTAGAAGGATAAGGAAAACAACATAATTTTCCATATAAGCATAAGTCCTCCAAAACACAGAGTGACAAAAATACTTTGACTACACTTTTTTAACTTAGTTGAACATTTTAAAATTCTATAACTTTTAATCTAAATCTTTGTTTTATTTATAAAATTTTAATTTTTGTAATAAAACAAGATCTATGATGAATATTAAAACAAACAAACCAAAAAAAAATGACAAATTTCATCGACCTAAGATAGGTCAGTGAAATTTCAATACCCAAGTCAGTCTATGTCAGTGGAATTTCAATTAGTTTGTGAAAATTTGATGACCAAGTCAATAAGTTAGTGCAATTTCGGTTGGTCAATAAAATTTTGATAACCAAGTCAATTAAGTCAGTGAAATTTCATGATCCTTTTTCTTCATAATTTCATATTACTCATGGATGTTTTTTGAAAGATTTTGTCAATAGGATTTTAAATATATAAATTTTATAAAAAAAATAAAATAGAGATGTAAGTTAAAAGTTATTAAATTTTAAAGTTTTGAAATCACCTAAATAATATAAAAGGTCATAGGAGAGAGAAACAACGCTATGAGAGAAATAATACAAAAGATTAGGATTTATAATATTATGAGAACATATTGATGCAGTGTTGATGAAAACTTTGTTAAGTCACTATGGCCATGGAAGGAGATGGGTTACATGGAGGCTAGTGCAGAGAGTAGTGCCGGAGGTATGCTTTGCTTATGGAATCCAGAAATCTTTCTCCTAAAGGAATACTGCAGTAATAGAAACTTCATTTTGTTGGCAGGTACTTCACTCCACTTTTTTTATTGTGTTATTGTAAACATTTATGCACCAAATGATGTATTGAGAAGAAGGCAGCTATGGGAGTCCTTAGTGAAGCTTAAATCCACTTTTTTAAAACCTTGGTGTGTAGGGGGAGATTTTAATGAAATCAGATTTATGAGTGAACAAAAAGGGTGCTTGAGAAGGGATAGAAGAATGAAGGATTTCAATGATTTGATTGATAATTTGGAGTTGTTAGACATTCCAATGCTAGGCAGAACATATACATGGTGTAATGCTTTAGATGGGGAAAGGTGGAGCCAGATTGATAGATTTCTAATTGATCATAGGTGGTTGGAGAAGTTCTCATTTAAGCAGTGGGAGCTACCCAGGATTCTTTCCGATCACTGCCCAATATTGCTTATGGAAGATGAGAGGGATTGGGGCCCAAGGCCATTTAGATTCATAAATGCATGGTGTTTGCATCCTAATTTTAAATCTGAAGTGAAGTCATCTTGGGAAAATAATCGGATTAGTGGTTGGGCTAGTTTCATGATAATGAAAAAGTTGGGGAGTCTTAGAGTACATCTCAAAAGATGGAATTGTCAAGTGTTTGGAAACATTGATGAGCAATTGAAAAAAGCTGAAGATGAACTCCATGAATGGGACATAAAAACTGAAGGTAGGAATCTACAGGAAATTGAGATTGTAAGAAGATGAGAGTTTAGAAGGTTAGTCTAGGAGTTAAGCAGAAAGAAGTAGTGGTTATGGCATCAAAAATCCAAACTGTCATGGGCAGAAAATGGGGATAAAAATACAAGGTTCTTCCATTTAATGGCTAGTAGCAGGCAGAGAGAAAATCTGCTGGATTCTGTAAATGAGAATGGTGTTAGACATGATCAGCCTAATGTAATAAAACAAGCAATGGTAAGATATTTCAGCCAACTATTCTCTGAAGATTGGACGAATAGGCCAAAATTGTCAGGTGTTTTTGTCTCAATTAGTCTTGAAGAATCTGGTTTGTTAGAGGCAGAGTTTTCAGAAGGGGAAATTTGGAAAGCAGTCAATGATTGTGATAGAAATAAAGCTCTGGGTCCTGATGGTTTTAACTTATCTTGCGTACAAAAATGCTGGAATATAATGAAGGGGGAGTTAGTGCAGCTTATGAATGAATTCCATGCTAATGGTAAGTTGGCTCGAGGAGTGAACAGTTCTTTTGTCACTTTAATTCCCCAAAAAGACAATTCCATCGGTCTGGGTGACTATCAGCCTATTACTTTTGTAAGTTCAGTGTACAAAATAGTTCCCAAGGTTTTATCAAGAAGGTTGAGAAAGGTGCTTCCAAAGTTTATTAGTGAAGTGCAAACAAGCTTTTTGAGTGGAAGATGTATCCTGGATGGGGTGTTAATAGCCAATGAAGTAGTGGATTGGTGGAAAAGATCAAAGAATCAAGGTATCATTCTAAAGTTGGATTTTGAAAAGGCATATGATTCAGTAAATTGGGAGTTCTTGTATTTAATGATGACCAACTTTGGTCTTGGAGAAAAATGGGTGCGATGGATGAAGAATTGTATTTTTACAGCTAGAGTCTCAATGCTAGTGAATGGTTCTCCCATATCAGAATTTTCTCCAATGAAAGGACTTAGGCAAGGTGATCCACTTTCACCTTTCCTTTTTAATATTGTTGCAAAGGGCCTTAATTTATTGTTGGAAAGAGCAAAAGCAGTGGGCTTGATTAAAGGAGCTTCAATTGGTCAAAATGAGCTGAAATTATCTCACCTTCAATTTGCAGATGATACCATCATATTTTGTGAAGCAGATTGGGAGGAAATAATTGTTATGAAGAGAATATTAAGATGTTTTGAGGTTATGTCAAGACTTAAAATTAATTTTCACAAAAGTCAAGTGTGTGGGATAGGTGTTCAGGATGATTTGGTAAAAGAATTTGCTGCAATGCTTAATTGTCTTAGTCAGAAACTACCTATGAACTATATGGGGTTGCCTTTAGGAGCAAATCCTAGGAGAAAATCTACCTGGCAGCCAGTGGTGGATAAATTCAAGAAGAAGCTAGCTTTATGGAAGAGAAAGTGCTTGTCTTTCGCAGGAAGGTTAACCTTGATAAGGTCAGTGTTGTCAAGTTTGCCGGTTTATTTCTTATCTTTGTTTAAAATGCCAGTGGTATTGCAAGATCAATTGATAAAATTCAATCTAATTTTCTCTGGGGCGGAACTGAATTGAGGAGAAAAATACATCTAGTTAGTTGGAAGGAGGTATGCTTCAGTAAGTTTCAAGGAGGGTTAGGGGTTACGAATTTAAGGGAGGTAAATGATTGCTTATTAATAAAGTGGTGGTGAATATATGGTAGAGAGGCGAATGCATTGTGGAAACAAGTGTTATGCAGCAAGTATGGAGGGATTGGTGGCAGATGAAGTCCGTTGCCAGTGGATTCATATTTGATGTCTATTTTGTGGCAAGATGTATTATCAATGAAATTTACTAATCCTGCTTTGAGTGAACTCTATTTCAACAGTGTTAAAACAATCGTGGGTAATGGTAAAAGGATTCAATTTTGGGTTGATAGATGGTTTAATAATCAGAGCCTTAGTGAAGTCTTTCCCATATTGTTTTCACTGTCAACTGAGAAAGGTTGTTCACTACTGTATTTTTTCCATAAGAAATGAGAGGGTCGGGACTGGAACCTAGCTCTTAGAAGGCCCCTTTTAGCATGGGAAAAGGAGGAGGTGTCCAAGTTGAATGATTTGTTGTATAATGCAGCTACTCTAAATGCAGTGGTTGAAGATTCTTGTTCTTGGTTAGCACACTCTTCAAGGTCTTTTACTGTGGCATCGGTGTGGCCAAGAATGGAATCATCCAAAGGACCTGAAAAATCAATTACAAGGAGTATTTAGAGGACTATTGCTCCTCCCAAAGTGCAATTTCTAAGTTGGCTAGCTTGGACAGGTAGGATTAAATCCTCAAATTTGTTGCTTAAGATAGGAGTATTGAATCCCAATGCTAGTACACTATGTGTATTTTGTAAATCTGAAGTGGAAACCATGAATCATGTGTTACTCCATTGTCATTTGATATGGAGAGTTTGGTCTGATATTGTGAAATGGTAGAATTTGTTTTGGGTCATTCCTGGTTCAGTGGAGGCACTCTTACAATGGTGGTCAGGTATAAGATATAAGGTTCAGATGGAGAAAATTTGGAAGGTAGTTCCTTTAGCAATGTTGTGGTCTGTGTGGAAATTCAGGAATGAGTGTGTGTTTAATGAAGCAAAGCCAGACTTTGCAGATTTTACTGAGTTAGTGAAGGTTAGAGTTGTTTTTGTGGGCAAAATCTAATTTGAAAGTGTTGAAGTACTCAGTTCATGACATAGTATATAATCTGAAGTAGGTATGCTTTTGTGTATGGTTGGGAGTCAATCTAGTTGCTGCTACAGAATTGAGGTGTATTGCTTGTTAGTTGCAGCTTCAGAGTTGTTGCTAGATGTAGAAGCTGTTAGTAAGTTGCTGATAGATTGTTGTTGATAGTAAGTTGCTGATAGATTGAAGTTGTTATGCCCTGGGTGCCACAGTATTTTTTCCTGGTTCTTTATTTTTTCAGTTTCTTGGCTGTTTGATTAAAGCTTCTGTAAAGGCGTTCAAGCACTCTCTTGGATTAATCAACAGTTTGGATCAGATTAAGGACTACAGTGGAGGGATATTAGTTGGTTTGGTACCTTGTTATACCACCACGTGGTGAGGTTGGTCTACTGTTATCTAGTCTGTTTTCTGCTGTGATATGGTACGTTATCAGCTGATGTCTGGTGTGGATGCTGTTTTGGTGTTTTGGGTGGCAGTTTGGAGTTGCTGGTATTGCTGCTTTGCTGATTGGGCAACACCTGCTTCAGTTTGATGAGTTCTGCTGACTCTGTATCTTGGCTGCTAGCTCTGTTGTATTTGTATCTATTATTGTGTTGTCTGTGTATCTGTTGGTACCTCATCAATAGATTCTTGGTTGGTGCTGTCATAAGATTGCGTGGGCTACTTAGTGCTAACGTAGTTGGAATTGGCCGGTTTCACTATGATGGCCTTTGCATCATCCCCATCTGCTTTATTGATGCCTTTCTTCCTTCTTGTAAGGTTTTCTCCCATCAATAAAGTTCTTGTGTTGATCAAAAAAAAAAAGATTTCAAATATCAAGGACTTTACCTAATGTCACACCCTGGATTTCTAAAATCCAACCTATGTAAATAAACCAATTAAATATTAAATGAAATGGCATTTAATAATAAAAATAAAAGGTAAACTCTCATACATACTTGAAAAATGCTTTGGAGCTCTAATTTTTGAGCTCTAAAGGTAGCTCTAATGAGTTGGCAGTGGGCTTCACCCACAGTGATGTGATGTTTTGGTCTTGGTTTGTTTTTATTTTATTTTATTTTTTTTATTCATTGCTATGTCATTAGTGCTCTATTAGAGCACCAAAATTAGTGGTCTGAATCATTGCTGTACATACTTATATTAATGTCATTCACATCATCAGGTGGTTCTATAACATGCATAATATGTATATAAAAATAAAAAATAAAAAATACCCTAAGGCTCACAAAACAAGGGTACAACCCATTACAAAAACAAAACCCCGTTAACACAAGGGTAATTCATATATTAAGCAAATTTTAGGAAGTATATTTGTAATTTATACTATTTATTTTTATATTTAGTTCACAAAAAAATAAAAAAAAATGTGTTACAAATAAAAATAACTAAATAATCATTTCATAAGAATGTTAAGAAATGATCATTTTATTCAATTGAATAAAAATTCTCCAAATTGTGTAAATTTTTAAAATATATAAGTTGGTTTGTAAAAAATGAAAACCAACAAAGAGAAAAGTCAGATGGGTGGCATTGGGAGAGGAGTGTACAACTAAGAGGGAAAGGGGGGGAAATTTATGGTTCCTTTTCTGTATTATTTTACAATCTCCCATACTCAAATCTTTGAATACCTCAAGTTGTGTGTAGAATTTTACAAGTTTTGGTGCTCAAACGTGTAATTAATTTTTCTAATCTCCAAAATACTAGTAATCAAATACAACATTTTTGCACCCAAAAAAAGTCATTTATCGAATCCAAAAAGTCCATCTCTATAATCTCTAATTGGAACAAACAATCGTTTGCAAACAACTTATTTGGGATTCAAATCTCCAAAATAATAATAATCAAATACAACATTTTTGCACCAAAAAAAAAAAGTCATTTATCGAATCCAAAAAGTCCCTCTCTATAATCTCTAATCGGAACCAAAAAATCGTTCCCAAACAACTTATTTGTGCTTCAAATCTTCAAAATAATAATAATCAAATACAACATTTTTGCACAAAAAAAAAAAGAAAAAAAAAAAGCCATTTATCGAATCCATAAAGTCCATCTCTATAATCTCTAATCGGAACAAAAAAATCATTCGCAAGCAACTTATTTGGGCTTCAATTATAATAAATAAAAGGGAATTTATTGATAAATCTCATACACAAAATTCAAAATTCATCTAGTTTCAAAACAAAATATTTGCACCAATTAGTCTTATATATTTTTAATTGTTACCATTTTATTTTATTTTTTAAATTTAAAGACGTTTCTATATCCCACCACTGTTGGACTTCCGTCAGACGATCATCGAAGACTTGCCGGAATATTCAACATTACTGGGAAGTCACTAGAATATCATCGGAAATTTTCTAAAGTATCGCTGGAATGCTCTGAACGTCACTAGAAGTCATCAGAATGTCTTCAGAATGTCTTGAAGATTTGCTAGATGTCAAGAATATCGCTGGAGACTCACTGAATTGTCCAAAATATTGTCGAAAAAAGAAGAATAAACTGAGAAATTAAAGTGAAAAAACATAGCAAAATGTGTTAAATATTGATAAATTAAAAGAAGAAAAATAACCTAAGAACAACAAACAACAACAATGAAAAAAACATATGTTATTTTCAATTTTGTTAGGGTTTAAGCAAATAATTTCTAATATTGATCAAACCAAAAAGTAAACTTTGAAATTGTAAAATGTTACAATTTCAAAGTATAATTATATAAAGTATTTATCCATATTAATCAAACTGAAAAATATGTTATGAAACTACAAAATTTTACAGTTCTAAAGAATGATTCAATTCAGCACCAAAAAAACTAAAACTATAAAATTTTACAATTTTCACCATCTTGAATTAAAATTTGAAAACAACTTATTCAAAACTTGAAAAATTTCTCCATTATAATAGGAAAATAGAAGTGTATAGTACAAAAAATGTATTAAAACTAAGAGATCGAAGTAAAGAGACAGATATACAGAGATATTTGTACTCCAAAAACTATTTTTTGGTTTAGATCTAGCCGGGTCTAACGTAGATCTACTACTCATCTTCTTTGTCGAAAACTCATCTCTTTCGCCGTTGGTGAGGACGAAGTAAGGAATTGGTACTCGATGGTTGCTCATGAATCCCAATTAATGGTGGTTGCCGGTCGCCGATGACTGTACATTAGAAAGAGAAAGAATGAAAAAAAAAAAAAAGACGTGGTCGTGGTCGTGGTCGTGGTCGTGGTCGTGGTCATCACCGATACCAGAGAAAGAGATATAGAAAAGAAGCAAGGTGTAAAAAAAGATGAGAGGATAAATGGGTATAGGACTTTGGGGTTTATCTAAAAAGTTTTGGAATTAAATAGAATACACACTTTTCAAAAAGGACTTGTAGGTAATTTATCCATAAATAGAAGTTTAAATTAACTCGATGCTTAGAGGCTTACAATTTAACAAATATGTATATCTACATACTCAAATTCTTCGGTTGAGTTTAAGGTAACATTTGGTAGAGCTTTAGAATTATAATTTGAGAATAGAGTTGTATTTTGAGTTTGTGAGTTTTGGAATTATGATTTGAGTGTGAAAAATTTGTTTGATTATGAGTTTTGAAAAACAGTTTTGAATTGAGTTTGAAATAAGTGATGTGACATATGATATTTGATTCAAAAACTTACAACTTATAACCAAACACACAACCTAAAATTCTTTTCAAAACTCATAAAATATTTTTAAAAATTCAGAAAATATTTTTTATTTACGGGTTGTTTGGGATGACCTAAATAAGTGTCTTTTTACAAAAAGATGTGCAGAAAAGTAGAGAGGTGATGTGATGGAAAAAAGATAAAAAGATAAAAAGATGGATTATTTTTTGGTTGTCAAACTTGGCCTTAATATATAAAAAATAACAGGTGCCAATTGCAAAAAAATAATAATAATAATAAATAAATTACACTATTCCGGTCAATCGGACATCCGGGAATACATCCAGGACGATGACCGAGTAGAAATATTTTCAAAAGTGGATGTTGAATTAATGTTTGAAAATTATAACCAAACAACTCACTGAAACCAAGATGTAAAATTAAGTTTTCAAAACTCCACCAAACACAAATTTTACTTTTTGTTTCCTTCTGTAAAAAATTAATAAAATAATTATTAAAAAAAAAACTATTTTGACAATAATTGATAAGTAGTAATTGCAATTTGGTGTTGTAAAAAAAATGACATATGTATTAATTTTAAACAATATACAAGAAAACCACGCTTGTTGGGGAAAAAAAATCGTTAGTTTCTGTGTGGGTGACTTTCTGACCACGCTGCCCGCTTAGTAACCAGCTGGAGAGCACCGGCAGAATAGATGGCACCTGGCTGACCTGCAACAGAAAGAGAAGTCTTCGGTGGTGGTTCAACCACCCGGGGGCACTCCGACGATCAAGTCAGTATATCTCTCAAAGATAAATCAAGTGCTAAACTCACAAGCTTGAGTATCAAAAGTATAAAACTGCGTACCTTAGACCCACAGGGGTGCCTCTCTTTTATAGTTTACTCAATCCTAGTCCCACTAGAAGCTTGACTTCTATGGACTCCAATTCAGTACTTATTTTGGACTCCTCAAGAGATAAAGATAAACTCCCTAAGAGCTTTATCCTTATCTTGGTTAAGTCTCCTCTTTACTCTAGGACTCGTGTCCCTTATTTGAGTTCCCTTTACATTCTAGGACTCTTGTCCCTTATCCACTTATCTCGGATTTCGATATCTTCGGAGATAATCTCGGCCTTGCCGAGATCACCTCGGCGTCACGACCAAGACACGTGGCACCTCGGCTGACACGTTGGTGTTACCTTGCCACGTATTGGTACTCAGAAAATATATCTCCACAACTGCCCCCTAGGTTCTATTACTATTCCCTCGGTATTCTGAGGTGATGGAACCTATATCTGTATTTACTTCCAGTAAATCGGTTTAAAGTTTGATAGCCGAGATCATCCATTTCTGGCCGACATGCTTTTCCTAAAAAATCAAGGTTTTTAAGGAACTTTTCACACGTATGAGCTGTCTTGATCAATCAGGATGCGTTTCACTTGGCACTCCCCAACCTGGAGGGATACTACCAAGGCATCATTATGGGGATGTTGGACCATCTCTAAGTCGGCTTCAGTAAACGCTATTGTCGGTCCCTAGCATTCTTCAGGCCGAGGTCGTTTATGTCCAACATGGTTCACGTGCTGCAGGTGTCTTACCTTCTGGGTCTCCCCTTGTATGTCGTTTTCGTTCACCTTTAAGTGAATTACGTTAACCACCCGTGGTCCTCCTGCGGGTGGTTGTTGTGCTGGGAGAGGCGGAGCTGCTGGTGCTTGAGGCAATCTTGCCTGTTCTTCTCTAGTCCTGGCCTCATCAACAAGGTCCCTTAGATATCCTTGCCTTACCAGGTCTTCTAAGTGTGCTTTTAGGGCTCTGCAGCCCTGAGTTGGGTGCCCTTCTTCATTGTGGTAAGCACAACGCCTACCGACGTTTCTTCCCATGAATTCCCCTGGTGTTCTTGTCGGTCCTCTAAAATAGGGTTGGTTTCGTATTTGATCCAAGACTTTGTGGATCGGGACTCGGAATATAGTCGTTATTGTCTGTTTCGCTTTCAAGTCCGTTTCTTGCTTGGTCGGTCCGTTGTTACCTCGGCTTTGCTTCGGCGAGCCGTTTCCTTTCTCCTGCTTTATTTCTTTATTTCTCGACGTATCCTCCTCGACTTTGGCGTACTTCTCAATTCTTGACATGAGTTCTTCCATGCTTTTTGGCAGTGTCTTTGCCAAAGATTTTTGTAGTGGGCAGTCATCTTTTAGGCCGTTCTTGAAGGACACGACCGCCACCTCTTGGTTGCAATTAGGTATTCGATTGAACACCTCGTAGTACCTTTTTGCGTAGGCCCTAAGGCCTTCATCCTTGGCGATCTTTAAAGCCATCAGTGCATCGACGCTCAAGGGCTGAAGTT
Organism: Camellia sinensis; assembly: GCF_004153795.1. Lineage (NCBI taxonomy): Eukaryota > Viridiplantae > Streptophyta > Magnoliopsida > Ericales > Theaceae > Camellia > Camellia sinensis. The sequence continues at coordinate 39,027 of NW_021024813.1, forward strand.
TATTCGTCACAAACCTGGCCACAAACATCTCGGCCAGGCCTTCTCAAGTCTTTACGCTTCCCTTTGGTAGTTTATGGAACCAATCTGATGCAATTTCCCCAAAGGACGAGGGGAATACTTTGCAGAGCAACGGCTCGTTCCCACTATATAATGCCATTGAATTAAGGTATAGCCCGACGTGGAAGTTGGGATCTGACTTACCATCATATATTTGGAAACTCGGCATACTAAATCTCTTTGGTGCTTGAAATTTGTCCAGTTCCACCGAGAACGGTGTCTTCGGCTTAACCGGGGAAGTTACCTCGGCTTCAGCATTCTGTTGTTTCCTCTTGAGGTAATCTCTCAAGTCTTCTTTACTCCTCCCTGGAGTTCGGCTATCTTTGGACTTTAATTTTTTTGGCACACTACTTTCAGCCTCGTGGTGGGCTCGTTTTAATCTCTCTCCATGTGTTGTGTCAAAGCAGAACGCCTGCCCTTGAACATGCCGATGTTCTTTGGGCTCTGGGTCCTTCGTGTGATACGTTCTTCAGGACTCCTCTCGTCTTGGCTCCTCTCGTCCGACTTCCCTAGAAGGTCGATGAGAGTGTCTTCCGCTCCTGGCGTGCTGAGGGACTTCGGGAATTGTTCTTCCTCCTCCCTTCTGGGTATTAGTTGCTGGCATCGGCGTATCCTGCAGCGGGTATGGTGGCTGCATGACATTGTTTTGCATCATGAAGTTGACGACCGACTGTAGGTCTGCCAACTTGTTCGCCAATTCTTTTACTTCCTCATCCCTCCGTAGGCACCTCTCCTTCCATACGTGAAGGTTGTCTTCGTGATAGTACTTGCCTTGGTCTGTTCTTTTCGAAGTATCGCCCTCCTGGCCGATGTCTTTTTCACCGTGGCCTTGGTCATGAGTTTCTGCATTATGGTTGTCTCCTTCAACGTCAAGGTCAATTGGTCTGCCACTCCCAGCAGGAGTGTCGCCCCCAATGTTTTTCTTTTGTTCGTTACTGGACATCTATTCTTCTAAGATTTCCACAGACGGCGCCAAATTGTGTGGGTGACTTTCTGACCACGCTGCCCGCTTAGTAACCAGCTGGAGAGCGCCGGCAGAATAGATGGCACCTGGCTGACCTGCAACAGAAAGAGAAGTCTCCGGTGGTGGTTCAACCACCCGGGGGTACTCCGACGATCAAGTCAGTATATCTCTCAAAGATAAATCAAGTGCTAAACTCACAAGCTTGAGTATCAAAAGTATAAAACTGCGTACCTTAGACCCACGGGGGTGCCTCTCTTTTATAGTTTACTCAATCCTAGTCCCACTAGAAGCTTGACTTCTATGGACTCCAATTCAGTACTTATTTTGGACTCCTCAAGAGATAAAGATAAACTCCCTAAGAGCTTTATCCTTATCTTGGTTAAGTCTCCTCTTTACTCTAGGACTCTTGTCCCTTATTTGAGTTCCCTTTTCATTCTAGGACTCTTGTCCCTTATCCACTTATCTCGGATTCCGATATCTTCGGAGATAATCTTGGCCTTGCCGAGATCACCTCGGCGTCACGACCAAGACACGTGGCACCTCGGCTGACACGTCGGTGTCACCTTGCCACGTGTTGGTACTCAGAAAATATATTTCCACAGTTTCTTAAATGGAAATGGATAGATGACTGAGATTGGGACTAAATAAAAAAATTTAAGATTTAAATTAATAAAATTAAAATTTTCAGATTTGATTTATTACTAAGGTCAAATCTTAAATTGTTTTGTTTTTTATGGTCATTTTTCTGAATTTTTATGTTTTATCTAAACTAAGCAAACATACATATAATTGAGGATTTTAATATGATGTAGAAGAATCACACAAATGCAAATTTAGAGAGAAACAATCAAATAATATCAAAAATTTTGTGATTTGGCATTAACCTATGTCCACAGACAATCACAAAGAAAAGGATAAAGTAAGAACAACGTTGCTTTAAAGAACTAAAATGGTGCTGAAGAAAATCTCACAAAACTATCCAAACTAAAATAAAAGTTTTCTTACTAAATTCAAATTCCTTTTACACAAGTCTCACAAGGAGGCACCAAAGCATATAACAAATATGGCAAAATATAGATACCAACAAAAGAGAAAGAAACAAACACAAAACCTAAAACTCTCACACTCACCAGAATAAAATTTAAAATCTCATCAAAAGAAGACTTCAGAGAAGTCACAAAGGATTTATGGAAGTTTGCTACAACAAGACGTATAACAGGCTGCCAAGCATATCCAAATTGCAGCAAAATCTACATTAGATTTCCAATCCAAGATTCATGAACAAAATATACTCCAGACAAACAAACAAGGATCTTCTAAGACTAATGAATAAGGATCCATCCGATCTAAAAATAAAAAATCAAAAATAAAAAATAATTTTTTTTTTTTATAAGGATCCATGAAATATCATGAAGGAGAAAGCTTCAACTAGACCTCCTAAGAGGTTAATGGCCTCTTACTAAAGAGAAATGCTAAGGAACTGAGAAGTTCAACCAATGAATAGAATAGTTCAACAAAAGAGTGATCTACATATTTAATCAAAGAATTATTCCTAAAATTAAGGGACACTTTTTCATAAATCCCTTTTCACCTACTTATGTTCCATTTAGTCGATATTATTTTCTTATATTTTAATAAGTCGTATGAGTGACATAGTTACCAAAATACCCCTAATAATATTCACATTTACAGTGTGAATGTTCCGTGATGTGAATTTCACACCGTCAATGTGAATATTCACATTGTCAATGTGAATGTTCACATCACTAAATTGGTAACCGTTCAAAAAATATTTGTAAGGGTAGAAAAATCCATAAAATACTTTAAATATGAGAATTAAGATTTGGTAGTTCAAATGCAATATAAGAATATCTTATGCACTAATTGAAATACAAACACTTAAAAAAAGATTTTCTAATAAATCTCCCTAAAATTAATCCAAGCCAAAATTGATTTTCTTATAATTTAATGCAGAACTAGTAAGGAAGGAAACACCCAAATAAGTTTTAGGAAGTCAAAAACCAATTCAAGTTGGTTAAATAAGTCTTCCCACAAATTCAATTTATATATATATATATATATATATATAATAAAACAAAATGACTTTCAAAAATATTTAAGATATAATTGATTAGAACGTTGTGGATTGGCCTAATTAAAAATGAACGGCTAATATTGTTTAATTCGAAATAAACTTCTTGTCTAAACAATTGTTAATTTTTATTTTACATAATCTCATATCGGGAAAAAAAAGAAAAAGTAAGTTGTTTTACTTATATAAAGTGAATCTTATACTTCAATTTAATATTATAGGTTGTGCATGTTTCAATTCAAAACAATTTAAATTTTAAAATAAAATTTTAAATTTTAATTAATTAATTTTTGTTTAAGTTGGTTGGTTTTTTGTATAGTGATTCTGGTTTAGACCCGACCCATTTGATAGTCTGGATTCTGGTTTCATTGTTTTGTATTGTTGTTTGTGTTTTATTCCTCTTTTCCCTTCTTGGATTTGGCTATTGGGTTGTATTGATTATGTTTGGAACAGGTTGGCGGCTTGTTTTTCAGACTTGTGTTGCCCAGATTTTTGTTCCTTCACTCGAGCAACACTTATTACGTTTGAGCGATTTTTGTGAAGCACTAGTACTTTTGCAAGTCTGCAAAAATATTGGGAGTTTGTATTTTTCGCTTGAGCGAAGCTTCTTGCCCTCGAGCGACAACCTCTGTCTGTAAAACTATTGGAAGTATATATTCTGCGCTCGAGCGGAACAACTTATTGTGTCTGGTTGCTCGAGCGACATATCTTGCGCTCAAGCAAACTATGCATATATCAGGTCGTAAACAGGCCATTTACATCACTTTTTCGTCTCTCTCTCTCTCTCTCTCTCTCTCTCTCTTAAACATTTCAAAACCCTATGTTGAGACACTCTCTCTCTCTCTCTAAAACTCACACTCTCTCTACAAATACACCAAGATCTATCCATTTCTCCACCTTACTCTCTTTGTTAAAAAGGTAGAGCTCACTTAGAGCTTCATTTTCATCTTAGTAGAGTTGGGTTCTGGCTTCATTTGAGTTTCATCCGTGCTTTTCTCGTCTTCTAGCTTTGAGGTAAGAATTCTCTACACTCTTTTATGATTTTTAACCTAGCTATTTGTTTTTATGAAACAATCTTATGATTTTGGAGGATTTTGAATAAACCTAGGATTTTGGTTTAAAATCAAAATAGGGGTTTTCGAATGGATGTATTAAAAATGGTTATGGGGTTGAATATAAGGTTGAGTTGTGAAGAAATTATTGATTTCGATACTTGGAATGGATTTTGGTAGAAAAAAAGGGTTTTTACCTTAAATGGCTCAAATATTTATTTTGTATAAATAAATGGAATTGATGTTAGAAATATGAAATTGGATGGATATTGATATAAATGGTGGAGTTTGATATGTGTTATCACTCATCTTGAAATTTGGAAAGTTTATTTGTATTGGAGATTTTATATATGTTTAGAAATATCTGTTTTGGACTATCGGTGGATGATAGTCATGATTGTTGTAGAAATTGCATGAGGAATTGCTGAATTGAAACTAATTTCTCATCCATGTGCATTGAACATTGTTGCTCACTTAATACATTGTAAATGTATGTGATATATGAGAAAAATGGGTGAAAGTTGGAAAGAGGTGTGTATCACCAAACTAAGTTGGCTTGTGTGTCGAGGGTGAAAGTTTCGAAAAACGTGTGTATACCTGGATGTCAATTCCCGTGGACGAAATATCCGTAAAATGGCAATAGTAGCGCTTATATAGGCTACGTTTACATGGGTGCCGTTTGACGGTTTCCCGCGAATGAAATATCTATGAAAGGTTGTATCGGTTTGATAATTCCCCATTGTTTTCTATTGTAAAGAGCATGACTTTGAGAATTTTGATATAGACTGAGCATGGCATTGTTTTTGGAAAGAAAATGTAAAATGTTTTGGTCAGAAGCATTGCATATGCATTTCACCCTCATATCTTTGTTAAGATTCATATATTGTATTGGATTATTTCTACTGGGTTTTAGCTCACCCAATATGGGAAAACCATTTTTAGGTATGGGTGAGATGCCTCCGCCAAGGCAGTAGCTTGGGAGGATTGGAGCAAAAGTTTCATTTTGTTTATTAATATTATTTTTGTACAAGCCTAAGGCTTTTTATATATTAGATTTAAATCCATTTTGATGTAACCAAGTACAGTCTTGGGATGTTGTAACCTTCAGGGCATTTCAATTATTTGTTTAACTTCTATTTCATATCTTTGTTGTTGATAAATGCTATAGATTCAGGGTTAGGACTTATGAATGTATATCGCATGTATCACCTTTTTGTATAAATAAATCTTATGTAATGGAAGGATATTATACTCTGATTTAAATTGTTATTTACTTATCATCGAAGATGGTTTATTGTATTTGTTTCGGGACATTGCAACTTGGTATCAAAGTGTACCGGGTTTGAATACTTTGTGTACGTGAGAAGTGGTTATTACCATAATGGATTTGTTTCGCTTGATGGAGACATTAGTATGTATGGTATGCTATGTCATAGCATGCTTATGTGGTAATATGGGTATGGGATTTAATTCCTAAGATATTGATTGGGTTTATGAGTTTTTAGAAGTCCAGTTAGAAGAGCACTTGATCATTATTATTTCTAATTGGAACTCTAGCAACGTCGCGAGACGGCCATTATCCAGGAAGGAAATTCGTATGTGTTTATGTGACTATGTGCTTATGTGGAGTGAATTACTGTTGTTTACCATTTCAGGACATGAGTGAGTTAGCTTCACCACATTTGTAAATGTGCTAACCTCTTTTGTTACCTTCATTAGGATGTCAAGATGTGGTCATAGTAGTAGGCGTGGTAGGCCTAGACGGCAGGAGGAGCCGATACCGGATGATATTCTAGCACAAGAGGATGAAGTTGGTTAGGCCAATGTGGCCAAACCAATCGGTCAGCAGGCCATGCGTGCCTTAGCACGCGAAATGGCCTTGAGCATTGCAAGAATCCATGGACATTCTCAGGGCTAAGAATCAGGTCCAAGCCCAAGTAGCTGAGGCAGGGCCGTCATTCTTGAAGAGAGAGTTTTTTCAGTCCAACCTGGACGATTTTTTAGGCGATCCTAAATAGTTTTTGAAAGCGGATGAATGGCTCGAGCAAATGATGAAGACGTTCAAGATGCTCGGCATCGAGGATGACTAGTTGAGAGTGACCTTGGCATTTTTCTAGCTGAAAGGAGATGCGGCTTAGTGGTGGAAATATATATGTAGGCGTATTGGGGTGACTTGGGAGGCCTTCATCAACGCCTTTTAGGGCAAGTTTTTGTCTCCTACTATTAGAGAGAAGTTAAAGGACTAGTTTTCTCAGCTCAAGTAGTTGAGCACACCGGTGGCCAAGTTTGAGGGCGCATTTATTAGTCTGTCGAGGTTTGCACCAAAACTCGTGGCAACTGAGGAGCGCCTTTGTTTAGATTTCGAGAAGAGGTTGAGGACTAGACTCATGTTCAAAGTGGTCAGGTCAATGATTAGAGATTATGGACGCCTTATGGAGGCGGCAGCTCATCTTGAGACCGTGATGCAAATGGAGGAGCTGATGAGGGGCTCCAGGAGGAGTCAAGAGGTTCAGGAGAACAGTAAAAGGCAGAGGGGTTCTAACCCACGGCAGTCCCAAGGAGCTCAGTTGAGGTCCACTTCTCCAGTACCTAGTTCGGGCTCTGGGAGAGGTGGTTAGGGAGATTTCACTTGCTTTGAGTGTGGTCAATTGGGCCACAAGTCCCCAGCTTGCCCACAGAGAGGAGGAGGGTAGTGATCTGCATCGTTGTCAGCTTGTTCTCAAAGCCAGAGTTAAGAGAGAGGGCAACCACTCACTTGTTATTAGTGCAGGTAGGCAAGGCATATGAAGAGGTTTTTCCCTCAGTTGGGTGGCACACCGGGTGCATTTAGTTCGAGGTAGACACACAGCCACCACCTAGCACAGTCAGCTCAGGCATCGAGGGCAAATCAGGGAGCCTCTTCGGCTCAGTCAGTGTATCATGCTTATGTTCCAAGGGGTGAGGTGATAGAGCAAAGACCTATAGGGAATATGTATGTTGTTACTGCACCATACCTTGTACTAGCGCCTTCTTTATTGAGAGGTACTTTCTTGTTATGTAATTCTATTGTTAATGTGTTGATTGATATGTGTGCATCTCATTCATTCATCTCGTTTGCATTTGCATTGGCATTGGGGTTAGAGTTGGCTCAGTTAGCTTCTCCACTCAGTGTAAAGTCACCTATTGGTGGTGAGATTGTTTTGGAATAGGGGTGTCGAGGTTGTAACATAGAGGTTGCCGGTCGCTGACTTCCTTTTGCATTTGTGTTGATTGACATGTCTAGTTTTGATGCCATTTTGGGTATGGACTGGTTGTCATCGTATCGAGCTGTCATAGATTATTATCGTCATTGTATGTACCTTGAGCGGTGATTGTTTTCATTTCATGGGGAGTAGAGCCGATAGAGTCATATCACCGATATATAATCCACGCGGACGGAGTGAGCTTAGTTGTCTTCTTGCCAACTTCTTGGGTAGTGAGAGTGATGAAGTCTGAGTTGGGTTAGCAAGGGTAGTTTGCGACTACTCGGATGCTTTTCCTGAGGATCTCACTAGTTTACCACCTTATTGTGAGATTGAATTTTCTATGGACCTAGTGCCTGGCACGATGAGGATCTCACTAGTTTACCACCTTATTGTGAGATTGAATTTTCTATGGACCTAGTGCCTGGCACGACACTGATTTTTACGGCACCATACAGGTTTGCACCTACTGAGTTGAGTGAGTTGAAGATTCAACTCCAAGAATTCTTAGATAAAGGTTTTATCTGCCCTAGTACTTCACATTGGAGGGCACCAGTTCTCCTTGCCAAAAAGAAAGATGGTTCGTTGCGACTTTGTATTGATTACCGGAAGTTGAACTGGGTAACTGTTAAGAACAAGTACCCAATGCCTCGTATAGATGATCGGTTTGATTAGTTGAAAGGGCCTTGTTGTTTTTCCAAGATAGACCTAAGATCAGGTTATCACTAGTTGAGGGTGAGGGATGAAGATATCTAGAAGATGGCATTTTGTACGTGGTATGGCCATTATGAGTTTCTAGTAATGCCTTTTGGGCTAACAAATGCACCAGTTGTGTTTATGGATCGGATGAACTGAATCTTCCGTGAGTTCCTAGATCGTTTTGTGGTTGTCTTTGTGAACGACATCTTGATTTACTCATCCTCTGAGGAGGAGCACGAGGAACACCTGCAAGTAGTACTTGAGTTGCTTAGAGCCCACAAACTTTATGCTAAGTTCGGGAAATGTGAATTCTAGTTGAAAGAAATGAAGTTCTTAGGCCATGCGGTATCCGAGGAAGGAGTGACTATGGATTCATCCAAGATAGAAGCTGTAAAAGATTGGGAACATCCCAAGAATGCCTTTGAGATCAATAGTTTCTTGGGATTGGCTGGGTATTACCGTCGGTTTGTGAATGATTTCTCTAGATTGGCCTTACCTTTGACTAGATTGACAATGAAGGAAACTAAGTTTGTGTGGAGTGAGACTTGTGAAAAGTCGTTCTAAGAGCTTAAAGTTGAACTTACCACAACTTCAGTATTGATTATTCCAGAGAGGGGTTTGGGCTATACGGTGCATTGTGATGTTTCACGGGAAGGTTTGGGTTGTGTATTGATGCAAGAGGGGAAGGTAGTAGCTTATAGCTTACGGCAGTTGAAAACACATGAGAGGAATTACCGTACTCATGACCTAGAGTTAACGGCGGTGATCTTTGCCTTAAAGATTTCGAGGCATTATCTCTCTGGCGAGAAGTTTGAAGTGTTTTTTGATCACAAGAGTCTGAAATATCTGTTTACATGGAAAGACTTGAATCTAAGGTAGAGAAGGTGAATGTAGTTTATAGAAGATTATGACTTTGAGTTGCATTATCATCCGGGGAAGGCCAATGTTGTGGTTGATGCTTTAAGTAGAAAATCCATTAGTAGTGTGGCTAGTATTGCCATTTGGGAATGGGAAATGTTAGGTGCTATTGGTGAATTTGACTTGCATCTTGGCGAGTTCGTGGAGTATGCAGCCTTGTTTTTGGTTGTTGCATAACCTACATTTGTGAACCGAGTGATAGAAGCACAGAGTGGTGACCTTGAGGTAGAATCCCTTAGGGAGAAGATCTCCAGTGAGAAGGTAAAGAAAGGCTTGAATGTGTATCCCGATTCGAGTGTTAGATACCGTGACAATCTTTTCGTGTCGGGGTCTTGTCGAAAGGAAGTACCCTGAGAGTTTCATTATTCAAGCCTTGCGGTGCATTGGGGAGGCACAAAGATGTATCACGACCTTATTCGGCAATCTTGGTGGAGGGGAATGAAAAAAGATGTAGTCGTGTTTCTATCGAGGTGCCTTACTTGTCAATAAGTGAAAATCGAACATCAGAGGCCAGTGGGTTTGTTGCAACCCTTGCCTATAGCCGAATGGAAGTAGGAGTATGTCACGATGGATTTCATTGTGGGTCTTCCGAGGACTCAACAGGGTAGTGATGTAATTTGGGTGGTAGTTGATCGGTTAAGCAAGTCGTTACACTTTATACCTATGCGCGTAAGTGACTCGGTAGATTATATTGCCGACCTTTATATTAGGGACATAGTGAGGTTGCACGGAGTCTCTATAACAATCGTTTCGAATAGAGATCCACGTTTTATAGCTCATTCGTGGCAGAGCCTACAGAATGCCTTAGGCATGAGATTGACTTTTAGCACCGCATATCATCCTCAGACTGATGGGCAATCAGAACGCACCATTCAAATTTTAGAGGATATGTTTCGAGGTTGTGTTCTTGAATTTAAGGGATCGTGGGAGAGGCACTTGCCCTTAGTGGAGTTTGCCTATAATAATAGCTTCTAGTCGAGTATTGGCATGGCACCGTTTGAGGCCTTGTATGGCTGACCGTGTAGGTCTCCTATGTGTTGGGCTGAGGTGGGTGATGCACCTTTGATAGGTCCTGAGTTTGTTCGAGAAACGACTGAGAAAGTCAATCTTATTTGTAAGAGGTTGGCTACTGCCTAGAGTTGGCAGAAACGTTATGCCGACCGTAGGAGGAGACCTTTGTCTTTTGAGGTAGGTGATCATGTCTTCTTGAAGATATCACCTACACAGGGTTTGATAGGGCTTAGAAAGAGTGGGAAGTTATCTCCTATATTTATTGAGCCTTTTGAAATCCTTGAGCGGATTGGAGAGGTAACTTATCGCTTGGCCTTGCTACCACAGCTTTCCAAGATACATAATGTGTTTCATATTTGTATGCTTAGGAAGTATAAGCCAGATCTATCGCACGTGTTAGATTGGACCGACTTAGAGGTAGATGAGCTCATTTGTTTGTTAAGCTTTTGTGATATTATTCATCACTTTAAAATAAAATGTTTTGGGCCTTTTAACCACTGAATTTCAGAAGTTTTTTAGTGGCAAAAACCTTATTTTGAAGTCCAAAATTAGAGGGGTTAGCCTCCCCTCCTTGTGTCTTGTTTGCATGCCTAGTTAGCCTCATGTATTAGCTTATTGTTTTAGCTTTTGTGGCTTAAGTCCAGCATGTTTTAGACTATATTTAGGGTTGTTTTGCCTTTATTTTTGGCTGGTTAGCTTGTTTGAGCCTTGTATGGCATGGTTGTAGTGTAATTTTCTTCACTAGTTTGGTGTTTTAGGGCTTTAATCACTATTGTTTTGAGTTGATAGCATGCTTTAGTGTTGTTTTGCACTTAATTTCAGCACTTTAATCTCTGTCGTCTCCCTCAATTCTTCACTCTTTTATTTGCTTTGAAAGTGGTTTTAAACCCCTTGTTTGCCTAAGTGTGAAATAGAGGTGCTACACCTAATGGTTTAATCCCTTAGGGGATTCATTACCAACAGTGTAATACCTCTTTCATGCCCAAAGCTACTTGAGGTTTGAGCCATCTTTCCATTAGAGGACAATCACCAATGGACAATTGGATTAATGAATGGTTTGGTAACTAAAATGAGTAAATAAAAAAATGACAAGTAAAAGAGGCAAGATAAGCATCTTTCGTGTTGCATTGCATGTATTCGAATCAGACGTTAATTCAAACATAAGGAAAATGGAACATTTCATACTCAAAGTGATGAAATGTGCCATTTTCCTTGGTCACCATTACCCTTGATCATGCATTATAAGGTGGTGGTCATTTTTGTCTTATTTGTGCATTTATTAAACTTGTACAAACTTGGTACCTTAGCCATCATGCATGAAAATTGCTTGGTTGATGGTTTGAGGGCCAAAAGTTTCTCTCCTTTGAGCTTGTGTGATGATAAGGAGGGTAAACAGTACAGACAACCTGTGAGAATACACTACTTTGATCTGTTTTATTCTTTGTTGCAGCATGCAAGTGTGAACCATGCAGTGGCCGACAGCCACCATCAGTGGCAGACAGCCACCATCAGTGGCAGACCGGCCCCCTTTGGTCGCCGACCAACCACCATTGGTAGCCGACAGGCCCTTTGTCCCCCTTGTTGGCCATCAATAACTTTTGTGCAGTGTGTTCCTGAGGTGGAGCAGAGGTGTTCTGGAAGTTGGTATAATTTTCAGTGATCAAATATGTGCAAACAGAGGCTTGCAACATCAAAGCAGTGGCTTTTTCGGGTGAAAGATCTAGCATGCATGAATTCTTTGCTTCTCGGGATTAGCTAGTTAGTTTAATTAATATCTAGCTTAGATGCATGTTATAATTAATTAGTTGTAACTAATTAAGTGTTGTAAATGATTAGTTAGTTTAACTAGTTATTCACTTTTGGTTTGTAATAATTAGTTAACTAGAATAGTTAATCAGTTTCACGTTTTGTAATAGTTAGCTTAATTAGCGTAGCTAGTTGGCTAGCTTATTCATTCGGACCCTCCTTTGCGAGGGCATAATGTTGTAATAAGTGTGCATGCGTGCGTGCGTGTATGTCTTCTAACCTCACGTCTTTCTCCCTTTTATTTAATTGCTTTTGATTGTTAGATTAGGGACATGTTTTAATTAGCATATCACATGCTTGCATCCATTCAGTTGTCTTGCATGCACCGAGGCTCGGCGCATCATTCAAACTACATTGTGATTTCAATACCTTCTTTGAATACATGTTTAATCGCATGTTATTCAAATCGATTCATATGCCATATTAGTAGCCGAGCCTATTAATTGCATTCTTTGCATGTGTTGCATTAAGCATTTTTTTATAGTTAAGATCATACATTTTTCTAACTAGTTTCTGTTTTAGCTTGGATTACTCGGTGAGATTTATACTTTAGCATACTTGCATGAGTGTGACTGTCATGTTGCCATGATTCGCATGCTTGCCATGAGGCAATGTGCTTAAATGCTAAACTAAATGAATGCCTGTGAATGAAGGCTTGTTGTTTGAATTGAAATGATTCAACAAATGCACGTTTTAAAGCCCACTTTGTTGTGGCAAAATCATGTTTTATGCCCACTAAGTTTGGTGGCAAGTCCGCATCTTTTAAGCCCACTTGAGGGTGGCAAATTCAAATCATTTTCGCAAACAAACATGAATTGAGTTGTTTCAATTCTTGCAATTTTAGTCTATACTTGCTTGTGCGCATCACATAGTAATGTTAGCTAATAACCGGAACAAGAACACATAATGTTTATAAAAAATCATATCATGATTAGTAGAGACGAGTAGGGGGTGCTCATTTCAGGACCTTCCCCTCTCGTACCTAAATTCCTGAGCCGAGGCAATTTTGGTGATGACGGACACGTGGCATTTGGCACGAGTCAGGATTTCCTAAATTTTTCCAAAAATAAAATATTTAGATGGCAACTCTGTATCTGGCAAAGCAGTCTAATTTTGGCATTATTTGATTTAAAATCGATTTTTCAAAAAGGTTTGCCGGATTTGAACTCTTTGGTGTTTATCAGTTTCACATTGCACTTGTGAGACTAGATTCAAAACCGTGGGAGTCCAAACTGTGAGGCCTTTCTTTTCAAACCTTTCTGAAAGGCGGGGCGTGGAAAAAGGCGAGTCCACAGTATGTTTAGATCCCAACACCATCCTCTTTTATATTTGGTCGAGAGGTCGGATTTCTCCACCTAAGTAGAACGAAAATAAGGAATTAAATGGAAAGAGGAAGCCAAAAGCTTCGTTTTGGGTAGCTTGCTTACTCTCCTAGTTAGAAGAAGGCTCTTTGGCAGATTCTTTAGATCTAGATAGAGGCTCACTTAATAAAGATGTAGATTCATAAGATCACTATCATCAAATACAATAATCACTATAATTGTTAATAAACAAGAGAGTTTTAGCCAAAGCAAACTTTAATTTTACTAAAAACTAATACATAAGTCAAGAGTTATATCATTTTAAAATTTAAAATATAAAATTAGTTACTATGGGTAAGATTGTCTATAAAAGCTATAAACAAATTTGCTCGTCCTTCATAACGAAGACCTTCTTCTCCTAGAGCTTACAAATTAAAAGAGTTTGGACTATCATTTTCACTAAAAAAAAGGCCCAATGAAGGGGGTTTTGGCCAAAAAAAAAAAACAAAAAAAAAAAACTCTATTTTATTATGTCTTGGACACGGTATGCATTGACGAAACTACTATTAATAACCCTGCTAACAAGTTATTGGATGCTCTATTGGTATTTATCATTTTTTTTAAAATTTATTTTGTTTGACTTGACTTGTGTGTGTTAATAAAAGAATCTTGTTTCAATTACGTAATGAAATTTGATAATGGGATATTATATTGCATGTACTATAGGTATATCATACATGCATGTTATTTAAAGTAATAATGTGATATTATTATTGATGACCGTGTGTTTGCTCATCTCTTACCTCGCAGGTATTGACATGTGTCCACAGCCATAAGTGTTGGACGGAATATTCTTTGTTGTTTGCTTTTGAGCATGTTAGCATTGATCTTTGGGTAATATGATATGTGCACCTTATTTATTTTGGACATACTTCATCGTAAACTATTGTATGTGTAACGCTTCAATTTTTTATGCCTAAATGATAATACGACCTTCGTGACTTTTAAAGGAAAATAGAAATAATTTTTCACACTTACATTACATGATACAGTTAATTCCTCAATGCGATTATACATTTAATCCAAAACCAAATAAATAAACAAATAGATATCCCCAAGAGTTTACAAGTTTCCAAAGCTTAGGCTCGGTTACACAAAACGGTTATTCAAACCCACATAGATACAACCCTTGGCTTACAAAACAGAGTCACGCAAAATGAGAGCATTGTACTCCCAACACGCATACATTAACGCCCCTAGTTGGGTAGGATCACCACATCTTTTCCTGTACAAAAATCCCGTAGGGTGAGCATAAAGCCCAGTAGGAAATTCTTAACAAAGTACATACATTTTATACAAGTCTCAAAAGATTAGATGCACATGTCATGCTATGACCTTTTTGAAGATAAGTCACATTTTCATCTTTTGAAAACCATCATGCTCAATGATGTCATGCAATTTCAATTGTTCAAAATTTAACAATTTATTTCAAGGGCGGTAAATACGACGCTGGTAATCCTTAGGTCGGTGTCTGCAAGTAGACTATACAAGTACTACCAAATTGTCATTTTTACCTGTATTAACCGGAAGACTCGACACCTATCCGCGCGGGTTCTCGATCTTTCAATCCGGACTCTCAGGCCAACTCATTCAATATCATCTACACCACCTATCAAGACTTACCAACGTATTTACTCCAAAACAATTCGATGAAAACTTATTTCTCAACATTCTTTTCTCAATGCAAGTTTTCAAATCAACTTTCAAAGTTTAATGTAATCAAATGAATTGATATGCCAATTTCACAAGATGAATATAAATACTTTTATTCCAATTCATTATCCAATGAATAAAACAATTCCCTCTTCTCAAATATCCTTAACAATTAGTCATTTCAAGACTATTTCAACGTTTTGAACAATAATTTTCAAAATGAACAACAATTCTCATATTCCATAAAATTCATCATTTATATAAATAAAAATAAGAAATTTTCCAAACATTCATTTATTTTGACACACAAAATAAATATAACAATATCATTAATGGATTTTCAATCTCTTTTAAAAATTTCCAATTTCTAGGTTTTCTCACCAAAACTATACAACTCGAATCTTTTGAAAGAAAATTTTCCAAAATCATCTTTTCTTCAATCAACAAAGATCAAAACCCATAAGATCATTTTAAAAGAAGAAGAGACAACCTACTTTCAAAATCGCTCAACTTCTTGAATCAACAATCAATTTTCCAAAGCTATCAAGAATGATTTCGAAAATCGTCTAGATCTTGCAAATATATATATATATATATGTATAACTCAAAGAAAATTCCTACCTCAAGTTTGAAGAAGAATAGAGATGAAATCCCAAAATCAACGATGCCTAAACTCGATCTTCACCACACA
Organism: Camellia sinensis; assembly: GCF_004153795.1. NCBI lineage: Eukaryota > Viridiplantae > Streptophyta > Magnoliopsida > Ericales > Theaceae > Camellia > Camellia sinensis. The sequence continues at coordinate 54,552 of NW_021024813.1, forward strand.
CAACAAAACCCTCGAGATGATAACCCACTTTGATGAAGAAACAATGGCAAAACTCAAATGGATTTTGAGAAATCAAGGTTTATGATCTAGTTTGTGTAGAGAAATGTAGAGAGAAGGAAGAACAAAGATTTTTAGAGAGAGATATATACAAAAGTGATCTGAAATATCAGATTCATGAACTGATATAACATGGTCCACTCGAGCGTGGAAAGCCCCGCTCGAGCGTCGAATACACCTTCCCAGTACTTTTGCAGATAGGTCAAACTTCTGAAACCAAACATTCTCCGCTCGAGCGGACAAGAAACTTCCCGATCAACTCGACCCCCGTAAGCTGTGTTCTAGGCACAATTCGGGTTGGATTCGCATATAAAGGTTTGGAGACATTACCTGTTCCAAATACACCACTATAACCCGAGAACCAAAAATAATGAGAATACAAGGGAAACTAAGATACGTAACATCCATGCTCAATGATGTCATGCAATTTCAATTGTTCAAAATTTAACAATTTATTTCAAGGGCGGTAAATACGACGCTGGTAATCCTTAGGTCGGTGTCTGCAAGTAGACTATACAAGTACTACCAAATTGTCATTTTTACCTGTATTAACCGGAAGACTCGACACCTATCCGCGCGGGTTCTCGATCTTTCAATCCGGACTCTCAGGCCAACTCATTCAATATCATCTACACCACCTATCAAGACTTACCAACGTATTTACTCCAAAACAATTCGATGAAAACTTATTTCTCAACATTCTTTTCTCAATGCAAGTTTTCAAATCAACTTTCAAAGTTTAATGTAATCAAATGAATTGATATGCCAATTTCACAAGATGAATATAAATACTTTTATTCCAATTCATTATCCAATGAATAAAACAATTCCCTCTTCTCAAATATCCTTAACAATTAGTCATTTCAAGACTATTTCAACGTTTTGAACAATAATTTTCAAAATGAACAACAATTCTCATATTCCATAAAATTCATCATTTATATAAATAAAAATAAGAAATTTTCCAAACATTCATTTATTTTGACACACAAAATAAATATAACAATATCATTAATGGATTTTCAATCTCTTTTAAAAATTTCCAATTTCTAGGTTTTCTCACCAAAACTATACAACTCGAATCTTTTGAAAGAAAATTTTCCAAAATCATCTTTTCTTCAATCAACAAAGATCAAAACCCATAAGATCATTTTAAAAGAAGAAGAGACAACCTACTTTCAAAATCGCTCAACTTCTTGAATCAACAATCAATTTTCCAAAGCTATCAAGAATGATTTCGAAAATCGTCTAGATCTTGCAAATATATATATATATATGTATAACTCAAAGAAAATTCCTACCTCAAGTTTGAAGAAGAATAGAGATGAAATCCCAAAATCAACGATGCCTAAACTCGATCTTCACCACACACAACAAAACCCTCGAGATGATAACCCACTTTGATGAAGAAACAATGGCAAAACTCAAATGGATTTTGAGAAATCAAGGTTTATGATCTAGTTTGTGTAGAGAAATGTAGAGAGAAGGAAGAACAAAGATTTTTAGAGAGAGATATATACAAAAGTGATCTGAAATATCAGATTCATGAACTGATATAACATGGTCCACTCGAGCGTGGAAAGCCCCGCTCGAGCGTCGAATACACCTTCCCAGTACTTTTGCAGATAGGTCAAACTTCTGAAACCAAACATTCTCCGCTCGAGCGGACAAGAAACTTCCCGATCAACTCGACCCCCGTAAGCTGTGTTCTAGGCACAATTCGGGTTGGATTCGCATATAAAGGTTTGGAGACATTACCTGTTCCAAATACACCACTATAACCCGAGAACCAAAAATAATGAGAATACAAGGGAAACTAAGATACGTAACATCCATGCTCAATGATGTCATGCAATTTCAATTGTTCAAAATTTAACAATTTATTTCAAGGGCGGTAAATACGACGCTGGTAATCCTTAGGTCGGTGTCTGCAAGTAGACTATACAAGTACTACCAAATTGTCATTTTTACCTGTATTAACCGGAAGACTCGACACCTATCTA
>NW_021024813.1:57927-88455 GCF_004153795.1 Camellia sinensis
AGTCCATGTTTGGCACTTCTTTCAAAATCTGTTTTCTCAAAACGATTTGCCGGATTTGGACTCTTTGGTTCAGATTATGAACCGTGACAATTTGAGAGTCCTGAGCTGTAGTGAGCCCAATATCAAACGGAACGGGAGCTCGTTCCTCCCGGGGCGTTCGGGGACGTCTACAACGCCCATCTCTACCCTCTTCCCCGATCAGTTAAAGAGGGCAAGGGTAAGGGCCCAGTGTCAATACTTAGTTGTTTCTGTTCAAGTCTTCAATATTTTATCTGTTTCTAATGTCTGTTTCTTCTTGCAGACGTTCGCAAGCCAGCGAAAAACTTCCGCCAATCTTACGTTCCTAGTAAGGACCTGAAAAAACTCCTGGACTCGCCAGTTCACAAAAGAAAAGCACCTCTTCTTCTCAACTTTATTCTTACATACAAATCGATTTTGCCCGACGTCTCCAAAAGAAAGAAGAAAAGCCTTTCTCCTCGTACTGCCACAACTCAAACCGCCTCTACATCACGAACAGATCAAGAGTCAACATCTGACCCAACCAATCAACCATCTACTTCGGCCCCATACTTGGTCCCAATACAAGAACGAAGACGTCGGCGAAGACTTGTCAAAACTGCTGAGATGGGTCGCCCAAAGCCCATTGCTCAAGACCTCCTTGCCGATCTCCCTGTTGACGTCGATGTTCAGCCGACGCAAACCATGCCCCCACCAAAGCCGAAACGAACCAAGAAAGCCCAGCCAAAGGCTAAAGCCACTGAAGTTGAGGCTGAGGATACCCTGACAATTTCACAATTGGCAGGGATTGAGAAGACGGCTTCCGTTCCCAAAAAAAGGTCTGCTGAGACACAGCCATCAGAGTCCACACAATCAAAGAAGCCGAGGTCATTGTCTGCGACGACCTCGGGGTCCAGAATACCAAAAGTCCCATGGACGCCTGAAATTACTTTAGAAGATAAGCCTGTTCTTGCCAGCGATAGTGCCGACGACATTAATGTCGGTGTAGCACTCTGTACCGCCCTACTTCTCCCAGGTGATCTTGAGCGGAATGCCAAGATGAGTTAGTACGAGAACTATGCCTTTATGCTCTAACGTTCTGTCCAAGTAAGTGTCTTTACATGGAAACTTGTCTTCTCTTTTACTTTGTAAAATTTTGTAATAATTTTTGCCCTGTGCTCTTTCAGGCCATTCAACATGCCTACTCTCTCTCTATGCAAGCTTTTGAAAATAGGGCAAAGTTGGCCGACATGAAGAGGGAGGTTTCTACCCTTAAAAAGGAGAACAAAACTCTTCAATCAAAAATGAAAAAACTGGAAGACTAGGCTGAGGCTGCCACCAAAGCACAAACCCTAGCCAAAGAAAAGGCTGAATCTGCTGAGGCCATCAAGAAGGTTGCCGAGGCCGAGAAGAGAGAAGCCGAGGACAAAAAGGCCCAAGCCGAAAAGGAACTTCAGGAGGCCTTGGCTACTAAAGATGCTGAAATCAAAGCGGCCGATGAAAAAGCTTATGCCCAAGGAATGGCCGATGTTACAAAGGAAAACAAATTACAAGTTAGGTAGGCATGTAACAGGGGCTTTTCCCTTGGTTGGATGTCCCTGGCCAAAAAACTCAATATTCCTGAAGATTCACCTCTGCGCAAGGCCGAAGCTATTCCTCTCCCATTCCCTCCTCCTCCTGCACCTCCAAGTCAAGCTGAAGACGCATCTGAATCTGAGTCTGAAGATAAGGAGGAAGGTGAGGATGAGGCTTTAGTAAGAAAGTTTAAGGAGGCTGTTGGGCCTAAGTCTCCTTCTCTGAATGAGCAGGTCTTGGATCTAACTCAAGATGATGATGGTGATGTAGTTACTAAGGAAACTAATCCTGAACAGGCCTCATCTGACGTTCCTCCAACCGAAAAAAGTCTTGATGAAACCCTTGCGCAGATTGACGCCGAAATCGAGGCGGATAAGACTGCCGAAGTAGCTCTTCAGGAATCAGCCGAGGTCCAGTCTCAAATTACGCCTGAAGTAGAAGACTCATAACTTTGATTTTTTTCTTGTCTTTTGTACTTTTGTGTTTCCTGGATAGTAGAAGCTTCTCTGTACGGCCGACGTGCCTTCTGTTTGTGTTGGATATTTTAACATAACTATCTTTCTTTGAATGACTGCATTCTTTTTTGCCTTTTCTTTGACTGCCTCTGTTTGATTCTATACTTAGAATTTTTTGTATGCCTTTCGTATTTTGCCACCTTTGTGCAATCTTCTCGGGGTTTCATACCTCGGGTATAATAGCTACAAAGCTGTTACCTCGGCAAGATACTGACCTGTAAACTTTTCATAAATTCTAACAAGTGTGAAACATATACTACTCAATGTTAACTTTGCAAATTTTTTCTCAAGTTTCAACAAGTGTTTAAACGGTGATCTCGGTCTAGCCTACTTGTAAATTGCTACAAATTTCAACAAAGATAAACATATACTGTAACAGGGATCAACAAGGATTAACATAATAAGTGTTAAACAATAATCTATTTGTAAATTGCTACGAATTTCAACAAGTGTTTAAACAACATACTTAGCTTTTTCCTCAACCTGTAAATTGCTACAAATTTCAACAGATGATCATATGTCGGCTTAACGTTATCTTGTAAATTGCTACAAATTTCAACAAGTGTTAAGCATCTTCTTTGGTTTAACCAACTTGTAGATTGCTACAAGTGTTTAGCAATAACCTCGGCTTTGCTTCAACTCGTAAATTGCTACGAATTTAAACAAGCGAAGAGAAACAGTAATTTTGGCTTAACTTCAACTTGTAAATTGCTACAAATTTCAACAAGTGAAGATAAGGAACCATCTCAGCTTAACTTCAACTTGTAAAGGAACCATCTCAGCTTAACTTCCAACTTGTAAATTGCTACAAATTTCAACAAGTGAAGATAAGGAACCATCTCATCTTAACTTCAACTTGTAAATTGCTACAATTTTCAACAAGTGAAGATAAGGAACCATCTCGGCTTAACTTCCAACTTGTAAATTGCTACAAATTTCAACAAGTGAAGATAAGGAACCATCTGGGCTTAACTTCAACTTGTAAATTGCTACAAATTTCAACAAGTGAAGATAAGGAACCATCTCGGCTTAACTTCAACTTGTAAATTGCTACAAATTTCAACAAGTGTTAAGCATTACTGTCTTCTTTCTGCCCCCAATGTGAACCTGAGTTCCACTTGGGTTCTCATTATTCAGAAACGATTATTATGCATCTTTTAACAATTTACAAGTCTTTGGAGAACTCTTGCCAAAATTTTATTGATGAATAATTAACAAGGAACATCTAATGATAGAAAAATTTTAAATTACAAGTGTTTCAAGGTCTTGGCAATGCTTTGCCCTCATTGTCTTCAAGTCGATAAGCTCCATTGCCTAATACTGAAGTGATTCTGTAGGGTCCTTCCCAGTTTGGTCCAAGCTTTCCTTCTCTGGGGTCCTTCTTGTTGCCAACAACTTTTCTCAGGACTAGGTCGCTGACCTGAAAATCCCTTGGATTAATCTTTTTATTGTAAGCTCTAGCGAGTTGCTGCTGGTATGCTGCGAGCTGAATTGCAGCTTTCTCCATTCTTTCTTCTAAAAGATCCAGATCTCGGGCTAAGAATACATCATTAGTCCTATTCTCTACTCCCTGGGTTCTGATCCCTGGGATATCGACCTACAGCGGAATGACAACTTCTGTGCCATAGGCCATGGCAAAGAGGGATTCCCCTGTTGATCTTCTCAGTGTAGTCCGATATGCCCAAAACACACTTGGTAGTTCATCCACCCATTTTCTCTTTGCTGCCTATAGCCTCTTCTTTATCCCGTCCAAGATAACTTTATTGGATACTTCTGCTTGTCCATTGCTTTGAGGAAAGCTTGGGGTTGAAAAGTAATTTTTGATCTTGAACTTTGCACAGAAGTTCTTGATTAGCTTGCTGTCAAATTGTGTTCCATGGTCAGCAACTATTGCTCTTGGAATCCCAAATCTGGTGATGATGTTCTTCCATAAGAAGTTCTTCACGTCTACATCTCAGATCTTGGCTAAGGGCTCAGCTTTTATCCACTTGGTGAAGTAATCTATTGCTACCAGCAGGTACTTTCTTTGTCCAGTTGCTTGGGGCAGTTGCCCAATGAGATCCATGCCCCATTAGGCAAACGGCTTAGGACTGGATACCGGGTTAAGGTCTGTTGCTAGCTAGTGTATCAGTGGTGCAAACCTTTGGCATTTTTCACACTTCTTGACATAGGCTTCTGTATCCTTTTACATGTAGGGCCACCAATATCCCTGGGTAATGGCCCTACGGGCTAGTGATCTGCCCCCGGTGTGGCTTCCACAAATTTCTTCATGTATTTCATATAAAAAATCTTCAACTTGTGATGGGTGTACACACCTTAAAAGGGGTCCAGTGAAAGATCTTCTGTAGAGATGTCCTTCTGCTGTTAGACTGAATCTTGCCGATTTCAATCTGATCTTGTGTGCCTCCTTGTGGTCATCTGGCAGCTTTCCTTCTTTCAGGAATGCAACAATTGCATCCATCCAGCTTGGTCCCATGTCTACACACATTGCTTCATGCTCTGTGGTCAGTGGTTCAATGCTTGGGCCCGACAAGTGTTCGACCATTATCGTCCTTGCTTTTCCAGGTTGTATTGCACTGGCCAGATTGGCTAGTCCATCGGCGTGACTGTTATCATCTCGGCTAACTTGATGTAGTCGACAATTATGAAACAAAGCTACTAACCTGTTGACTTCCTTTGCGTAGGCCGACTTTGCATATGCCGACATCCTTTCGTTTCTGGCTGCAAATTCTCCTGTTGACTGGTTAACAATAAGTTGTGAATCACAAAAAACTATTACCTCATCTGCTTCTGATGCTGCTGCCAGTTTTAGTCCTGCAATTAATGCTTCGTATTCCGCTTCATTGCTTGAGGCCTTGAACCCCAAACGGATGGACTGTTCTATTATTTCTCCATCTAGAGATATCAACAGTACTCCTGCCCCCGCTCCTTGTCGGTTTGAACTTCCATCGACAAATAGTCTGAATGAGTCGCCGATGTAGATGCTGCAGGGTCTGAGTTTTTCCTTCCTTTGCTCTTTTACCTTAGGCTAGGATTCTCCTTACTTGCTGGGATAATGATCATCCAGGCTCAACGGAGCCCGATGTTCGATGGTTTCAGGGGTGAATTTTGCCACAAAGTTTGCCAAAACATGGCCCTTTATTACTGTTCTGGGCCTGAACTCCAGGTCATACTGGCCCAAGGCAACTGCCCATCTTGCTATTCTTCCTGTTAAGTCTCCTTGTTGCAATAGGGATTTCAGTGGGTGCTCTGTGAGTACCACAATCTTGTGTGCCTGAAAGTAATGGTTCAATTTTTTTGAGGCCATTACTAAGGCTAGCATTAATTTCTATAGTGGTAGATACCTTGTTTCTGCGTCGATCAAGGTTTTACTTACATAATAAATAGCCTTTTGTTCTCCTTGTTCTTCTCGGATTAGCACTGCACTTACTGCGTGTTCTGACACAGCTAAGTACAGAAACAGTTCTTCCCCGGGTTCAGGTGTCGAGAGGACCGGAGTCGTGGTCAGATATTTCTTTAGGTCGGCCAAAGCGGCCTCACATTCCTCAGTCCATAGGAAGTCTGTGGTCTTCTTCACCAGGTTAAAGAAGGGTTTACATTTGTCTAAGCTTCGGCTTATGAACCTGTTTAGGGCTGCGGCCCTCCCAGTAAGCATTTGTACCTGTTTTGCCGATGTTGGGCTCTGTAGGTCTAGGATGGCCTTGATCTGATCTGGGATGGCCTCTATGCCCTTCCTTGTTACCAGCTACCCCATAAATTTACCAGATCCAACTCCAAACGCGCACTTTGATGCGTTGAGTCGGAGCCGATATGTTTTGAAGATCTTGAATATCTCTTTTAGGTCGGCAAGATGACTCTTAGGCTCCTTGGTCTTCACGACAATGTCATCGATGTAGACTTCTACTGTTTGGTCAATCAGGTGTTTGAACATTTTGGTTACCAGCCTTTGGTAAGTTGCTCCTGCGTTTTTCAACCCAAAAGGCATTACCTTGTAACAATACAGTCCTTTCAGGGTGATAAACGTTGTCTTCTCCTCGTCTGGAGGGCACATGGCTATCTGGTGGTATCCTCTGTAAGCGTCCAAGAAGCTCATCCTTCCATGTCCAGATGTGGCGTCTACCAATTGGTTAATCTTGGGTAGAGGACAGCAGTCTTTGGGATAAGCTTTGTTAAGGCTTGTAAAATCTACGCAGACCCGCCATTTACCGTTCTTCTTCTTTACCACTACTGTGTTGGATAGCCATGTCGGGTAATGAACTTCTCGGATGGCCCTGGCCTCCAGAAGTCTGTCCACTTCTTCTTCTACTGCTTCGACGTGCATCAACGTTAGTCTTCTGGCTCGTTGAATCACAGGTTTTGCCGACCTGTCGACATTCAGTCTATGGCAAGTGACCTCGGGGTCAATGTCAGGCATTTCGTAAGGTGTCCAGGCGAACACCTCAATGTTGGCTCTTAAAAAAGTCTCCAACTCTTTTTCCTCTTCTTCGGCTAAGCCTGAGCCGAGAAGAAAAAAGCGTTCTTCGTCTCCATCCTGAACGAGGATTTTCTTTAGCGCCTCTTCGCTCTTCTCGGCTGGTTTTTTGCCGATGTCTTCTAGTACTTCTACGTCCACATCTTCAATTTCTGCCTCTTTTGGCTCTCGAACACTGCAAGTAGACTTCATTGCTGCCATGGAGCAACTTTTTGCCTGCAGTTGATCTCCTCTGACTTCTTCAATCCCATGCTCTGTTGGGAACCGTAGTAGTTGATGCAATGTTGAGGGAACTGCCCCCATTGCATGCAACCATGGTCTTCCCAAGATGATGTTATATGGTGAAGGTGTGTCAATCACCATGAATTCTGTCCTGATCTTCTTAGTGCCAGCTTGTACTTCCAAGCTTGTTGCGCCCAGTGGCCACGTCGGCGTTCCATTGAAGCCGACCATCGGGCCATTCGATTGCTCCATGTCGTATGGGTGAAGGCCTAGCTCCTTGTAACATCTAACGTACATGATGTCACAAGAGCTGCCTTGATCTATTAGGATGCGTTTCACTTGGCACTCCCCAACCAGGAGGGATACTACCAAGGCATCATTATGCGGATGCTGGACCGTCTCTAGGTCGGCTTTAGTGAAGGCTATCATCGGTCCTCGGCACTCTTCAAGCCGAGGTCTTTTATGTCCGACCTGGTTCACGTGTTGCAGGTGTTTTACTCTTTGGGTTTCTCCCCGAATGTCGCTCTCGTTCACTTTTGAGTGAATTACATTAACCACCCTAGGTCCCCCTCCTTGTGGTTGCTATGCTAGGGGAGGCGGGGCCGCTGGTGCTTGAGGCAATCTTGCCTGCTCTTCTCTTGTCCTGGCTTCGTCGACGAGGTCCCTCAGATGGCCTTGCCTTACTAAGTCCTCTAAGTATGCTTTTAGGGCTCTGTAGCCCTGAGTTGGGTGCCCTTCTTCATTGTGGTAAGCACAACGCCTACCAACGTTCCTTCCCATGTATTTCCCTAGGGCCTTTGCTGGTGCTCTGAAATAAGGTTGATTTCGGATTTGCTCCAAGACTGTGTACTGGGATTTGGAACACGGTCATCACTGCCTGTTTACCCCTCAATTCTATCTCCGATTTGTTAAATCCGTTGTCACCTCGACTTCGCTTCGGCTCGCCGTTCCCTTTTTCCTGCTTTACCTCCTTATTCCCCGACGTTTCGGCTCTGGCATATTTTTCAATTCTTGCCATGAGTTCTTCCATGCTTTTTGGCAGAGTTTTTGCCAAAGACTTCCGTAGTAGACAATTGTCTTTCAGGCCATTCTTGAATGACACGACTGCTACTTCTTGATTGCATTCTGGTATTCGATTGAACACCTCATAGTACCTTTTCGCATAGGCCCTAAGGCCTTCGTCTTTGCTAATCTTCAGAGCCATCAATGTGTCCACCCTCAATGGCTGCAGTTTGTTCGTCACAAACCTGGCCACAAACATCTCGGCCAGGCCTTCCCAAGTCTTTACGCTTCCCTTTGCTAGTTTATGGAACCAATCTGATGCAATTTCCCCAAAGGACGATGGGAACACTTTGCAGAGCAATGGCTCGTTCCCACTATATAATGCCATCGAATTCAGGTATAGCCCGACGTGGAAGTTGGGATTTGACTTACCATCATATATTTGGAACCTTGGCATACTGAATCTCTTTGGTGCTTGAAATTTGTCCAGTTCCAACGAGAACGGTGTCTTCGGCTTAACCGGGGAAGTTACCTCGGCTTCAGCATCCTGTTGTTTCCTCTTGAGGTAATCTCTCAAGTCTTCTTTGCTCCTCCCTGGAGCTTGGCTATCTTTAGATTTCAATCTTTTTGGCACACTACTTTCAACCTCGTGGTGGGCTTGTTTTGACCTCTCTCCGTGTGTTGTGTCAAAGCAGAGCGCTTGCCCTTGAACATGCCGGTGTTCTTTGGGCTCTGGGTCCTTCGTCTAATACGTCCTTTGGGACTCTTCTCGTCTTGGCTCCTCTCGTTCGACTTCCCTGGAAGGTCGGTGAGAGTGCCTTCCGCTCCTGGTGTGCTGAGGGACTTCGGGGATTACTCTTCTTCCTCCCTTCTGGGTGTTAGTTGCTGGCATCGGCGTATCCTGCAGCGGGTATGGCGACTGCATGACATTGTTTTGCATCATGAAGTTGACCACTGACTGTAGGTCCGCCAACTTGTTTGCCAAGTCTTTTACTTCCTCATCCCTCCGTAGGCACCTATCCCTCTATACCTTAAGGTTATCTTTGTTACAATACTTGCCTTGGTCTGTTCTCTTCGACGTATCACCCTCCTGGCCGACGTCTTTTTCACTGTGGCCTTGGTCATGAGTTTCTGCATTATGGTTGTCTCCTTCAACGTCAAGGTCAATTGGTCTTCCACTCACAGCTGGAGTGTCACCCCCAATGTTTTCCTTCTGTCCGTTACTGGCCATCTATTCTTCTAAGCTTCCCACAGACGGCGCCAAATTGTGTGGGTGATTTTCTAACCACACTGCCCGCCTAGTAATCAGCTGGAGAGCACCGGCAGAATAGATGGCTTCAACAAACCTGTAACAGAAAGAAAAGGCTCCGACGGTGGCTTTTCCACCAGGGGGCACTCCGACGATCAAGTCAGTATATCTCTCAAAGATAATCAAGTGCTAAACTCACAAGCTTAAGCATAAAACTGTGTACCTTAGACCCACGAGGGTGCCTCTCTTTTATAGCCAACTCAATCCTAGTCCCACTAGAAGCTTGACTTCTATGGACTCCTATTCAGTGCTTACTTTGGATTTCTCAAGAAATAAAGATAAACTCCCTAAGAGTTTTATCCGTATCTTGACTAAGTCTCATCTTCATTCTAGGACTCTTGTCCCTTATCCATTTATCTCGGATTCCGATATCTTCGGAGATAACCTCAGCCTCACCGAGATAACCTCGGCGTCACTACCAGGACACGTGGCGCTTCGGCTGACACGTCGGCGTCACCTTGCCACGTGTTGGTATTCAGAAAATACATCCCCACAGTATATTTTATTCCGATTTTACCTTTCTCCTTGAAAATGAACCTAAAATTTCATTAATAATTTTAATTTACTTATAATTTTATAATAACAACATTTTTAATTTTCCATAACTCTACTGATAGATTTTGAATAAAAGTATAAATATAAGATTTATCAGTTATCTCACGCATTGAAAAATATATGAATTCACCACAGTCTTATTTTCCATAACTCTACTAGTAGATTTTGAATAAAATTTTGTCTTTTTAGATTGTATATCATTAAAAAAAAAAATTAATAGTTTCAAACAACGGAAAATGATGAATTTTATGCCATAGTTTTTTTAATCCAATTGTTGTTTACAATTTTATTTAATATAATATTCATAATTTTTACAATTAAAAAATATAATTTTAAATAAAGTAATTTTTTTTTAATTTTATTATTGAAACTATAGTTGTTTATACTAATTAAATGAGAAGAATAAAATTGGGATAAAATTAACCATTTTGAAGAATTGAACTTTTTGAGAACATTTTATCGAAAAAAGATTGTTGTCTACAATGAAACTTGATAGAACTAAATAATAATGTTGAAAGCAAAGAAAAATAACATTTATTGGTATTTTTTACTAAAAATAACTATAATCAGTAGCAAGGATGTTTAGTCTATCTGTGGGCTCAATGAGAAGTTTCCAAGATTGTTTAGTCTATCTATGGCAAATGAAAGCTCTTTGATGCAATACACTCTGAGTAGGGAGAGGACGAGGGAATGGAATCTGGCATTTAGTAGAGGGCTGCGAGCGTGGGAAGAAAAGGAGGTTAATAGGTTATGCGAGTGGCTGAGTGCAGTACCTATAATCAGGGGGACTCTGGAAGACTGTTTGAGGTGGAAACTTGATCCATCAGGTCAGTTTTCAATGGCATCAGTTTGGAAATGGTTCCAAGTAGCTAAGGGACCGAAGCTGCGTGTAATGAATGAGCTGTGGCAAAATGCAATCCTTCCCAAAATTCAATTCTTTGGCTGGTTAGCGTGGAGAAGAAGGGTGAAATCTTCAGACTTCCTATAGAGAATTGAGGTGTTGAGTACAAATGCTAGCACACAGTGTGTATTCTGTAAAAAGGAATTTGAGAGTGTAAACCATGTTTTATTGCATTGCCCATTGATTTAGAGAGTCTGGTCTCGAATTATAAGATGATGGGATATGTGGTGGGTAATTCCTGGGTCTATTGAGGCTTTGTTGCATTGGTGGGTAGGGGCTTCGATTAAAAAGCAAAAGATAGAGGTATGGAAAATTGTGCCACTAGTCTTATTGTGGTCGATTTGGAGGTTGATGAATGATATTTTGTTTAATGATGTACATCCTAGTTTTGCTGATTTGGAGGATATTGTAAAGACAAGGATATCATTTTGGGCTAAGAGCAATTTACCAGGTGTGAATTACACAGTGTATGATTTTGTTCATAATCTTCAACAGGTTAGACATTGTTTGAGGTGTAGATGCCTAAATCTGTTATTGCTGTGGCACTACTGTGGCCTTTTGCTAGTTGTCAGTCCTATTGTTGTTGTGTGTATAGTCCTGTTACTGTTGTTGCTGAGCAGTGTACTGCTATTGTTATGTGCTAGGTGTTTTTTTCAGCTTGTTGCGGGGCTTGTTTAGGCTGATGACTTATCAACCGAGGATTTCTGCTATGTAGACACCCCATTTTTGATGGCCCTTACGACTTGGACATCATCGCATGCACACCCGATGATGAGTTTATATGCTCGTAAAGTGCTCGAAGTTCTCAACGGAATGCCACAGCCTTGAGCCCTTCAAACCCTACACCTCTGTTGCCTCATTCTTGTACCAAGCCTTGATTCTTCAAGCCTGTAGCTTCTGGTGGCCACATCACTTTTTGGTTATCAGCTACCAGTGATGGCCAGCCGGCCACCAATTTCTTTTGAAGATATTTTGTAACAGTTGTGCCAGCTGTTTGCACAGATGCATGCATCTGCAGCCATGTGTAAGGCTGGATGTTCTTGAGGAGAATTCATGTTTTCTATGTATAGGAGGCCTCTCTCTCATGTTTTAGGGTTAGAAAAAGTTTAGAGCAAAAATTTTCCTCTCTCTACAATTCTCTCTCTCTCTCTCTCTCTAGAGCAAATTCCTACACTTTTGCTTTCAAATCTTCAACCTTTGCCTATACACTCTTAACCAAATCTCTTTATCTTTGAGTTGAGGTATTCTTACGCCTTGTTGGAGCTCTAGAGGGTGTGTTTGCTTGATTTTGTTGCTTGGAATTGGTTTTTTTCTTCAAAGGTATAAGGTTTTGCCTATTTGCTTGCTTGGTCTACTCTTTTTCTTGCAATTTTCCAACTGTTTTTGGGCTGTAATTTTTTTTTTTTTTTTTTTTGGGCTGAAACTTGGGTTCTAAGGCCATTAAAGGGTAAGGGGTGGTTCACCCTTCTTTGTACCTTGTTTTGGAGGCCTTTACCCTTGTGTCTCCCACCCTTTTACTATATGTTTTTGAGCTTTTAAACACTAATTTTTAGAGTTATTTCAGTGGCCAAAATCATGTTTTGAAGTCCAAATTTGAAGGGTTAGCCTCCCCTCCTTGTGTCATGCTTACTAGCCTAGTTTGTGCTATGTTTTAGCATATTAACCTAGCCATTTTTGTCTTAATTCCAACATGTTTTAGGATTGTTATTAGACTATTTTAGCACTGGTTTTGGTTGATAGTTGCATTTGAGCTTTGTTGTGCATGCTTGTAGTGTAATTGTCTTCATAAGTTTGGTGTTTTAGGTCTTAGACACCATCTTGTTTGAGTTGATTGCATTTATTTATGACTTTCCATACTTGTGATCACACTTAATCATCTCTGCAACCTTCCTCCTTTCTTAGCTTTTGTTTTTCTTTGAAAGTGGTTCAGACAACTTGTTGTTTAAAGCATGAGATTGAGATGTCATGCTTAATGGTTTAATCCCTTTAGGGGTTTATTACTAACGGTATGATGTCTTTTTCATGCCTAAGACAACTCTTGGTTTGAGCCCTCTTTCCATTAGAGGACTTAAACTCACCCTTTATACTCAATGAATTAAAGGATGGTTGGTAAACTAAAATGGATTAATTAAAACTTGAGGCTAAAAAGGTGCAAGATAATAATTTGTTTGTGTTCAATCGGAAGTTAATTGAACACATAAAAGCTTGAAACATTTCATACTCATTAGTGATGAAATGGTTCAAGTTTCCAAGGTCACTACTTTCCTTGATCTTCCATGATAGGGAGGTAGTTTTAAGAGTCTCATTTCATTACATTTGTTGAAATTGCACACTTTGGTTCATATGCCATCATGCAATGAAATTGCTTGAATTGGTGGTTTATGGACCAAGCTTGCTACTCCTCTGATTTGTTCATGAAAAGGAGCAGTGAGTTGTGTAGACAACCATTGAGAATACCATGTGCATGCTCTGTTTGTCCTCTGTTGTAGCAAGGTAAACTGGGCAGCAGTGGTCGGCAAGCCATTTTTAGTAGCCAGCAGGCCACCTTTGATGGCCGGGTAGTCACCAATGCAAAATTCAGCAGTATGTTCTTCAAACAAAACAGAGTTATTCTGGAAATGGGCAATAGTGTATGTGTTCTCTGTGCAATAAGGGCTCTCCAGAAGCAAAACAGTGGCCTTTTCGGGTGGAAACCGAGCATGTGCATGAACATCCCTCACTTCCCGAGGTGGACTAGTTAGCTTAGTACTTAATTGTTTAGCTTACTTACTTCTTTTAATTGCACTTGTGTTGTAATTATATAATTAATTAAAGTAGTTAGCTAGTTGTGATGTTGTAATCATTAATTCACTAGAATAATTAATTAATTCATATGATGTTGTAATAATTAGTTAAGTAGCTTAGTTAGTTTATCAATTTGTTTTGTAATAGTTAATTAATTAGCTTAACTTTAGTTAGTTAATTAGTTAGTTTATTCATTCGAACTCTCCTTCGTGAGAGCGTAATGTTGTAATTATTTGTATGTCTTCCAACCCCACGTGTTTCTCCCTTTTATTTAACTGCTTATAATGGTTAGTTTAGGAACATCATGTTTTATTTAGCATACTTCATGTTTACATCCATTTGTATTGCATGCACCGAGGCTCGGTTCATCATTCTAAACATGCATTGTTAGTTTAAACACTTCTTTATATACGTACTTAGAGCGCATGCTATTTAATTGATTCATATGCTATACTAGTAGCCGAGCCTATTTAGATTGCATATCGTATGTGTTGCATTAGTCATATTGCACATTTAGGAATCATGCATTTTTCTAACTCATTTCTCTTTTGGATTGGAGTACTAGGTGAGCCTTTACTCGCTTTAGCATATCACATGTTGATGTTGCCATGTCTAGCATGCTTGTCATGAGGCTAATTGCTTAAATGCTAATGTGGATGAAGGCTAATTGCTTGAATTGGAATAATTTGAGTAATGTTCATATGCGATCATTTTTTCAAGTGGTACATATTCGAAACAATTTTCAAAAACAAACATGAAATCAAGTGTTCCAATTTTTACAAATTAGTTTATACTTGTGTGCGCATCACATAGTAATGTTAACCTAATAACCGGAACAAGAGCATAAAATGTAAATAAGATTTGCATCATGATTAGTAGATGCCGATTTTTGATCGGGCGAGTGGGGTGCTCAATTCATAACCTTCCCCTCTCGTACCTATGTTCCTGAGCCAAGACAATCTTGGTGATGATGGACACGTGGCCTTTGGCACGAGTCATAGGTTTTCTAAATTTCTCAAAAATATTTAGGTGATGACTCTGTATCTGGAAAGCAATCAATTTTTGACAATTTGATTCAAAATCAATTTTTCAAAAGATTTACCACATTGGAACTCTTTGGTGTTTATCTATTTCACATTGTACTTGTGAGATCAGATTCAGAATCGCGAGAGTCCGATACTGTAGGGCTTGTTTGTCTTCCGAAAGGAGGCGCGAAATAGTCAAGCTACATGCTAGCATATGATTGAGTTCGTGTGTGAGTGCCAACCTAGTTGGGATTTTCACATTGGGTATGATGCTTGAGCACTATTCCCTCACTTTGTTGATGTATCACTTTGTATCATCTTGTATTACTTTGTGGTTATCAATAAAGTTTTTTTGCTGATCAAAAAAGGATGTAAGAAGTCACAAAACAAAAATGTTATAAATTATGAAAATTTATTTTGAATCTTACCACTATGAACCATGAAAATTTATTTCAAATCTTACCTTGAAAATGCGTGTGGTGGGGATTTAAATGTAGAACATTAATTTTTTTTTTTTAAATAATTTTTTGATATATATATATATATTTTTTGAATTTATGGATTGCCGATCACAAAAGTTACAAGACTAGAAGAATATGAGACAAAGAACGGTACAAGAAATGAGACAAATAATCTCATGCCTAACAATTGGTACCAATCATAACAATTTAAAAGAATTAATTCGTTGGTACAAGAAATGAGACAAATAATCTCATGCCTAACAATTAGTACCAATCATAACAATTTTAGCACTATTCCCTCACTTTGTTGATGTATCACTTTGTATCATCTTGTATTACTTTGTGGTTATCAATAAAGTTTTTTTGCTGATCAAAAAAAGAAAAAAAAAAAAAAGGATGTAAGAAGTCACAAAACAAAAATGTTATAAATTATGAAATTTATTTTGAATCTTACCACTATGAACCATGAAAATTTATTTCAAATCTTACCTCGAAAATGCGTGTGGTGGGGATTTAAATGTAGAACATTAATTTTTTTTTTCAAAATAATTTTTTGATATATATATATATATATTGAATTTATGGATTGCCGATCACAAAAGTTACAAGACTAGAAGAATATGAGACAAAGAACGGTACAAGAAATGAGACAAATAATCTCATGCCTAACAATTGGTACCAATCATAACAATTTAAAAGAATTAATTCGTTGGTACAAGAAATGAGACAAATAATCTCATGCCTAACAATTAGTACCAATCATAACAATTTAAAAGAATTAATTCGTTGGTACAAGAAATGAGACAAATAATCTCATGCCTAACAATTAGTACCAATCATAACAATTTAAAAGAATTAATTCGTTGGTACAAGAAATGAGACAAATAATCTCATGCCTAACAATTAGTACCAATCATAACAATTTAAAAGAATTAATTCGTTGGTACAAGAAATGAGACAAATAATCTCATGCCTAACAATTAGTACCAATCATAACAATTTAAAAGAATTAATTCGTTGGTACAAGAAATGAGACAAATAATCTCATGCCTAACAATTAGTACCAATCATAACAATTTAAAAGAATTAATTCGTTGGTACAAGAAATGAGACAAATAATCTCATGCCTAACAATTAGTACCAATCATAACAATTTAAAAGAATTAATTCGTTGGTACAAGAAATGAGACAAATAATCTCATGCCTAACAATTAGTACCAATCATAACAATTTAAAAGAATTAATTCGTTGGTACAAGAAATGAGACAAATAATCTCATGCCTAACAATTAGTACCAATCATAACAATTTAAAAGAATTAATTCGTTGGTACAAGAAATGAGACAAATAATCTCATGCCTAACAATTAGTACCAATCATAACAATTTAAAAGAATTAATTCGTTGGTACAAGAAATGAGACAAATAATCTCATGCCTAACAATTAGTACCAATCATAACAATTTAAAAGAATTAATTCGTTGGTACAAGAAATGAGACAAATAATCTCATGCCTAACAATTAGTACCAATCATAACAATTTAAAAGAATTAATTCGTTGGTACAAGAAATGAGACAAATAATCTCATGCCTAACAATTAGTACCAATCATAACAATTTAAAAGAATTAATTCGTTGGTACAAGAAATGAGACAAATAATCTCATGCCTAACAATTAGTACCAATCATAACAATTTAAAAGAATTAATTCGTTGGTACAAGAAATGAGACAAATAATCTCATGCCTAACAATTAGTACCAATCATAACAATTTAAAAGAATTAATTCGTTGGTACAAGAAATGAGACAAATAATCTCATGCCTAACAATTAGTACCAATCATAACAATTTAAAAGAATTAATTCGTTGGTACAAGAAATGAGACAAATAATCTCATGTAATATAAAAATATTTATAAAAATATTATTTAGAGTAAAATGTTAATGATATTTTTTAAATTATAAGAACAATAAAGATTATTTTGATTGAAAATAAAGAGATTACAGTATTATTATCTATGAAAATTTCAATATAATAGTGATCTTTATCGTTATTGATATGTAAATATAATTAATCTCAATAAAAATATAGAATTTATTGAATTGTTAGTTACATTTAATATGCAGGGTTCATCCTCCATATGTTTCTTTATTATTGGTTGGTAATATCACATGTCAATGATTGCGTGGTATGACTATTATATTGAATTTTGTGTGATGCACCAATAAATCCTAAATTTCATTCTTATGATCCATTTAGTCCTACTTTTTATTTGATGAACCAATAAGTCTCATTCCAATGTAAAAGACATATTGCCCCATGTTTTATAACTTAAAGGAAGGGGTAATTATGGGTTTTGCTGATGTTGCATTTACCTTTATGCCCCAAATCCTCTGTAAAGGCAAATTTTGTTTCCCTCCAAGCCAATCGGAACGGAAGAGATGTACATTGGGAAGGTCTGCTGTGTTCCGATGTTAATGGGATTTGGATTGCTGTGTTAGTTATCTATTCGCAGCAGGCAACGTTGATTCGGTATGGATTTGTATTGTAAGTTGAACATCCCTTTTGCTTCGTAAACCCTAGAGGCAGACGAAGCCGCTATTCTGGTGAAATTGGAGCGGCTGTGGGAGTGTTTTTGATCTGCGACGACAAAACAACATCAATTCGTCGTCGCCGGTTAGCGTGTCACAACAAATGACGTCGGGTAAGTTGTTTCCTTATATACGTGCACACATGATGTTCTCCATGGTATTCATATTGGTCTGTGTTAGGGGTTGTACGTGTGTTGTAATTTGTTCAATTGTGGTTATTGGTAATGTTGATGACGAGTGTTGGCTGTATGCTCAAGTTAATGTTGGGTTGCATTTTTTGGGGTTTTTGGTGCAGATGTTTTTGAAAAATATGTTTTTTAGAGATTTTGTTTTGATCTAGAGATTGATGTGTGTCTTTTATATCTGGGCAGTTAAGTGTTTGTTGGGGTTAATGTATGTTAATAGTTTACATTATCAATCTATACGTAGAATGTTGTTTTACATTGAAAGGAGAATTTCATAATTCCTCTGTTGCTAAGCCCACCTTACATACTAATCAATTTCATAAACAGTTTTACCAATAGTTTGATGTTAGATGTTGATGTTGTGTGGTTTTTTACATTGAATAGGAAAATGAAATAATTTCCCTGTTAGGTAGCCCACGTTACGTTAGTTGGGAATGTGAATGATGTGGATTTTTTTGGGAAATTGAAGGGCGAATGAAATAGATAAACAATTTTTTTGAAGACTTAAAACCCATTTTGTTTTAAAAAGGGGATTTATTTACGCTCTATGCGAATGTGGTGTGGTTTTTGTCAATTATAGTAATTTGTATTGTAAATGTCATTTTTGGAGTAATGGTATAGTTCCTCTGTTTGTGACATTATATTCATTTGCATGTGCATTCATAATTTTACTGAACCGGAGTTACTAACAAATGCGTGGCGTAGACATTATTAATATTAACATTAAATTTATGGTGTTGTACAGACGTTGGAAATTTTACTAAAACCAGGTTACTTGAAGTGTAACGCAGATGTGTTTGAGCAATTGTGATGTTTTTTTGAAATTGTGTTTTGATTTAGAGTGTTTACTTGAAGTGTGTGTTTTATGTGTGGGCAGTTAAGTGTTTGTTGTAGTTTACATTATTTGAATGTATGGAATGTTTTTTTTCCATTGAAAGGAGAATGAACGCTTGGAAACTATTGGAAATGTTTTTTACATTACTTAATGTTTTTACATTAGCTGATGTGTTTGAACGCTTGCTATTGCATATCTGTTTGTAACATAATGTAATTTTGTTTTTAAGATGCATTTAGGTATTACATTACACTTGGTAAGGCACTTGGGTTTCTTGAATTTTGTAATGATGTGTGTTTGAACCTGTTGGCAGGTAGCATTGGCCGGCAAAGTGCGAAACGGAACACTAGTAGCATCCTGCCATGTCACGGACAGTCGGGCAACACGTCGACGAAGCTGGCCCCGAGAAGACAAACCAGACTGCCATTTAAGAAGCAGAAGGTGGACAGTGATACTGTTAAACATTCTGAAATTGACCCTGTGAGATTAATGTACCGGTCCAACATTTCGGGAGTTATCAAGACTGTGCTTGAGTTGGAGTTGGGAGACAGACATATTTGGCAATTGGAGAAAACACCGTTTTGGCCAATGGTTGACGCTATCTGGGTCCACAAACTAGATCCTAGAACATACATGAAGTGTGATGCAACAGTATGTCGGATCATTCAAACGTACTATCCGGGAGATGAGAAGTTTTACATTGGTGGGGTTGGGCTCCCCCTCAGGAACAACGATATCCGTTTGATGTTTGGAACTAAATGTGGTAAAGACAAATTGGATTTGGTGCAAAGTGTGAAAGGTTTGTCGAATTTTATGCAGAGACGTTGTCCCAACGTGGGACGGATGTCTTCGAAAGTTATCAAAGATTTACTGATGTAGGCTATTTGTGGTCGTACAGAACGCGACGAAGAAGATGTAGCCAAGTTGCTTTTCCTTTATATATGTGCGAAATTATTTTTTGCAACTACGGGCGAGCATATAGGGTGGGCGTTTGTGCGTGTCATTGACAAATTGGAAATATTACAAATGTATGACTGGACTGCGGCAATCCGTAACACCTTGATAACTTCGCTGAATGAAACGCACAGTAGGCCAGAGAGGGCTACAGGTTGTGTCGTCACGTTGCTGGTGCGCATTCTAAACATGCTACTGCATCGCATTCTTGCTCCACATATGCAGGTATATGTTTTTTACGTGATCGGCTAACGTGTGTGTCATATTGTAATTGCAGTTTCTTATTTGCGAGCATTCAGAAATTATTAAGCCAGATCGCAGTAATATGACGCCTCGTTTCTGCAGATGGAACCTTGGAACACTGATAGAGCGGTTAAAAGGGGTAAACTTGTTGGCAATAGGCTCCATTAAGGTATGTCACGAGACCGAACTTGTTTTTTTTCAGTGTTTATAAATTAATATTTATGATTGAGACAGTGTTAAATTTTTGCAGGTTAAGTGTGATAAAATTGTTGGGACAAGTAATGAGTGCTACCTATTAAAACCGGCGCTAAATGGGATGGAGGCGGAACAAAATGAGGGGATCGTGTTTGATGTTGATCTGGTGACTGTGTGGCGTAAGGAGGGTGTTGATGTTAGTGTAGAAGATGTGGCTGTTTTGGAGCCCAGTTTTGATTGGTGGCGGCCTGATTCGCCTAACGGTGGTAATGTCGAGATGAGTGGATTAAGTGAAACTGAGAACAGAAATATTAGGACACCGGATGGGAAGAAAAAAATGAATAGGAATATATTTGAAGCTGGGGGATCATGGCCGGTGTTGTATCCAGATCTATCAGACCTGTCATGCACACCAGATATTGATACAGCACACACTGACACATCTGGACAGAAGGATGAGTTGCAAAAAGCTATGGAGAGGATTAACGATTTGGAAAATGAAGTAAAAACGAAGACGGCACGAGTATGTGAATTGGAATTTCGGGTTAAATCAATGGAGAAGTTGCTTGGGAAATAGGTTGCAAATTTGTTCGTAGGTTTTGACAGCGTTATTGTTGAAAAAGATGCTGAAATTGCACGTCTTGAAAACCTGGTTCAACAGCTGAAGGGTACAATATCTAATTTAGAGGACAATCTTGACAATCGTGAGGTGCATGATGTAACGCAATCCGTGGCGGTTGATGGATCCAATCATCAAACACCTTCTAACAGCCGGTCTGTGGGAGAAAATGGTACAGGGGCCGACACAAGTGGGAAAATTGCACAACAACATTCATCTCTTGCAGGCCGGGACGAGGACGGCCGCAAACCTACAATCGAGTTAATTGAAGATATGGATGAAGTTGAAGATCTTACAGTAGACGACGCAGATGGGTATAGTAGATTTGGTATAGACACAGTTGATTGTGCAGCTGTTGGTGTTGATGTGACCACAACATGCAAAGGAAAAAAAAGTGGTGCAAGCCCAGGTTATCATGTAACATCACTGGTTAGATGCGTAAAGAACAAGCCAAGACACAAATTTAGGCTGATTGACTTCAAGTATCCTGCTCTGGGGAGGCGGACCAAACAGAGCAACAGAGTGGTAGTGCGTAAATCTACGGAGCCCGATGTGATTTACAGTGTTGAGGACGTTGAGGATGCGTGTAAAATGTAGAGTGGGTTTGCTATGAGCAAACGTCATGCCGTGTGGAACATGCTGAATGATGATGAGGTGAGACTATTGGAGATGACATACAATTTGGATGGTGACGGGTAAGTTTTTTTTTTTAATTTGTTATAATATTTTTTTGGTGTAAAGGAAACAATGTTGTAGTTGTTTTGTTGTTAAATTAAGGGGTGTGTTGCAGGGCATTAGTCTGGGATGGTGGTGACAATGAAGTGCAAGTGCATTTTACTGATGTCTAAGACTTGGTACAACAGAACTCGATCCATGGCAATGTAAGCACACATTGCATAGTTGTCAAATGATATCGTTGTTAGATTTGGTTGTGACTAATATGGCTAATAATGTAAGAATTTTAAATTTGCTATGTGAGATGGTTCGGTAGGTAAGAATGCATGCTGCAGGGTAATTTAAATTTAACAATGATGTCAGGTTTTGGTCGGTACACATGAATTTTTATAATGTAAACGTGTACGTCACACCATGACGCGTGTAAAACACGATATAAATGTGATAGTAATGTATTACTTGCATGTAATTGGTACATTGGAATCCTTATGATTGGCATATGGTGTAGGTAATCGATGCGTATGCCGCTATACTAATGGAAGTATAGAGGAATGTGGGTTTTAGGACATGACATGCGGGCATGACATACGTGTACAGCAGTGTGTGCGCGGTATGTAATGCGTTTTTCGTACCTAACCAGTCCATACGGAATAATAGGTGTTGAAAACATTGCAGAAGAAGTGTGTAAATTGACATGTACCGTTTATGCAGGACATGATAAGGAACAGTAGCGCACTATCGAGGGCTAAGTACTTGAATGTGCATGCGAAGGCATCAAGAGGGTGTCGATTCACAGTGTACCCCATATGCCATGCAAACCACTGGACTATCATGGTCCAAGATGCGGAATGCAATTTATGGAAACATTACAATTCCATGAGACCTAGACGTGGGGTTCGGGACGTGCATTACAACGAGGCTCTTAAAGTGGTATGGATGTGTTACGTTGATTGTTGTGTTGTGTTTCGATGCGTGTAATAATGTTATGTAATTAACAAACACATTGGTTATAGCGTGACTGAACTGACATGAAATTGGTTACCAGAAACAATGGGTGGCTGACCACCATACAAATTACGTGAAGCCCAAAGTTGGAATGAAAGACGTGCAGACAGAGCAATTTGATCGAGCCCTTGTGTCAGTTGTGGATTGCCCGCAACAAGAGCCCGATTCGTAAGTGTTGTCTGTGCTTTTTTTTTTCCTCTCAAAAATTGATGTGTATAATGTGACGCTGGAATTGGTACTGTGTATGCAGGTCAGATTGTGCAATTATGGTATGCTTCATTATCCGTCAGCACATTCACGGGATAGAAATCAACAGCATGATGGACGGGATCACTCCCATTGGTTTGCGGGCTGCGTTAGTTGAGATGTTCTTGAATGAGCCAGCAAGAGGACTACGTGCCAGGACAGCATAGGATTTGGTTTTGGTAATCATCAACAGCAGCAGAACTTGTCCACCTGAATTGTCTGTTTTTTTTAATTGGTACTTAGCTGGTTTTTGTTGGTAATGGGGAACATTGTGGACATACGGGTGGTTGGGTTTTTGATCTGTTAGTCAGTGTTAGTTAGTTTAATGGTGTTTTTTTTTCCCCACATTTTGTAGTCGTATGTATGGTTTGAACAATTTGTTCCAGCTTCCGGGTCTGCATGATGTGTGGTGGTTCGTTTGGGAATTGCTAGACATTGATGTGCATAATTTGGATGCATTTTAAGCAGTTAATTGGTTTTTGGTACGTTAATAGTTTCGGTAATATTGGCGTAATGGTGTGTTTTATTAACCGAATAAGCACATTGGCTGTTTTTTTATGCGCAAAGTGGAGTGTTTGATTTGTTTTGATGGACCAGCAGATGGACTACCACCTAATGTTGGTGTGTTTTATTGCTTAATGGACTAGCAGATGGTTTACGACGTAATTGTTTGATAATTGTAATTGTGTTTAATTGTTATTTGTATTTTTTTTTTGGTTGATGTTACCATGTGCTATGGCTGAAGTGAATGTGGTATGTACGTGTATGTGCTGAACAGATAATGGTTTGGGTGGTGATATGGTTACATGCTAATGTCAATAATGTTCACCCTCGATGTGAACATTGTTTGCATGTGTTGTGGTTGGCTTATTTAAACGTCTGTGATGTGAACAAAATGTTACCGTAGGAAGTGTTGTTGGTGTGGATGGCTTATTTAATTAGGCATCAGAAATTTTGTTCTTTGTTGGTATGGGTTGTGGTCCAAATATCTTTTACTCTAATCAATTACATTGAAAGGGTGTGGTGGTGTTGGCTAAAGTAATACATAGCAACACACATGGAATATGACACAGAAAATGGTGAAAAAATACAAATGGAAAACAAGTATGCAGTGTATGGCATGGGGACTGAATTTTAGTGATGTTCAAGGGGCCTTTATAAAAATCACAAATAGTGTTGAAAATGTAAAAGTGGTTGACAATTGAGAAACAAAAAATGGACATTAAAACATAATGGTTCTTGTCATAAACTGAGTTTGTGGAAAACAAATTAAACAACTAATCTATATTGGCTCTTTACATGTCTTCCTATTGTTATTGCCCAACTTTCTACATCGACCACTCCTGATGTGCTGTACTACTTCGCCTCTCGATGGAATCCTTTTTCGCTTGGGCCTACCTGGTGGGCGCTTCACTGCTGGTGGCATAATCATGTAATCTGTTGGTGTGGAAGATGGCTTCCCCATAGTTGGAATAGGATATATTGTTCCGTTGTACGTTTCTTTGAATGTGTCAATGTGGAATGCATGGTCTATCGACTCATGAATGTCCCTTCCACTATCACGAAACGCAACAACGGCATGGGAACATGGAAACCCGTTTATTTGCCACTGAAAACAAGAACACACCCGCCTGGCCACGTCCACCAAAATTGAAGGATGAGAGTGGACCTCATATACATTGTCATTAGCTTGACTAACACACCAAGATCTACTGTCATTGTACGCCATGGTTAGTTTTTTTTCCATTTTCAAACATATCACGTCGGGCCATTTGGTGCATTTAACTCTGCATTCCGCCATTGGCTCCATGATTTGTCCCCTTATCATATCAACCAGCTTAGTAATAGGAAGTTGATGAGCATCGCGTACCCAATTGTTGAAAAATTCGGCAGCGTTCGAACACATCTCTCCGTAGCGTTGACCTCTGCAACATACCCAAAGTGAATCCAAATGGAGGATAGAAATGATAACATCCAAAAATAGCTACTTAAAATGAATCCATAAAAAAAATACACTAGTATAACAGCATACACAAAACATTGAGGGGAGTGTGTACTACCTGAAATACGTGTTAGCCCAATGTTTAGGATGTAAGTCTTTCAAAAAATTCTCAATCACAACAGTGCTGGACTTCTTCAATGCTTCCAATTTCTCATTGAAACAAGCGACGGTAGGTGCGTAAGCACAATCACGTAACTTGCGCATCAAACCAACCTTGTGCGATGCGCTAACGTACTTCATGTGGTCTCGTAAATTCATTTGGAGATGAAACAAACAATATCCATGGTGTGCGGACGGGAATATGTTTGGCATAGATTGCAGCAGTCCAACGTGGCGGTCAGATATAAATGTCAACGTCCGACCATCACCAACAACTTCTTTCAAATTCCGAAGAAACCATTCCCAATTAGCTGAATTTTCCGAATCAACAATAGCGAACGCAACTGGAAACAATCCTAAAAATACATAATGGAAGCACATGGTATAATAAAAAAATGGTATAATAAATTGGATGGTATAATAAATGGTATATCAAAAGTGGTATTACAAATGTGTCATGTTGTATAACCATCTGTGCAATGCATACATTTCGAAACAGTAACAACCTTGTAATAAGAATGTGAAGATGTTTTACATTGCCGTGAGTTGATTGTCCATGACATCACATTTATACATGGGTTAAATTATACGAGGAAGTTGAATTGTAAAAATATCGGACGGAACACTATATGCGTAGTCATACATGGTAATAAAACAGAAAACAGTTTGGTACCTTGGTTACCGTCTTTAGCGGTAGCGGCGAGCAAATTACCTTTAAATTTTCCTTCCAGGAATGTTCCGTCTAGAAAGAGCAGAGGCCAACAATAATTAAACCCATCCATACAAGCACAAAACGATATGAAATACCGAACGAAACTCCCACTTTTTTGATCAAATTCAACATTAATGTAACTGTTGGGATTTTTTTCCATAACGGACTCACTGTACCACCTTAGTTGGTCGAACGACATGGCATGATCCCTAAAAACTTCACCCCTCGCTTTCTCGACACCCAACCATGCTACCCGATAACTAATGTCCAATCCATAATCATTTTTTAAATCAAACACCACATCCGTTAGGCGTATGTAGCACGCACCCGCGAGGAGCCCCGCTACAGTTCGGACTCGATTTGATGTCACGGTTCTAAATCTGAACCAAAGCGTCAAAATCTAGCAAATCGTTTTGAGAAAGTAGATTTTTGAAAAGAAGTGTCAAACATGGACTGCTTTGCCAGATACAGAGTCGCCACCTAAATATTTTTTTATGGGGAATTTAGGAAACCCTGACTCGGTGCCGAAGGCCACATGTCCGTCATCACCAGAGTTGCCTCGGCTCGGGAGCTAGGGTACGATTGGGGAAGGTCAGCTATGAGCACCCCCCTCTCGCCCGATCCGAAGATCGGCCTCTACTAACCATGATATCCGTTTTTGAAAACATTATGTGTTCTTAAACCAATTATTAGCCTAGCGTTACTATGTTATGCGCACAGCAAACAAGTATAGACTAGATAGCCTAATTTGGAAATAAGCATTGCATATCCGTGTGTCTTAAAAAAAAAGTACTTTGGAATTTGCTACTCCCAAGTAGGCTAAAATACGGATTTCAACGAGTTTTTCCAACTCAAACAATCCAACCTTCACCCACAGGCATTCAAACAATTTATAGCACATAAGCATCTAGCCACATGGTAAGCATGCTATCAGGTTAACATTCACACGCATGCGATATGCTAAAGCATAAATACTTACATCGTACTCCGTGCCAAAACAATAAACTGGTTAGCAAACATGCGTGTCCTAGTTCATGTGAAGTTGACTAATGCAACGCATGCAGGATGTAATTAGAGTAGGCTCGGCTAACCTAATCATGGCATGCGAAAATGCGATCAATTTGACGCACGTATTCAAATTTGGAATTGGGGTACAAATGCAGTTAGCATGATGTACCGAGCCTAATGCATGCAATACAAATGCATGAATGCACGCATGCATAGCATAAGGTATGCTAATTTCAAAAATGCCCTAATCTACCATCATAAGCAGGTAAATAAAAGGGAAGAAAGACGTGGGATTGGAAGGCATACACACACTCACGCACACTTATTACATAATTACCCTCACTCGAAGGGGGGAAATGAATATTACAGTCCGAATAACAAACAAATAAATTATTACAGAACTTCTAATTTACTTAATAGGATGAATGCAAGAGGAAGAAATGTGGCCACAGCCCCCTGCCTCGGGATGCGCGTGTGATGCATGCTCGAACCCGTCTTGCCCGGAAAACCCGTACCATACCCCTGCCACCTCTGTTTATACTGTCCTGTCTCTCTGAAAATTTCCAAAGCCCTAGGACAAGTTCCTTGCATGCTGCAGAGTACCACCGGCTAGGGGAAATTCGCACCGGCAGTGCAGAATTTCCATCGGCTGTACTTGGGTTTATCGGCCATCCATCAATGGCCGGTCGGCACTGAATTATGCCGGTCGGCAGAAGTTTCCTGCAGAAGACAGATTTGACAGCAACAGAGAACAGACAGTATATGGCATGGGATTTCAGGTACATGTGAGCATGGTCATGCTTCCCATCATGCTTTGAGCTCAGGGAAGCATGGCCCTCGATCCTCGAGCCATCAATGGTGCATGATAGCCCAAGGGATCAAGTTTGCCACTTGATGTAAAGATGCATGCAACACACAAATGAAGACCAAGGCCTTATCATGTTGAAGTCAAAGGCCCCGGTGACCGAAAGTTAAGGCACGTTACATCACTTATGGTATGAACGCCCCTCAACCCTCACACTTGGTTTGACACCCCAAACCAAGTAATGCAATGCATGTTATGCAAACATGGCTCAAAATGCAACATGATCAAACACAC
This sequence comes from Camellia sinensis, assembly GCF_004153795.1. Lineage (NCBI taxonomy): Eukaryota > Viridiplantae > Streptophyta > Magnoliopsida > Ericales > Theaceae > Camellia > Camellia sinensis. Next base: position 85,211 of record NW_021024813.1, read on the forward strand.
AATCATCAAGTGCATGAGTGATGACGCCTAATTCTTGAGGACGGTTAAAAATGGGGTGTCTACAGCAACCTGCATGGGAAGTTGTTACAGAAGATGATCATCCTATCCTTGTTCACATTCACCGAGCTCCATGAGATAGGGATGCAAATCGAAGATGCCATGAAACAGGGGTTGATTACGGATGAGAAGGAGCCAGCGAATGATAGTACAACTCGAAGTTGTAATCCTCCATAAATTCCATCCACCTCTGTTGGCGTAGATTCATGTCTTTTTGGGAAAGCAAATACTTTAGGCTCTTATGATCGGAGAAAACCTCAAACTTCTCACCAATGTCTCCAAATTTTCAAGGCAAAAATTACCGCCGTTAATTCTATATCATGAGTGGGGTAGTTTTTCTCATGAGTTTTTAATTATCGTGAGCCGTAGGCCACAACCTTCCTTTCTTGCATCAAGACACAACCAAGACCATCTCGGGATGCATCACAATAGACCGTATAACCCAAACCTCTTTCCGAAATTATCAAAACCGGTGCGGTGGTCAATCTAGTCTTAAGTTCTTGAAATGACTTTTCACAAGCTTAACTCCACACAAATCTAAGACCCTTTCTTGTCAACCTAGTCAAAGGTGAGGCTAATCTAGAGAAGTCCCGTACAAAATGACGATAATACCAAGCTAATCCCAAGAAACTCTAGATCTGAAAAACATTTTGTAGAAATTTAATGTATAAAGAGAAATGATTGTATTATTGATTGATCTAATGTTATTGATGATGATATGTTATTACAATGATTCATGATTCCTATATATAGAAGAGGGTGAGTGTGTAGTAGGTAAGGAGTAGGTGAAGTGGAGGTGGTAGTGGTGTAGTGGGTTAGGCTTTCTTTCAATAGCATCTTTTACCCCTCATCAAAATACATATTAGTTTGGGAAAATAGCATTTAAGTGGGAACAACTCTGAGTAATTACATTTTCAAGGAGGTGCAAGTGAAATCAAGTGAGAGTAGTGTCGCATGCCACAACTTTTACTTGCACCGGACATAGGTTCACTTGCACCACGATGAAAGTGCATTTATTTTGAGTTATTCCCATATAAATGCAATTTTTTCTGTTAGTGTTCTTTAATATGGAAGTCAATTTCTTGAGGCCTAAAACTAAGGACATGCTAAAGTGACCTCCATAATGCGTGAAAATCATTAGTAGCATACTTTGAACTTGAATGGCTTGTTTATTGTTTATCATTCATAAGGAATATGAAACCAGCCTGGTAAAATAAGTTCATTTGGCTTATCTATTATTTTATTGTATATTTTACCATAGCAAGACGTTTTGTTTTGTCTTGTTTTTTAAATACAGCTGGCACAAAATATCTACATAAAGTAGATGAACAGTGGTCGGCTGCCCAAAAATGTCATTTTGACAAAATTTAGTGCCAACCGGCAACAAAAAGTGCCGACCGGCAACAAAAAGTGCCGATGGCAACAAAAAACCAGCCGGTGACCTCTAGCCACTGCTGGTGGTGTGTGGGGATGTGTCACAAGGCATTCTCTGCCCCTCCAAGGCAAAACACAAGTGTTTGGTGCAAAACCAGACACTAAACAGTCAAGTTCGGAGATCCTAAGGCAAGGCGCGTAGCCGAGACCTCCGGGAACTCCAAACGAACACAAACAAGGGTAATCACCAAGTGTTCCAATGGTGATGTCCAAGTCTTGAGGACGGTCAAAAATGGGGTGTCTACAGTTGCCCCTCTTTGACAGAACTCGAAAGTCATAACAATGACGGGAGTGAATGTCAAAGCCCGGAGATGACCCATTTTTCACAAGGCCGAAAACTCAGACAAACATGCAAGACAAACAAGATATGCGCCCGAAGGCAGGGCTCAAAATGCAAGACAATGCACGAAGCCGAACATAACTTAAGATCATGCAAAGAAAGCTGTAACGAAGCACACATGCGACAATTTTAAGCTAGCATACACCGAACTACACTACAATGCAGAAGGGATGTAAGAGAATTACGTAATTCTCGATACGTCTCACTCGGAGGATACAATACCTGTGCGGCTCGTCTGGTTGTACCAGCCTCAAATGAACCGTACACACAATATCGTTCCTGCAAAGAAAACAAACTTAACAGGTACAATATCGTTAGCAACATGCATAATAGTATACTCGGCATGCGTGACAACGCAAAGCAAGTGGGGAACACAACAATGCTGTGGAGGTACAGATGTGTAAGTGGAACATGCGGTCTACGCAGGCAATGAGTTTGATCGTAAGTATGCGGTCTACACAAGCAATGAAATTGGACATAAGAATGCGGTCTACGCAAGTAGAATATGCGGTCTACGCAAGTAACGAAATTGCACGGTCATGTGGTCTACGCAAGTAATGTAATTAACATGCGGTCTACGCAAGCGAAACATGCGGTCTACGCAAGTAATGAAATTGAACAATCATGCGGTCTACGCAAGCAAAACATGCGGTCTACGCAAGTAATGAAATTGATTAATCATGCGGTCTACGCAAGTAATGAAATTAACATGCGGTCTACGCAAGCAAAACATGCGGTCTACGCAAGCAAAACACGCGGTCTACGCAGGTAATGAAATTAACATGCAGTCCACGCAAGCAAAACATGCGGTCTACGCAAGTAATGGAATTGATTAATCATGCGGTCTACGCGAGCAAAACATGCGGTCTACGCAGGAAATGGAATTGATTAATCATGCGGTCTACGCAAGCAAGACATGCGGTCTACGCAGGAAATAGAATTGATTAATCATGCGGTCTACGCAAGCAAAACATGCGGTCTACGCAGGTAATGAAATTGATTAATCATGCGGTCTACGCAAGCAAAACATGCGGTCTACGCAAGAAATGGAATTGATTAATCATGCGGTCTACGCAAATAATGAATTTGAACAAACATGCGGTCTACGCAAGTAAAGAAAGTGATTACAAACATGCGGTCTACGCAGGTAATGTAATTAACATGCGGTCTACGCAAGTAAAGAAAGAGATTACAAACATGCGGTCTACGCATGTAATGTAATTAACATGCGATCTACGCAAGTAAAAAAAGAGATTACAAACATGCGGTCTACACAGGTAATGTAATTAACATGCGGTCTACGCAAGTAAAGAAAGAGATTACAAACATGCGGTCTACGCAGGTAATGTAATTAACATGCGGTCTACGCAAGTAAAGAATGCGGTCTACGCAAGCAAAACAAGCGGTCTACGCA
>NW_021024813.1:93644-121368 GCF_004153795.1 Camellia sinensis
TTTTTGAAGGGCCCTAATCTGTTTGGGGTCAGCAGCTGCGAGTTGTTTCATTATCTCACATTCAGGGCCATTTTTGCATGCTATTTTTTCCCTATTTGTGTTTGCTGTTTGGCCCTGATTAAAACTGAAAACATGCTTTTTTTGGGGCTGCCTTGCTTCTGTCTTTTCATTCCATGTACCAATTATGCATGCTTTGTATGTACCTAGTTTTGCATTTCGGGAGAAATTCCATGCATCGGGTGTCATTTCGCCTTGTTTCGGGGCTGTTTTGCCCCTCATTTTGCTACTGATTTTTGCATGTTTGCATATCATATTCCATGTCTTTGCCACGTCTCATTAGAGTGGCATTTCGGTGCCTGAGGGTCGGTCCTCGGTTTGCGTGCACGCGTGCACGCATTTCGAGTTGTCTTGTTTTCATCTGATGGCCTCCTATGTGAGTATGGTTGAGGCTCTCTCATGTTGGTGTAAACCCATTATTGCATTGCGTGTGCCGTTTCATCCATAGCATTGTGTATGCTCGGTTGTATATTACCTCGTGCAGCGTGTATGCCATTCCACAACATTGTGTATGTTAGGATTGTATCTTAGTTGCATTTCATGCATGTCATGCATATTGCATCGTGTTCGGGATAGGAGTTAGTCCGGGCACGGGAAACGAGGTACGTTCCGTACTCCGAGTGAGGGAACGTGTCTCAATTCCCCAGTCACCAACACTCCGGATTATCCATGATGGAGTTTAGGCCCTGTTGTGTTTTTCATGTGCATTCATTCTATATTGAGTTGCACAATTCGACTCCTCGGCCATCATGCATCGAGATGCGTGATTGGTGGCACGAGGATCGAGGCATGCATACATTTGTGAAAATACATTGCTATGCCCCTTTCCTGCTCTCTGTTGCAGCAAATCAAGAATTGGCGGTCTTCCGGAGCTTGGCGCGCTTTCCAAGAATCATTACAAAACAGAGGCTAATTGGGGCATCCCAGTGGATTTCCGCGCAAGGCAGCCCAAACATACATCATTCATCAGAGTCAAGGCAGTCCCTGGCTTGCATGCCAGTTTATAGCTTTCCTAGATTAATTTGTAAATTAATTAGGATTTTTGTATTTATTCGGGACTGTAATTATTTATTCGGGACTGTACTATTTATTCGGACCCTCTGTGCGAGGGCACAACTGTAATAAGTGTGCGTGTGTGTGATGCATGTCTTCCAACCCCACGTCTTTCTCCCTTTTATTTACCAGCTTATGATGGTTAGATTAGGGCATATTTTAATTAGCATACTGTATGATAGCATGTTTGCATTCATTCATCTGTATTGCATGCACCGGGCTCGGCGCATCATAGTAACTGCATTGTATTTTCAATTTCAAGTTGAATACATGTTAGCTGTAGCATTTCATATGCCATGTTAGGAATAGCCGAGCCTGCTATAGTTGCACTTTTGCATGTGTTACATTGGGCATTTCTGTATAATTGGGATCATGCATGAATTTCTAATTAGCTTCTGTTTTGGCTTGGAGTACACGGTAAGTTTTATGCTTTAGCATCCTTGCATGCGTGTGAGTGACTGCCATGAATAGCATGCTTACCATGAGGCTATATGCTTATGTGATATAACTGCATGAATGCCTGTGGGTGAAGGTTGGGTTACTTGGATTGGAATAAATCATCAACTGTTTGTTTTAAGCCCACTAGATAGTGGCAAAAATCAATGTTTTCTAAGCCCACCTGAGGGTGGCAAATCCACGTCTTAGCCTACTTGCGAGTAGCACACATCAAAACCATTTTCAAAACAAACAAACATGAAATGTTTGTTTCCAATTCAGGCGACCCAGTCTAATACTTGTATGTTGTGCGCATCACATAGTAAATCTAGGCTAATAACCGGAATAAGAACGCAATAATGTTTTCAAAAAAATAAATTATCATGGTTAGTAGAGGCCGATCTTTGATCGGCGAGCGGGGGTGCTTACGAAGTGACCCTTCCCCAATCGTACCCAAGTTCCCGAGCCGAGGCAACTTTGGTGATGACGGCACACGTGCCTTAGGCAACGAGTCAGGGTTTCCTAAATTTCCCAAATAAAATATTTAGGTGGCGACTCTGTATCTGGCAAGTAAGTCCATGTTTGACACTTCTTTCAAAATCTGTTTTCTCAAAACGATTTGCCGGATTTGGACTCTTTGGTTCAGATTAAAAACCGTGACATTTGAGAGTCCTGAGCTGTAGTGACCCCAAATGAACAGAACGGGATTTCCCTCCCGGGGCGTTCGGGGACGTCTACAACATGATGCTAGCCAGTACTGCGCGTACCATCAGCAAACTGGCTATACTACCGACAACTGCTTTCGTCTTCGCCACGAAGTACAGGATCTGTTTGACAACGAGGTTGTCCTCCTGCCAAGCTCTGCAAAGTCTATCGGCACTGGATCGGTGAACTTGGGGGATAATGTGATGTGATCGGGGGATGAACCAGCTGCGGGTGGCGCTCGATTAACTCTAGACGTGGGAATGGCACGCACTGTTCTGAGCAATATGCAAACACCAGTTTTTGTGCTTTCTGACTTGGGTATTGAGTCAGTCTTGTTGTTTTGTATAGAGTCAGTCTTTTCTTACTGAGTCAGTTGGGTCTGTCTTGTGGTACCAAGTCAGTGCTATTTTGTCGGAGTCGGGTGATTTCGGGGGTGTTACCTCGGACATCACTTGCTAGTTTTGTGTTTGTCTTTTCGTTTTCTTTTGAGTCTGTTTCTGCCTTGGAACCAGTAATGCCAACGGATTTGAATGAATAACAGTGATTTTTACACTCTCGTGTTTGCTTCTCCCGTGTGCCAGTTGTGCCAGAAGTTCTGAATGAAATAGCAGTGCTTTTCACCTACTTTTCTGTGCCTTGAAATCATTGCATTGACCTAAGTTTTTCAAAACTTTTTCTAACACTGCGGTGAAAACAAAGAGGGAAGAATTCCTCGGGTTTTGCAAAATTTGATCAACTGAGAGGAAGAGAGACATGCTAAGCCCTTAATGATTGAGATCATGTTTGTTAGTGTGAGTACTGAGAAGGATCCTGGCTTGATCCAGATTGGTTCTACACTGTCTTCAGCGCGAGCGATTTGTCGCTTTCTTAAAAGATTTCAAAAAATGTTTTGCGCCGTCCTGCGAAGACCTGTGCGGAATCGCTCTTGAGATTGTGCAGCTTAGGATCGCTCTCAGCCTCGAGATTTGACCCCTCTTGATTTCAAACCTTAAGCCTTAATTCTGAATGTTCAATGGCCAACCGCAATGTGAGGCCTGTGTGACCAGATTCGAAGCAGCCTATGCGTTGATGGCAATAAAGTTTGGTCGAGAAGGCCAGCCATCGTCAAAAGAAGCTTGCAAAGCTAGATCAGGAGCACCCCTCAAACTAGAGGCAAAATAATTTCAAATGTGCTCGAAGAGTCAAAGATGAAGATCAGCGAGAATGCCAACTCCCAAAAGGGAGAAAAGAAGAAAGTATTGGTGAAAGACAACCAAGTTCCTATCCACAACACTAGGGGCAAATTCAGCCCCCCATTGGATGGACTCCTACATCATCAGCGAACAACAACCATTCTCCTGGATTCAGATGGCTTCGAGATCTCAAACCATTCCACATGGACAAAAGCTACACTTTTACCCTTGTGAGACTCGTTGAGCCAAAAACCCAAAAGGGCGACCCAGGCAAAAATTAGAGCAAGAAAAAGAAGGAAAAGAACAAAAACAAAAAGAAAAAATGCAAGGAATAAAAAGAAAAAGAAGGAAAAGAAATGAAATGAAAAAATGAAGAAATGATGAAGAAAAGATGAAGAAAAGAAATGAAAAGAATTCAAAAGAAAAGAAGAACAAAGCTTGCAAGGTTGAAAATCCGAAAGAGCGGCCTTGGCAAAAGTTAGAGTGCAAAAGGAGAGGTTAAATACACGAGTGTACCTTAAGCCCGAACTACGTAAGGCTTGATTCCCATCTTTGGGATACGTAGGCAACTTCACTCTGAAGTCCAGCCATAAAACACTTCAAATTCGACTGTGTCCATGCGATGGTTCTGGTCATCTTTGTCTTCTCTGTATCTGAGGATTTGGTTGTGTTCGTTACTCTGAGGACTGACTACAATGCGCTGCGGTGCCATTCAAACAAGGGGCAACTTTCCGTTGCCATGCAGTGTCCTTCAGGAAAGGGACAATTTTCCTTCGGATCTGAGGTTGTGCATCACAAGAGTAGGTTCTGTGCTCATTGAGCAATGACCATTTGCAAAAATAGTTTTTGAGAATTTTTAATGAGGTTGACTAATTCTCTCGAAAATTATTCTATTCTTCTAAAACTGGACTATTTCTTGGACCCAAAAAAGGAAAATTTTCAGTGCTCATAGCCTGACTTGCATGATTTTAAATCAAAAAATTGAACAAGGATGTTAATCTAACTCTCATTTTGGTCAAAATTGTTTTAACAGAAAGCCAAAAACAAAAAATGGTCAAAATGATGAACTAGGGGCACAGTTGAGTCAGGTGTTCTGTCTTTTCCTCATTGTCAACACACTTGCAAAAAAGGGCACTCTATCTTCCAGAAAGGGCATTCTACCTACCAAAAAAGGGCACCACTGAAGTTGACCACAAAAGGGCAGAAAGCTCTCACATCCTCCAAGCAACGAGGTATCAAGCCAAGTGCGAAGCACGAGCTGGAATGGGGCAAGATATTACACTCTCCCATCTGGACAAATCTGATCACGTCCAAACTTCCCAGCAGAGCATCGTCAACCGATGTCAGCTGCAGATTTGCTACACACCTAGTTATAGCGCAATTCCTCTGTGGGAGGAATTCACTAGCTGTGCGCAGAAGAAAGAGAATCTAGCAGAATGCTAGGGGCAAGAGCCCGCAACTTCTTGTTTATCCATCAACCACCCAGGGGAGGGATAAAAAATAAGAGATTAAAGAATAGAGGAAAAGGGTTTTGTGAGAAAAGCCGAGCCTGAGAGCCGAATGATGTGAGAATCACAAATAAGAAAGGGTGGGAAACAATACCCAGAGAAACTGGCTCCTCGTGCACTAAGAGGTATCTTGCCCTTGTAACACAGTTGAGTGTTGTGTCTGTGTGTTTTGTTTGTCTCGATTCTTGTTTTGAGTCGTTTGAGTGTCAAAAATGTGTTTAGGTTGTTTTACCTTGTTTTTCCTTTGTTGAGTTGTGTTTAGGTTGTTTTACCTTTGTTTTCCGTTGTTGAGTCGTTTTGGCTGTGGTCAGTTATAGGCTCAATACCCGGTTAAGAATTCGTTTCTCAATTTCAAAATGAATCGTTTTGTGCTTAGGAGTGCCGTGTCATTCTCCACATTTGTGCAAAACAAGATTTTGTTCTTTAAAAAAAAAAAACCGTAGGGTTCTACCCAGGTCATGTAAGAACAGTAAAACTAGGACCTATCTGAAGCTATATGGGTTCTAGACTGCAAAGCAAAAGAAAAGAGGGAAAGTTTGGAACATCCGGGTTTGTTTTAACTTCTACAGGTTCCGTTTTTGCATCCCATCTTTTCAGATCGGACTGTCTGTTCAGACTGAGCTATGTGCTGAGTAAACCGAATACTGTGTTATGAGCTGCATGTTCAGACTGAGCAGTGTGTTGATACAAGCTGTGTGTTCAAAGTGAACAGAATACTGTGTTGACTGTTTCACTGTTTCAAGCCAGAATGGCGATCAGAAGTACTCTCCTTGAATACCATTCCCCGTCAGAGTAAAGCGGTTTACCGCCACTCACTCCATGAGGCGCTTTCTAAAGTGCCACTTTGTTTGTTTATTGCATTCCCTAAATGCTATGCTCTACATCGCTTGTAACATGTACTGTATCATCGCACTTATTGCATTCATTTGCATCTTGTATTATCTCTTTTTGTTTATCCTTTTACGCCGGGCAGCGTTTAGGATCGTGGTCCCCCGGGACTTAACTTAGGATGCGTGGAACGCGCTCCTGAATTACCTGACCTCTTCTCACGATTTCAGCGTGGCTAGAGTGTTCCTTTCCTTACGCGATTCCAGCGTGTTTGGAATTTATCTCAGGCTGCGTTGTGTACGCACCTGGGCGGTTGTTTACCAGACCTCTTCTCACGATTTCAGCGTGGTTAGAGTTTGTTCCTTCCTCACACGATTTCAGCATGTTTGGAATTTGTTTACCTCTTCTCACGATTTCAGCGTGGTTTGAGTGTCCCGTTTCTTACGTGATTTCAGCTTGTTTGGAATTTATCTCGAGACGCGTGAAGCACAAGCCCAGGTGGTTGTTTTCAGGCCTCCTCTCACGATTTCAGCGTGGTTTGAGTGCCCGTTTCCTCACACGATTTCAGTGTGTTTGGAATTTATCTCAGGTTGCGCTGTGCGCGCACCTGGGCGGTTGTTTCCGGACCTCTTCTCACGATTTCAGCGTGGTTAGAGCGTTTCTTTCCTTACACGATTTTAGCGTTTTTGGAATTTATCTCAGGTTGCGTTGTGTATGCACCTGGGCGGTTGTTTTCAGGCCTCCTCTCACGATTTCAGCGTGGTTTGAGTGCCCGTTTCCTCACACGATTTCAGCGTGTTTGGAATTTATCCCAGGTTGCGTTGTAGACGCGCTGGGTGGGTTGTTGGACCTCCTCTCACGATTTCAGCATGATTTGAGTGTCCCGTTCCTCACACGATTTCAGCGTGTTTGGATCTTATCTCAGGTTGCGTTGTGCATGCACCTGGGCGGTTGTTTTCAGACCTCTTCTCACGATTTCAGCGTGGTTAGAGTGTTCTTTTCCTCACACGATTTCAGCGTGTTTGGAATTTATCTCAGGTTGCGTTGTAGATGCGTTGGGCGGGTTATTTTTGGACCTCCTCTCACGATTTCAGCGTGATTGGAGCCTCCCCTTCCTCACACGATTTCAGCATGTTTGGAATTTATCTTAGGTTGCCTGGAACGCGCTCCTGATTGATTTTCTTTATTCTTCCTCTACTAACGAGTCCAGCGTGGTTGGCGTATGTCACCATTTTGCATCTATTGTACTCTCTGTTGCATCGCATCTATTATCTATTGCATCACATCTATTACATCCATTGCATCGTATCTGTTTTATTGTCTGGTCTAGGAGACCTTAAATCCTCTAGTCTAAGGAGACCTTAAATCCTACATCATCATTCGCGCTGTTTTGCGCATCGTACTTGCATTTTGCTTGCATTTCATCGCACTATCTTGTGCACTCTCTGGTCTAGGAGACCTTAAATCCTCTAAAGGTGTAATTCCTTTGGTATTTGTCATGCCCGAACGACTTCCAGTGGTCTGGGATAGCCACCTGCCTGTGTTTGCGGTGAGTTCCTAGGAGACCAACTGAGACGGTGAAAACTAGAGTTCGAATGGCTCTTGCCTAGAACGCAAAGGTTCGGGATTTCCGAGACTAAAGTCTGGTTTAAATACCCAGGGGTATATCCTCGGCTTGAAATCTGTATGGCAGCCCCATAGATTGAGATAGCATATGTATGCGCCTCAATTCTGGATACCGAATCAACCTAGTCTATCACCCTGTTGGAGAAGAGGGAAATCTGCGACCATAGTCAGGGAGAAAAGTCGTACATGTAGTTCAACTGAGAAGAAGAGGAAGATTCCCACATCAGCATAAGGTAGGACATTGCCGAGGTAAGTCATTGCCAATTGCCCCTGTAAGGTACCTCCCTTTTCCTAGCTATCACATTGCATTTTAGTCATTACAGTGCATCGCATAAATCCTGAATTTTCAAACCGGCTTTGCGTAGCGTATAAGTCCAATTGTCAAAATCTTTCTGCATATCATTTTGCATCCTGCCCCTGAACTACGCTGGTTTGATTCCTTGCAAAGGGATACGTAGGCAGCCTGCGGGCGCAACCATTTATTTGTCTGTACTTTGTTTGTTTGTCTAAGTCTTCGGCCTTGTCAAAAATGGGTCGTCTTTGGGCTTTGACATTCACTCCCATCACTTCTTGACTTCCGAGTTCTGTCAAAGAGGGGCAACTGTAGGGGTGCAACTCGGGCGGGTTCGGTCAGGTTGGGGGTCTGCCCAAGCCCAACCCGAATTGTATTTGGCAGTGCCCAAGCCCGACCATGAATCCGAGCATTGCTGCCCAAGCCCGGCCCAAGCTTTGTATTTTGAGCTCGGGTTAGCCCGAATTGCCCGAATTACCCGAATTGTCCGAGTCCAGAAACCTGTAGGTAGATCTAAGGGTAGACATAAAAGATGCTAATCTAATGGTAGAAGACTAACAAAAAATAAATAAAAAATAAAAATTAAGACTACCTCTTTTACTTAATAGAAGACTAACAAAAAAAAAAATAAAAAATAAAAATTAAGACTAACTCTTTTACTTAATTTATATATATTATATAATTTATTAAATTATATATATATATTATATATTATATATCATCAAAATTTTGCCCAAGCCCGTCCAGATTGCAAGATATAGTTGCCCAAGCCCTAAAAAAACTCAGGCTGGGCTCGGGTTGCTCGGGTTGAGCCCGCCCGAGTTGCACCCCTAGGCAACTGTAGACACCCCATTTTTGACCACCCTTAAGACTTGGACGCGACTGATGGTTTACTTGATGAAGAAAGGTGTGCAGGGCAAAGGTTCAGTTTCTTCGGCAAGGAGAGAGTCAAATCTCAACTTCATACCCCTTTCTTGGACCGAAACAATCTTGATCAAAAGATTTTAGACTTGAAAGCCTCTCTTTCAAAACATTTTGAAAATAAAGTTCCTACGATGTTCTGAGGCTTGCATTTTGTCGAATGTTGCGCTTTTCGGTAAACCGAGCAAGGACAAAGTGGAAATGAATGAAAGAGAGATGAAATCTTTGAAAAATCTTTCAAAAAACTTTGTCTAGGGGTTTGGAGTTGAAGAAAAGAGGAGAAAAGAGAGGAAAACTAGTTTGGGAGAAGTTCGGCATGAATCCGGGTAGGACCGAAACTGCGCGACTTCCCCGAAACGGGCATAACTCTTTGCACAGGAGGAATTTTGATGCAAGGTTGGTGCCATTGGAAAGCTAACTTCTGGGGCTTCAATGTGGCTACATATGCGACCAGAAAATCAGATGGCAGACCAGAAAAATCAGGTGGTCCAAAGTGGTTCAGCATGAATCCAGGAGGACCAAAAACTGCGCGGCTTCACCGAAACGGGCATAACTCTTTTTACAGGAGGAATTTAGATGTGAGGCCATTACCATTGGAAAGGAGACTTCTGGGGCTTCATTTCACACTCAAGAATCTCCTAAAACCAAGTCCGGGTGGGGGAGATATGGTTGGTTGAAGTCCGGTTGGACCGAATCTGCGCGGCTTCACCAAAATAGGCATAACTTTTTGCACAGGAGGAATTTTAAGGCAAGGTTTACGACATTGGAAAGCTAACTTCAAGGGTTTCATGGCCGACCATCTTTAGACCTTGAACCTTTTGAACCCTGGTCGGCCGACCAAGGCAAGTGGTCGGCCGGCCACTTGAACTGGTCGGCCAGCTACCCTCTGTTTTGTCTCTCTGAGTGTGTTCCAGTTGTGCCAGCTGGGAGCCATTTGCAGCATCCTCCATACACGTGTATGGAGGATCTTCAAAGTTGTTTTTAGCTTCCAAGAGAAGCTTTAGACCTCTTTGTCTATATAGGAGGTCCTCTCCCTCCTTTGGGCTGGGGAGAAAAAACCAGCTGAGATATACACCCATTTCCCCCTCATCTCTCTACTTCAAGCCTTCAAACACCCTTGTTCTTGGTCATTTTACACTACAACTCCTAGCCTACCACCTCCACCATCCATTCTAGCCCCTTGAAGCTGATTTCTAGAGGTTGAAGGTTCACTAACTTGGTCCAAAAGCTCCAGCTTTGCTGCTCTTCAAGGGTAAGTGCCTATTTCCCTTAAACTTGTATTTTTTTGCTCCATTGATTAGCCCTACTTGAAAGTATTTATGGGCTTCGGCATAAACTGAAAAAGTTCTTATTTTGAGCCCCTCTTCAACTTTGTTTAAGGACACTTTGCTATTTGAGGTCATCTACTTCCCCTTTCATTCTATCTCTCTTTTAGGGCTATTTTTGCATCATATTTTAGCCCTAATTGTGAACATTTTCGAGAGTTTACATAAACTGAAAAAGTTCTTATTTTGAGCCCCTCTTCAAGTTTTATTAAGGGCATTTTTCTGTTTGGGGTCATCCTCCCCTATGCATGCTTCATTCCTTCATGATTAGGGTCATGCATTAGAGCACTTGCATTGGCCATGGTTTGGCCTCTTAGCCACTGAAATCCAATGGATTTTCAGTGGCTTAGATGTATTTTTGAGGGCCAAAATTAGAGAGGGGTGACCCCCTCTCTCCTTATCTTGTTTGGCGGTCTTTTGGGCCTTCCAAAGGGACCCTATTTTTCATGCTTCGAAGTCATGTTTCAGGCCTCATTCTGTGAGTTTTGGGGTCTGCCTTGGCTCTTTCCAAGGCCCTTTTGGCCATGTTTTATGTCTACAATGCATGTGTAGAGCAATCACATCCAAGGCCTTTCAAAGGGGCCTTTCTTTGCATGTTTCCTAGACCCATTTCAGGGCTAATTTGGTGAGTTTTAGGGCTGTCATAGTCCATTTCCAGAGTTAGTTTTGCCATAATAAGTGTTTATCTTATATGTGCTTAACAATCCCTTTAATGGCCTTCCAAAGAAGCCCCTCATTTTTGCATGCATTGGCTGCATTTCAGTGATTATTTGGGCATATTTCGGCATGTTTTATTCACTGTTTTTGGCTGGTTTGATGAGTTCTCATGCGCATCATATAGTTGTAATACAACCCATACTTACTAGCCAATGTTGCATGCTATTTTAGTCCATCATGTTAGCATCTTTTGGCCATGCTCTAAACTAGAAATGTGCATGTTTTGGGACTGCCTTGGCTCTGTCTTTAGAATATGAGCATTTTTTAACTACAGAAATATTTATAAAAATAAGTTACAACAATTTCAAATTTCTCCTTAAAACACTCGTTAACAAAATACAATAATTTTGGTGCTTTTGTTTGTAAATCCTAAGTCTTCTCGTTAAACAATGACAAATATGGTCTTAATCTTGAGATTTTTTGAATTAAAATTATAAAATAATTTAAACAAATTGGAGGAAAAAATACCAATTTTGTACTTGATACATGTATTATGTACAAAGTATTATTAGCAATATTGGAAATAGTTAATTCTTTCAAACAAAAGGCTCACAATCACAGCTTCAGGATCTTCATGAACTCATTATCACCAGATTAGCCTTCGGGTCATTGTGTATGCCATCTCATTTGCATCATGTTTGGGAGAGGAGTTAGCCCAAGCACGGGAAACGAGGGACGTTTCGTACTCCGAGTGACGGAACGTGTCTCAATTCCCGGTCGTCGACACTCCGGATTACCCATGATGGAGTTTAGGTCTTGTTGTGTTTTCATGTGCATTCATTTCACATCAAGTTGTACAATTCGACTCCTCAGCCATCATGCATCGAGATGCGTGATTGGTGGCACGAGGATCGAGGACTACACTCCCTGAAGAATAGTCATGCATACATATGTGAAAATACTTTGCTGTGCCCCTTTCTTGCTCTCTGTTGCAGCAAATCAAAAATCAGCAGCTTTCTAAAGCCTTGCATAGCATTCCGGGGTTAATTGCAAACAGAGACAAATCGGGACATCGCAATGGGTTTCCGTGCCAAGCAACTCAAGCATGCATCTTTCATCATTCGGAACCGAGCTGAGGCGGTACATAAGCTTGCATGCTGATTTACTTGCTTTCCTAGTTAAAGTGTTAATTAATTAGGGTTTTGTAATATTTAATTATTTATTCAGACTGTATTATTTATTCGGACCCTCCAAGCGAGGGCACAATGTTGTAATAAGTGTGCGTGCATGTGATGTATGTCTTCCAACCCCACGTCTTTCTCCCTTTTATTTACCAGCTTATGATGGTTAGATTAAGACATGTTTCAATTAGCATACAGTATGATAGCATGTTTGCATTCATTCATCTGTCTTGCATGCACCGGGCTCGGCGCATCATACTAACTGCATTGTATTTCAATTCCGAGTTGAATACTTGTTAGTTGTAGCATTTCACATGCCATCTTAGAATAGCCGAGCCTATCTTAGTTGCATTTTGCATCTGTTGCATTAGGCATTACTGTATAGTTAGGACCATGCATGCATTTCTAATTAGCTTCTGTTTTGGCTTGGAGTACTCGGTAAGTTTTTTTCTTTAGCATCCTTGCATGTGTGTGAGTGACTGCCATGATAGCACGCTTACCATGAGGCTATGTGCTTATATGATATAACTGCCTGAATGCCTGTGGGTGAAGGTTGGGTTATTTGAATTGGAACAATTCATTAATTTAAAAATTATGTTAACTCCCAATCGACAGGAATTAAACAAAGATTTTGACTAAACAATCAAACAAGAACAATCAAACAATTGTGAAATTGGTTCAAATGCCTCAAAAGAATGAGGATTTTTTTGGAACAACTAAAAGTTACAAAGTAAATGAAGCAAACAACAAGTAATTTCAAAAGTGAAACTACTGAAGTTCACATAAATTTACAGAGTACAGTAATGAACTACTATTTCGAAAGAGAAACTACTCTGCTAAGTCTAAAACTAACTTTTTAGTTGTTGTTTTTTGATCCCTTCTTCCCTCGCTGCTTTGCCTATTTATAAGTTTCACCAATAGTTTCCTTCAAGAATTACTCTAGGCAGTTTGTTTCTTTAAAGCCACGTTGCCACAATCATAATGGGAGGTTACTTTCATCAGCCACATTGAACTTCCTAGACCACTTCCCATGCCTCCTGCTCAAACCTCCTGCTCAAAGCATAACAATAATAATAATAATATGGCCATAAATTTATTTATAAAAAGATGATTCACGATCTAAATTGATAGACCAAAATCAATAAGTCACAATCAATGAAATTAGATTTGGTCATGATTGACATGTGATATTGACAGGCCACAATCAATAAAATTATATTTGGCCACAATCGATAAGTCACAATTAATAAAATTAGATTTAGCCACAATCAATAAGCCATAATCGACAGAAAAATAATTATGGTGCAAGCAATATAGTAGAATTTCCCGTTCAATTTCTATAGTTGAAGAAAAATCTATTCTATTATTTAAAGCAACAATGCTAGGTAGCTCAAAATTTCGTGGCTCAAATGACTCAAATCACTCAAAACGACGTCGTTTTGAGTGTAAATGAGTGTAAAACGACGTCGTTTTGACAGATTTGAGCCATTTGAGCCACAAAATTTTGAGTTACTAAACATTTTCCTATTTAAAGTATGGAACTCATAATAATTTTGAAATTTTGTCACTATTGTTATTCTTTCTAAGAATGTCCAAGTTGTTAATGGGACTTAAATGTCCAAAAAATCTTAATTAGGATTTAATGGAATATAAGTTTATAAATTAGGACTCGGGTGTAAATGTCCCAATAATAAATGGTGTTTATAAATAGAAGAGTTAATTATCTAAAAGTCCTATTTACAAATATTATGGTAGCTTAGGTCATATTTAAGATTTTTTGAACAAATAAATCCTATTTAGTAAAACTAACAATATTATCAGTTTTTCTCAATTTTTAAAATTAAGAACATTATCAATTTTGCATATTAATATTCTGGATAATTGTTTCATTAATTGATAAAAAAAAAACAGAGTATGAGATTAAACGTTTTTACCCTTCTATTTATTAGTTTGATTTAACTATCTAATAAAACCGAGAATATTAACAGTTTTTTTTTTCAGTTTTAAAATTGATAACGTTATCAGTTTTTTTATTTTTAAAGTTTTTTTTTTTGTGTCAAAAGAAAAAAAAATTAGATAAATTTTATTCCAAAAGAATTATAATTATCATTAAATATCTAATTTCTTCGCTAAAAATATAATAATAACATTTTTAACAAGTAAATTATTTTATCATTAAAAAGTAATTTTGTTTCTAAAATCTTAATTTGTTAGAGCGTCAAGTGAGAATATTAATTGATCAAACTTGTCAATGTTTCTCCAACTAGATTTTAAACATATGAAAATGTGAAACAAAAGAAAGAAAACGAAATACCCCGGCCGAATAATTAAAAAAAAATAAAAAAAAGAGACTTCTTGATAAAACAAAAGTCACTAAAGACAAAAAAATATAAAATAAATAAATAAAAAAAGAGGTAAGTGACTTATTTAGTTCTTTCCAAACAGCCACTAAACCTCATGTAAGAGCCTCCAAGACAATTGGTCATAAAAGAATTGTGAAGTTAGAATCTTACTGATAAAAATGACATTACACATAATCTAATTAAAAACTGTAATCAAGATATCAAAAACATAAGTTTGTAAACCCTAATACTTACATTCCCAAGATCAGTAAACAAAGATTGTGATTTATAGTAAAATAGAAAAATCAATATAACCATCACCTACATCTCATTTTTTTCCTCCAACAATCAATAATAGTATCAAATGAGCCCAGGAGTTCCTCCAAACACTTCAGTAAGGATTCAAAAGTCCCAATGAAGTGTTCAGAGGAACTCTAGGGAACACTTGATGTTCACTCAGTCCTGCTTGTTTGCTTTATCAAGAAATACCTACATACTCTACTATTTGTAGTGAAATACTCTGTTTTTTCACCACCTCATCATTTTTTCCCTCAATTAATAGTAGTGTCAAATGAGCTTAAGAGTTCTTCCAAACACTTCAGTAGAGGTTCAAGAGCCCCAATAAAGTGTACAAGGGAACTCTCGGGAACATCTGATGTTCAATCTTTCTTGCTTTGGTTGTTTGGTCATGCAATGCTTGCAAGGTCTACTATTTGTAGTGAGTAGCTCTCTTTGCATTTAGCCCTAAATGTGCACCAAGTCCATTAGACAGATGAAAAATTCGATCCGATAAAATCTTGGACATTGAATATAGTCGCAAAATATGGGCTAGATGAAAGATTATGAAATCATAATGCGTTAAGTGGCCATCCGCCCCCTATCTTTCTTTCTCTATTCTCTCTATTTCCTTTCATTTTCAACTTCGCAATATGATAGAAACAGAGATATTATTGGTTAGAAAAAAGTTGATTTTTTTGTGACCCAATAGAAACAAAGATACTTCTGACCATAAACAAACAAACGAACAAACAAAAACCTGATGTTTTAATATATAATAGTCAATCGCAATTTCAAAAGAGGCTTCCTATGGAATGTAGAAGACTAAAAAGCCAATAGCAACTTTATGCCAAGTTAATTGCAAATTCTATAGCAATTTCAAAACCCAATTCTATAGTAATAAAACCCAATTCAAAAGAGGCCTTGGAAAGTGAAGCTTCGAGAGCATGCAAAAGGGGCTGTTCAGTCTAGACCCCTCTTCTCCCCTGTTTTGGCTCTTCTTCTCCTCTATTTTTTGCAGAAAAAAAAATCAGATCAGATTTTGTGTATTTTAGATTGATTCCTTTGTAGTTTAAACACACATTTGCTTCCAAAACACCCAACACAATCAAATAAAGCCGTGAATACTGAATCTAGTCGCAAATGTGAGTTGGATGAAAGGCTGTGAGTCATGGTCTGTTGAGGGGCCATCTACCCTCCTATCTTTCTTTCTCTATCGTCTCTACTCCCTTTCGTTTTCAGCTTCTTGGCCCGATAGAAACAAAGATACTTCTCACTAGGGAAAAAAAAAATCTAATCTTTTTAAATATATAATCAATTGCAAATTTGAAGAAGCTTCCTATGGAATGTAAAAGATTAAAAGTTAATATTGCAAATGCCATACGGAGAGATGTCTCACGAAAAATCTCAACGCTAAATGTCAAATTTCTTGTAGTGATTCGTGAAGTAAATAGGCTAATATATCAACTTATTAAGCTAGGTTTTAGCTACATTAAAGTCTTCGGTTAAGTTCAAGGTTTTAAAAAGCGACCATAACCATTACATAAACGGTTACGTAACGTCGTTATGTAATGGTTGTGGTGGTTACTGCCATCCGTTATAGCCGCTTTTGTAGTGTGATTGAGATTTATAGGTGTGTCGGTCGTAGCGGTTGCTGTAGCGGTCGTAACAGTGTCGTAACAGCCTATTACGCATCGTTACGTAACAGTTCTAAACTGCTTCTTTCGAAAAAAAAAAAAAAAACTGAATGGGAGAAGAGGGATAGAGAGAAGAGGGAAGATGAAGAAGCAAGTGATAGAGAGAAAGAAGAGGGAAGATGAAGAATATGTTATTGATTTGTTGAAACTGTAAGACCTATGCTATTCAATTGTTATCACTCATCCATTTTGTTTTGTGTGTCTATCTATACATTGTTTTGATAATAATAATAATAATAATAATAATAATAATAATAATAATAATAATAATAATAATAATAATAATAATAATAATAATAATAATAATAATAATAATAATAATAATAATAATAATAATAATAATAATAATAATAATAATAATAATAATAATAATAATAATAATAATAATAATAATAATAATAATAATAATAATAATAATAATAATAATAATAATAATAATAATAATAATAATAATAATAATAATAATAATAATAATAATAAGTGTGATCATTATCTATTTGGCTTGATTAATATATATATATATATATATATATATATATATATTTAGGCTCTTATTTATTCTCTTACTTTTGTCATTGTTTATCTTATATATAATAGTTAGTGATTGATTTTTTTTGTGAAATATCTAGAAAACATAACACCTATATAATTATATATTAATACATATTTTATACAAGTCAATTTTATTTTGATTAGTTTATTTTATTTTTATTTATAGGTTATCCAAAAAGAGAATGAATATTCAAGTGATCCAAACCAAAAAAAAAAAAAATTTCTATAATTTATTTTTAAATTTTTATATGATTACATTAACATGTATAATTTATTTTTTTTAAACTATTCAAGTTAAAATTTGCATATGCTTCCACAAGTATAATAATTAAAAAAATAATTTTATACATTTAAGTCTAATAAATTTTTTTTTTTTTGCCACAAGCGTAATGTAGATTTATGACATATAAAGTCATTAATTATTAAAATAAAATATAAAAAACTTAGTTTATAGTGATTTAAAAATATGAAATATATTGGATCATACTTAAAAATTTACAAAAATTGATCAATATTTATTTTAAAACCCAATAAATATGATTATGAAAAAAAAAATATGCATATCGGTAATTTTTCTTCAAATTGTGTGAAAAATAAAAAAACTCACGGTTGCAGTTACTGCAACCGTTACACTACAGCATTTACACCCCGCAACTGCAAGCGCGCCACAACCGCCGTTACAGTGACCGCAACCGCTTTTCAAAATCTTAATTAAGCTAATTCACACTCCATATGAAGATTCTGTGATGTCATTGCAATTCATGAAAAAGTTAAAAAGGATAGGCCTTGTAGAGATGAGAGAGACCACAGAATCTAAAGACTTGTGGCCACTCACCTCAATATTATTCTCTACCCTTCACTTGATACACAATTCCGACCAGGTTCAAGCCTCAACATTTACTTAGCTAACATTCATCTCTTCATTGGAGTGAACAAAGTTGGAAACTTCACTATAAATTGCCAGTGAGATGTGCATTATGTTACCATGGAAACAGAAGAAGGTGAAGGAAGGTCAGTTGTCCCCTAGAGTTCCCCGGAACACTTCATTGGGACTTTTTTAATATATCCTCAACTGAGGATATGGTTGTAAAGAGCCGTTATATATCTAGATATTGCTATTAAAATTATGCATGATCCTACTGAAGTGTTTGGGGGAACTCTGGTTGCCACCTGACACTATTTAGCAAGAGTAAGATAGTGAGAATGAGATTTCAACTATAATAGAAGTGCCATTTTTTAACTGAAGGTAAGAAGTTCACTTTTTTTATCATGATACTATAGCATGGATTAAAACTAGGGTTTCCAGTTTCATTTGTTGAGACAAATTGATTTTTTTTTTTTTTTTTTTTTTTGGATTTCAATTTGACTATGATACATAAAATTAGGTTTAAATATAGGATTTATGATTTTAAATATCGGTTGATAATTACTGTATTGGTTGATACGTATTAGGTTTTTTCTTTCTAACACTAACACAACCTGATATACCGATTGAAATTAACATTGTATTGGCTGATATGTATTGGATTTTTTCCTTCTAACACTAACACAATGTAATATACCGATTGAAATTAACATTACATGTATATCGATTGGTTTATCACAACCGATATAACTTGTTCAACTGTTATAAATCTTTTTTTATAGCTAAAAATTTCACTATACCATTATGTTGCGACTGATATCAATACGTCTCCCAATACTCTTATTTAAAACTTAGAATTTCTAATACATTTAGTTTTACAGTTTGAACAAGTCTTTCAAAATCAGTTTATTCCCTACAGTCTGTGGCCCCAAGAGTTTTGGGAGTGAAGGGAGTCGAACATGAAATCTTGAAGGGAGCAAATTCCCAAGTCCTAGGTCTTATCTAATAGGTCAAACCCTTGGGATTAATTTTTTATAATTTTTATAATTCGTAATCAAAATACTCATTTACACCTTCATAAAATAAAATTATTTCAAGTTATTCCGATTAGAATGCAAATTTTCCTTTCAATTTCACTCTATGACAACCCAAATTTCACTTAATTTTACTCTACGTACTACATTTAAATATGGACGTTGTAAGAAATAAAACTGTTTTCATTAGAAAAATTTATCATGTATACTTTTAAAAAAGGTATATCATAATTTTTTTTGGGGTCATTTTGTGATGCTTAGTTATGCCATTATGTTTATGAATGGTATCATAAAAATGTTACAAACTATTCGTGGTGAGAAATGTTTATTTTTATTTAATTTTTTTTTGGTCAATTGATAGAAAATTAATTACAAATTTAAGAATAATATAATTACATCAAACTATCCAACAAGACATATCTACAAGTCCAACCCAATAGCCCCTACAAATTATTCACCAAGTCCTTCAAGCCTAACAATCACTCAATACAACCGTCATCAGAAAAAGATAAAAAAAATAAAATAAAATAATTATCGAACTTCTCGAGTTGAACCAACAACCTTAAATTGCCAACATGTTACGATGTTTATTAGAGAGAACATTGTGGTCGTATTAAACAACACTAATACTGTATTTGGTTGAGGAATTTGAGAAGAGATTTGGAAGGAAAAATGAAAAATGTAGGTCAAATATGAATAAAATATACTTATATTTCACCTAGTTTCACATATTTTTCTTTTTCCTTTCCAATCCCTTTTCAAATTTCCTAACCAAACATAACATAAACGAAGTGAACGAAACCAAATAGAATGAATCTCCGTGGGATGCTAGGAAAGCTTGTATAGTTTGTATCATTTTTAAACAACGGTAGCAAACGACATAATTGTATCGAGAATATTGAGTGATATAGATTGTCATGAATTTTTTAAAATCAATAGTTTCAAAGTGAGAAATGTTAGAAATTCATAATTTTAGATCAACAATAACGTGATAAGAGAGTTGAGTTTTATATTATTGAATAATTAATCAAAAGTGGACACCTATCATACTACATCATTATGAATCAAATTTTGAAAAATTTTTAGAGTCTCAAACATTTTCTACTAAAAAATGTCATGGTTTGTATCATAATAAATTTAAGAATAAAATAAAGAGAAAAAAATGTAAGGACGTTTTGGTTATTTAAAATACATAAATTGTAGTATTTCAAAATTGTCTCATTTACACTATCTTTTTTTTTTTTTTTGGGGGGTGTCTCATTTTCGTCGAATGTGATAACTACACCTGTTTGGTTGTAAAATGATAAAATTTTACTTTTTTTTTTAAAGAATTTATTTTATTTCATTTTTTACTTTTTCCACCCCGTATTATAAGTATTTCCATTTTCAAAAGTATTATTTTGTGTCAAACAGAAAATTCAAAAAATTACATAATTGGTTTCCCATCTTATCATTTCTTAAGGTTGTGCTTGATTCATAAATTTGAAAAGAGAAAGAAAAAATGTAAGTGAAATGTGAATGAAAAATTGCAATTCAGTTGGAAAACCAAAAATAAATTGCAAATCAGTGATAAAGCTTATCAACTTTAATGATTGAAGTGATAAATTTTTCCATGATTTTGTAATTTTTTTTGATATTTCCACTGATTTGCAATTTCTCAAAATGTGAATGTAATTTAATTATATTCTACTTACATTTTTCCTTTTTCGTTCTAAATTTCTCCTTAAATCCATGAACCAAACACATGTTAAAGTTATTTTTAAATATAAATATGATTCCCAATAATAATACTCGAATAGAAATATATTCTAAATCTGTAATTTAAAAATGCTTTGTTTAAATTGTGTGCATGGCCAAACATTTTACAAAATGGGACAAAGGGATTACAAAATTTGGTTCCTCATAATTTTTTTTAATTACTTAGAAAACATAATTACTATCTTAATCCAAAATTAAATATTTGAAATTTATTCAATTTAATACTTGCACAAAATTTGAAGGTCGCAACAGAAGCCCTAGAATGATGCCTCAGCCAATGAACAAAGTGAGAGATCCAGAATTGAAGGCCTTGATTGCATCAAGTGCAGGATTGAATAAGCCAAAGAACCTGTATTCAACCTGAGTCTATATCAAATTGCAGCCCCATTTCTTTGCATTTGTCCATAGTTTGGGAATTGTGTTTGTTTAATCGATGTTAGTGAGCATGACAGTTGTAGTCTCATAGCCCTTTTTACTTATCCACATAATTCAATTTAGTTGTAATTTGCCAATGATGTTCCTATTAACATTTTTTTTTTGGACCTTTTTTTTTGGCTTTTTTTTATTAATCTAAACAAGAATGTACTAAAAAATTTTAAAAAAATGAGCTTAAATTTAAACTAAACTAAAGAGAGAAAAAAACCCGATTTTTTTGGCCTATTTTTTTGGGTTTTTTTTTTAGTAAACTTTTGAAATGTTGATCTTTTTTTTTAATTTTATTTTATTTAAAATAAGCCTTTTTAGTCTAGATGTATCTAAACAGTAAAAAAAATTGACAAAAAAGTTAAAGTATATTTATAAGACAAAAAACAAAAACTGAAAATGTGCCAACTTTTAAGGGTCATTTTTAAGTTGAAAAAATTATATTGAATTTGCAGTATTTTTTGTCAATTAATAGGAAATAGTTTACAAATTCATCCCTAATCTGCCGATTAGGAGTATGAGGCAAATACCAATTGGTGGTTGGATTTGTCAAGGAGGTTTGAGGGTATTTTAGTCATAAAAGACAAAATAGGTTATTTTAGGCACGACAAACAAAACATCACATCTAACCTATAATCATTACACTCTTCTCTCACAAAAAAAGTCAAAAAAATCAAAAAGCCAAAAAGCCTTTCCCAAACCAAGCTTTTTAGCCCAGACTAAAATAGCCAAAAAAGTCAAAAAGTCAACCCACTTCCCAAACAGAAGCTCAATTAGAAACCTCACAAAATAGGTAGACTTCTAGCTGAAGTTTGACAATTATCAAGTATTGCAATCTAACTAAGGTCATTTTCTTTTTCTATTCCCTCTTTTATTTATTTATTTATCACACCTTAATTTCTTGTGTTGGACTTTTTGTAAATTAATTTTCAATCAAGATATCAGACTTTACAAAAAAATCATATTGCCTAATATAAAATGATGGATATGTAACCATCGATCATACATTTTAGGCTTTTCTAACCCAAACTAATGATACCTCAAGTTTGATCTACGCCATGTCCATGGCCACTTGAATTGTGTGTGCAGAATTAGCACTTAGTCTGCATTTTCTAACCACCCCAACATCAATTTTTGTGTTTCCAACTTCATCATCACTTTGTATTTAATCATTTCAAACTTGCAATTCGAAATTGAGTAATCATTTAGATGAATGACAAAGACCTTCAATGGCCCCTCCATTAATTGTATAGATTTTTTATTTTTTTTAATTAGCCAAAAAAAGAGATTTATCAATAGAAGAAACAATAGTACAATGACTAAATGGATCAACAAAAGCAAATACGATAAACAAGCCAATTGCACTGAACATCAATCCCTTGCACAATTCCAAAAAATTATTAAGTACTGAGTACCATTAAAACATTAGTTTTTAAATTCCATCAAAACATTCAAAACCATTAGCACATAGTTGAGATATTTGAGGAAACCAAAAGTTGATTGAAGATTGCTACTGTTTTCTGTCGTCTCTAGAACAGGCCTTCCACCATCCTCTTTTGAACAAGTATCTTTAAAAAAATTAAAAATGTATGTTTAAAAATATTAATCAATATTTTATATTTTGTTGAAAATGGGATTTGACTCCACGCTCTTTCCCATCAACACCTGCTCTTTATATATTTGAAGGTGCAATGATATATGAACATGTAAAGAGGCGATTGTTAGTTGTCAAAAAACAATAATGATATTTGATCATTCCAATAATATTTGGAAATGTATTTTTTAATAAGTCTGGAACCTATAGTATTGCTCTTTAAAAAAACAAAGTAGAGACACAAAAATAATAGACAACAACCATCAACCATATTCTACCTGACGGAAAGACGGTGAAATCTAACCACAATTAAATTGTATAATTATCATATTCTACTTGACGGAAATACTGTGAAATCTAACCACAATTAAATTATACGATTATTTTTTGCATATACAGTGAGATTGTGCGATATTCTATCTCCTCCTTTTTTTTTCTTAATCTCGTGGTGAATTATATATAAATTTCAAAATCATTAATCTTTTAGAATTAACTTTATGCCAGAACATAAGCCTGACAAACCTCATAGATTTAAGTTTAGAGTATCTCGAAGTTTCTCTAAAGATTTTCTCAACTTTGGTGACACTGTTTGTTGTTTTCAGGTTCAATTAGCTTCGGCTCATACATTTCGAAGAACAATCAAATTGTATGATTTTTTTATTTTATTTTTATAATGAGATTGTGTGATATTCATGGAGGTCTTAAAAAAAATGTTAAGAGGGTTGAGGCCTTTAATGAATAATCATATATTTATTGACCAACTTTTGAAAGTTATGTGGCAATATATTTTGTGATGCAATTATTTGTTTGGCGTCAATTTACAGAAACTAAAATATATGATACATGGGACATTGTTATTGTAGAGGTAAGAATGATCGCTCCTCTTATATTTGATTAATATTTACTTCCAAGTTATTGCTTATTTCCTAAATAGTATTAATTTTGTGATGAACAAACATTTGTCAATCAAAAGATTTTAATTTTAAATCATATTAGAGGTGTAATGGGTTATGCCATGCTAACCCAACAGGTGCATGCCCTATGTTGTCCCCAAGGTTCATGACGTGCCATTCTATTTGCACCATTTATTAATAAGGACAACACATGTTAAATCTTAAAATAAAATATTATTTTTTCTCATGATTCACTCTAATCAATTATACTTTTTTTTTTCAATTCAAATATCTTCATCTTTTTCTCCAAGTTTCAATTATTTTCTCTTCTTCTTCTTTTTCCTCACTCCAATCAACCCCATTAAAATTCACCATTATCATCAACAACATTATTTTTTTATTATATTGTTACTTGTAAATAGAAGAAAATTTGAACAAAATCGAACAACGGATTAGAGTAATAATCAAAATAGTTTTTTAAAACAACCCATCAAAGAAGAGATAAGTATTCACATAAATATCAAAGTACAATCATTGATGTCAGTGTTTTTTTTATACATAAAACTTTCAGCATGTTTTTCGTCATTATTGTTCGGACTTCTAAAACTGAACAAATTCACTTAATTTGGTTCTAAAAGTCCGAACATGAAGTTCACCCTCTCTTTCTCTTTCACCAATGACGTTTTCGCTAGTGTCGAGTTCCTTAATTGTGTTCCCTATATGCACGTGAATGAAAGAAATATTTTTCAAAAAAATTTCAAAAATAATTTAAAATTTTTAATTTTTTTTTTTATTTGGGTGTACCCTCAAAAGGGTAATTTGAAGAAAAAAAAAAAAATACTAAGAATAAATTATAATCGTAAATAATTTAATGGAGTGTCCTAAAAAATTAAGCCCACATAACCTTTACATGCAAGGCCGGACAAAATTAGCCAGTCCGTTATTATAGTACAAATAATTTGATTTCTTTTCAACTTATATATAAAAATTGATGTTCAAATTTATTTAACATCCGATTCTAAAGAAAATGTATATATATTATTTAACATCAAGTAAGCAAAAAAACAGCCAAGTAAGCTTAGCCTAGTTAGCCACCATACCTTCCTTAAGGTTTAGTCCCAAGGAGGTTATAGGCTCAATTTCTTTTAATGGGGTTGAATTAATGGAGTGCAAGCACTTATATGCTTTGCCAAGGGTGAAGAGATTTTCTTCCATATGTGCTAATATAACAATTAACAACTAACATTTGCCGATCAAAAAAAAAAAAGAAAAAAAAGAAAGTAAGCAAAAAATTGAGGTCTTCTTAATTGGCCAATTTGGACCATACATGAATTCAATTTTTATCCATGAAAAAAAAAGAGTTAATTACCTAAAAGTCCTATTTACAAATGTTATGGTAGTTCAGATTCTATTTAAAATTTTTTGAACCAATAAATCTTATTTAGTAAAACTTATAATATAATCAATTTTTATTAATTTTTAAAACTAAGAACATTATCAATTTTACATAGTAATGTTTTAGATAATTGTTTCACTAACTGATGAAAAAAATAAAGTATGAGATTAAACGTTTTTGCCCTTCTACTTATTGGTTTGATTAAACTATCTAATAAAATTGAGAATATTATTTTTTCCAGTTTTAAAACTGATAACGTTATCCCTTTTTCATTTTTTTTTTAGTTTTGCACATCAATGTTCTATCATCATGCTCTTTTATAGACACAAATTTTTTAGTTTTGCAAAAAAAAAAAAAAATCAGTTTTTAAAATTTTTTTTTTTTAAAAAAATATTAATTATTTTTTGCACGTTTTTTTTTCTTTTTTTTTTTAGCTTTTTCAATTTGAAAGTTGATATTTTAAAATTTTGAAAATCAAAATAAATAAATGATGAACAATCATTGTTTGAAAGACAATTCCGACTATTAAAACTTAATGGGATTTGAAGGTCCAAAAAATATTATTTAAAATTTAATGGAGTATAAGTTCATAAATTATGACTTGTATGCAAATGCCCCCAAAAAAATTTATTTTGCCCTTGTGGGGTTATCTAAACATAGAGGGCTAGATCTATGACCCAAAAAAAAAATAATTCAAAAATTTTAGAGATTAAATTTTTTTATACCCAAAAGTTAATTTTATTGCCAAAAATATTTGAGGAGTGATTCTTATTGTCGCCAAAAAGTCAAAAAAAATAAAATAAAATTGAAAATATCACTAATAAATGTGTTTTCATAAACAAAATAATTCTGTGACAAAAGAAAAAAAAAATTAGATAAATTTTGGTCCAAAAGAATTATAATTATCATTAAATATCTAATTTTGTCACTAAAAATATAATAATGACATTTTTAACAATTAAATTATTTTATCATTAAAAAGTAATTTTGTTTCTAAAATCTTAATTTGTTGTAGCATCAAGTGAGAATATTAATTGATCAAACTTGTCAATGTTTCTCCAACTAGATTTTAAACATATGAAAATGTGAAACAAAAGAAAGAAAATGAAATACCCCAGCCGAATAACTAAAAATTAATATTCGTTGTATTCAATATCACTTTAATTTGAGCCTATTTGATGGCAAAAGGTATAACCCCATGAGAAAATTATTGAGCTTATGAGTATGGTTCGTATTAATTTTGGTTGTCAAGAGAGATAGAGCAAGTTTAAAGACTAAAAAAAAAAAAAAAAAAAAAAAAACCCGGAAAATAGAGAGCACCAAAAAAATTCAAAAAAAAAAAGAGACTTCTTGATAAAACAAAAGTCACTAAAGACAAAAAATAAAAACAAAAAATAAAAAAATAAAGTGACTTATTAGTTCTTCCTAAACAGCCACTAAGCCTCATCTAAGAGCCTCCAAGATAATTGGTCATAAAAGAATTGTGAAGTTAGAATCTTACTAATAAAAATGACAAAACACATAATCTAATTAAAAGCTTTAATCAAGATATCAAAAACATAAGTTTGTAAACCCTAATACTTACATTCCCAAGATCAGTAAACAAAGATTGTGATTTATAGTAAAATAGAAAAATCAATATAACCATCACCTACATCTCATTTTTTTATTTTTTTTTCCAACAATTAATAATAGTATCAAATGAGCCCAAGAGTTCCACCAAACACTTCAGTAAGGATTCAAGAGTCCCAATGAAGTGTTCAGAGGAACTCTAGGGAACACTTGATGTTCACTCAGTCTTACTTGTTTGCTTTATCAAGAAATACCTACATACTTTTTATACAGTTCAATGGCTTCTTCTTGCACCAATCATTACCCTTACAACTTAATACATCATTTTAGATGTGTTTTTTGTATAAACTTTCTGGTTGGAAATCGTTTTATTCCTTAATGAATTGGTGGCAAACGAAGAGTTTCTTGCAGTTGTGATGCTGTTCAATTTTATTTTTAGAATCAGGTTTTTAAATTTTTTTAGAAAAATTATAAATTATTTTGACAAAAACAAACACTAAATTCTTTTTTTAAAATTATTTTAGTCCCCCAAAAAGGTAAAATCATATGTAACTGATGAATCTTTTTCATTTATTATTTTTTCACTAATTAGTTTATAACTTTTTAAAAAAAAAAAAAAAAATCAAAAACAGATTTTGAAAACCAAACTAAACAAAGCAACTAAGGTATTTTTGTTTGTCACATTTAGAATAGTGCTCTGTTTTTGTTTCAGGAAAAAAATATTTTTATGTTTGGTTATGATTTTAAAAATCTATCTATAAGTGATTTGTGATTGTAGTGATAGTGGTGTGACGGTAATTGTGGTAGCGGCAACAGTTGTGTGATTGTGGCGGTGGATGTGTGATGGTGGTGTTATTGTTGTAGCCAGCAAATATTTTTTGCATTTAAAAAGACAGAAAATATATATCATCAGAAAATACAACCAAAACATTGATGTTGTTTACTCTATAGTTCACTCTTATTGATGTTTTTGTGTACTAGTTAGTCATACTCTTTTTACCTTTGTGTACTACTTATACTTATACTCTTTTTACCTCAATAAAATTTTATTTGTCAATAAAAAAATAATAAAAAATCAAAACAAAACTACCAGGATGTAAGTTTTCAAAAGCAAAAAAACGCATGGAGTGGTATGTTCCATAAATGAGAGTTTAGAATTAGGATGATTGCTTACGTTTTTTTTGTTAGGGTAATAACATTTTGTCTTTATGTTGGGTCATTTTTCCATTTTGATCTTTGAAGGATTTTTTTTTTTTTTTCATTTTGGCCATCAAGTTTTTTTGACCTTTTATGATTCAAATTTTTCTTTCTTTACTTCTAAAACTAATCTCTATTTAAAATTAGACAAACAATATTACATTAGATGTCACATAATATAAAAAACATTATCTTCGACGATTTCGATCTTATCGACATAACACTCCCTCATATTGATCCATTGGTCATTGAACTACACGTGAACCAGTTTACCGTTGAACGCGTCCTCGTTGACCAGGGGAGCACTTCGGAAGTCATGTATTACGAGACCTTCATCAAACTCGGCTTCAATGAATCAGACTTGT
>NW_021024813.1:128879-149962 GCF_004153795.1 Camellia sinensis
TCTCCTATCCTTATTAGGGTTTACATATATCTATATATATGTAGATCAAAGGGTTGTCAGCCCCATTGAAAGACAGCATAAAGATTAGGAGAATGAGGGGAAGAGCTGGTGCTAAGGTTTTCCAATTGTGAATGCCATATTCTTTCAAGGAAGTAAAACTCAAGACAATAACGGAATTAAATGGTATGTATCTAAGTTTATATTCTAGTATTTAATTATATTCGTAGTATTTTGATTTCTAGTATATAGATCTTATAATCTTACACATATTTCTCAAGGTCAGTGGGAGCAATTTATTTTTCTTGATCCTTTATAGCGATGGAATTTTACTTATTAGTAATAATTTCGAATTAATACTTGATGTGAAGATATTGTTGTTAATAAATTTTTGATATGAAATATCTTGATAAAGTATTTTATGTGTTTGGTATTGAGATACTTGAAAAATAACTTAGAGGATTATTTGTCTCATCTCAAAGAGCATACCTAGATCCACATTTTTACTGAATTTAATATGCAGAATTGAAAGCTTTACGTTGCTCTTCTTAATGATCGAGATTAATTAACATTCAGTATTCATAAAATGATTTTGAGAAAAGTTCATGATGAATGTCTTGTATACTAATGTTGTGAGAGTTTAATGAATTATGAAGTTTGAATTAAACTTGGTGCATATGCAATTAGTTTGTTAGACAATTATTATTTTAATTTAAGCCTTGACCATTGGGTTGGAACATATAAAGTGTATGATATTTATAGAGAATTAAAGATTATACAATTAGCTATGGAAGAATTAATCATGTTAATATTATTGGTTGTATAATGTCGACTTTGGAAGTTGCTCAAATGATATATAGTGTCTGTTACTGGTTACATTTTTATGTTTGCATGAGATCTTGTTTCATGAAAGTGTTTCATAAAATCTCTTATAGTTTTTTACTATACAAACATGTTTTAGAGTTCGACTTGAGTTATGTAATTAAAGAATTTTATTTCAGAGTTTGGAATTGTTAATTTCATCTCCAAACCTATAAAGATGTATTATGATATATGGTTTTAATTTTCTCTATGAAGAATAACAAAAACTCTGATGGTGTTAAATACAAAATTTTAAAGTATTTCAGAATTACAGAATTGTTAAAGATGATATTCTTTATGAGCACATGTTATAAAATACATACTAGTTGATCCTCTAAATATAGGGCTTAGGCCAAATTTTAGTTTGCTAAATATATTGAGCATATGGGTACTTTACAGTTTTTTATGTGCTTGGTTAAAGAAATTTTTTACCCATGAATATTATCTATGGTGTATTTCAGTTAATAAAGTTTAATGTGCTTATTCACATTTTGTTTATAGTTATGTGTGTACACATAAATGGTAACTGTTATGTATGTATACGTCTTATATGAGTTCTTACAGTTATATTTAAATTTTCAGATATAAAAATTGACATTTTAATTTAGAAGTGTATAATGCTTCGGTTTAGAAGTGTATATGGATCCATAAAGTATGATGCTTGGTTTAAAGCATGAAAGATCTCGGTTTAGAGGAATAAAGGCTTCTTTTGGAAGTGTAAAATGGAATAAAATTCCTTGCAGGGTCTTGTTAAGACCATACAGAGGACTAAATGTGGAATTAGGATGTTATATAATTTTTGGATCAATTATGTTGAAATTCCACACTACACTTTATCACATATAGGAATCCATGTTGGTGAGATATTAGTATTTGTAATTGTGGAAGGTGTTATGCTGTTCAATAGCATAATTACCGCTACAGTTCGATATTAATATTTCTCATTGAACGGGATTCTGTACTGAGATGTTTTTATTCTAAATCATGTTTATGTGGCCACTAAAGTTGTTTAACCCGAGAGTCTTTTTTCTTAAATAAAATATTTTCTTAAAGTAGTAGTCAATGTTGCCTAAGTGGGAGAATGTAAGAATTTATTCTTAATTAGGCTGTCATTGACTATATTTTGTTTGGTTTGTGAAAAACGGGTTGAACGTGATTCAGATAGATTGACTGGTATGAGCCCAAAATTATTATTGTGATCCATAAAGTTTGGGCCATGGTCATCTTAGTGTATATATTATTTTATATGTGGATATGTGATATGGAGGTGTAAGGCCTGTTTTAAGTTATTTGGGTTCCTTAATGGGAGGGCCCAGTAATTGTTTTATTTAGGCCCAGTCCCCTCTCCTATCCTTATTAGGGTTTACGTATATCTATATATATGTAGATCAAAGGGTTGTCAGCCCCATTGAAAAGACAACAAAAAGATTAGGAGAAGGAGGGGAAGAGCTGGTACTAAGGTTTTCCAATTGTAAATGCCATATTCTTTCAAGGAAGAAAAACTCAAGACAATAACGGAATCAAACAGTATGTATCTGAGTTTATATTTTAGTAGTTACTTATATTCATATTGTTTTGATTTCTAGTATATAGATCCTATAATCTTACAAAATACTCCATTTTTTCACCACCTCATCATTTTTTCCCTCAATTAATAGTAGTATCAAATGAGCTTAAGAGTTCCTTCAAACACTTCAGTAGAGATTCAAGAGCCCCAATGAAGTGTTCAAGGGAACTCTCGGGAACATCTGATGTTCAGTCTTTCTTGCTTTGGTTGCTTAGTCATGCAATGCTTGCAAGGTCTACTATTTGTAGTGAGTAGCTCTCTTTGCATTTAGCCCTAAATGTGCACCAAGTCCATTAGAAAGATGAAAAATTCGATCCGATAAAATCTTGGGCATTGAATATAGTCGCAAAATATGGGCTAGATGAAAGATTGTGAATCATAATGCATTAAGTGGCCATCCACCCCCCATGTTCCTTTCTCTATTCTCTCTATTTTCTTTCATTTTCAACTTCGCAATATGATAGAAACAGAGATATTACTGGTTAGAAAAAAGTCGATTTTTTTGTGACTCAATAAAAACAAAGATACTTCTGACCATAAACAAACAAACAAACAAACAAACAAACAAACAAAAACCTGATGTTTTAATATATAATAGTCAATCGCAAATTCAAAAGAGGCTTCCTATGGAATGTGGAAGACTAAAAAGCCAATAGCAACTTTATGCCAAGTTAATTGCAAATTCTATAGTAATAAAACCCAATTCCATCCACGAATGTAACAACTTATAAGTAAATATTGGCTAAAATCATCTTCTTAATCCGAGTTTTAGCTGTCCTCACATAAGCTAATACAAAGTACATGATTCTGAGATGTCATTTTCATTGCTTTTGAATTCATATGAAAAGTTGAAAAGGATAGCTCTTGTAGAGATGAGAGACACCACAGAATCCAAGGACTTATCACCACTCACCTCAATATTATTCTCTACACCCTTCACTTGATGCACAATTCTGACTAGGTTCAAGCCTCAACATTCACCTAGCTAAAATTTCTATCCTCGGCTACTTCTTGTGAAGCCCATCGGGAATCATTCTACACTACAACATTTTCTTAGTTTAGTGACATTTGAAAGTGCCACAAAACTATTCTTCTAATGACATTTTTTGGTTTTGTGGCATTTTGAACAAGTGCCACTTCTATCGGTGCCACGGTAGATACGAGTGTCACGGTAGATACTTGCAAGTGCCACTGCACTATCATGGCTAAAAACTTTCAATGACATTTTAATGTCATGGTAGATATTATTTGTGGCACTATCAAGAGCCATTAAAAAAAGAGTTAGTGACACTTATAAGTGTCATTACACCATCAAGACTAAAACCTTTCAATGACACTTTAATGTCATGGTAGGCACTATTCGTGACGCTATCAAGTGCCATACAGTAATCGTATTTAGTTTTGTTGTGATTGACAAGGAATCGCCCTAGTTGTTTTCTTATAGGTCCCAGTGCTATTTTTGGTTATAAATAATGTTACAACTCAGGAGTCAATGATCAACAATACATAAACGCCATAATCGGTTAAGGGATATTTTTTTATTGGGTTATTCAGTTAAGGGTTGTTTTAATCAATTTAATCCTTTTTTTTTTTTAAAAGTATATCATTAGATCTATTTAATGTAATATGACCAAATTACTCTTTTAATTTTTTACACACGTTTGGATTTCAAAACTAATACACAATAAAAAATAATAATAGTATCTCATTTTATGGAGAAAATCTATCTCTCATTCTAACGAGAAAATCTCTCCATTATTCTATAGAGAAAACCTTTCCCTCATTCTAAGGAAAAATCTCTTCCTTATTCTATAGAGAAAATATCAAATTATGAACTTTCAACTCTTTTATAATGCGAAAATTTTAAAAATAATGTAACAAAAAATCTAAACAAAAATGAAAATACAATGTGAATGTGAGCCTTTTATGTTTGTTGTTTTGTGGCATTTTTCAAAAACGTGCCACTAAATATCATTTTTGTGTCATTTTCTAAAAATATGCCACTATTGTAGTGCCACTAAAGTATGTTTTTGTTGTAGTTTTGTGACACTTGTTCGTTGAAATGTCACTAGAGCCTTTTATGTTTGTTGTTTTGTGGCATTTTTCAAAAACGTGCCACTAAATATCATTTTTGTGTCATTTTCTAAAAATATGCCACTAGTGTAGTGCCTCTAAAGTATGTTTTTGTTGTAGTTTTGTGACACTTGTTCATTGAAATGTCACTAGAGCCTTTTATGTTTGTCGTTTTGTGGCATTTTTCAAAAATGTGCCACTAAATATCATTTTTTGTGGCATTTTCTAAAAATATGTCACTAGTGTAGTGCCACTAAAGTATGTTTTTATTGTAGTTTTGTGACACTTGTTCGTTGAAATGTCACTAGAGCCTTTTATGTTTGTCGTTTTGTGGCATTTTTCAAAAACGTGCCACTAAATATCATTTTTGTGTCATTTTCTAAAAATATGCCACTAGTGTAGTGCCACTAAAGTATGTTTTTATTGTAGTTTTGTGACACTTGTTCGTTGAAATGTCACTAGAGCCTTTTATGTTTGTCGTTTTGTGGCATTTTTCAAAAACGTGCCACTAAATATCATTTTTTGTGGCATTTTCTAAAAATATGCCACTAGTATAGTGTCACTAAAGTGTGTTTTTGTTATAGTTTTGTGACACTTGTTCATTGAAATGTCACTAGAGCCTTTTATGTTTGTCGTTTTGTGGCATTTTTAAAAAACGTGCCACTAAATATCATTTTTTGTGGCATTTTCTAAAAAAATGCCACTAGTATAGTGCCACTAAAGTATGTTTTTGTTGTAGTGCTAGACTGAACGAAGGCAGAAACTTCGCTATAAAATGCCGGTGAACTCTACATTTTCTTACCATCCAAGCAGAAGGAAAAGAAAAGTTAGTTGTCCCCTAGAGTTCTCCGGAACACTTCACTAGGACTTGTTTAAGATTTCAATGGTACTTGCCCTAGTCCTACTAAAGTGTTTGGGGAAACTCTAGTTGTCATTTGAGACTATTTAGCACGAGAATCAATACAAAAAATTAAGATTTTAGAGACCAAAATTTAAGGACAAAATTATTTTTTAAGGAGTAAATATTTTTGTTGCAAAAAATGTCATTACTATGTTTTTAGTAACGAAAATTAGATATTAGTGATGCATTATTATCCTTTTAGGACTAAATTTTTTATCTCAAAAAATAAACCATTTTGAGACCAAATTATTTTGTCCCTAAAAGTCTATTTATTAGTGATATTTTCAAAATTTTGTTGCTAAAAGCCTTGTTTTTTACTTTTAGGAAGAGCCTTTTAGCAACTATCCTTATGATGATAGAAATTGGTCCCTAAATGCTTTTGCAACAAAATTTTCACTTTTAGAGACCAAAATATTTGATCTCTAAAACTTTTATATGTTGTAGTGAATAGAGATAAATGATTTTTAAAGTATCACAATTGCTCATCCTAAGGTTTTATTTTTATTTTTTTAGCTATTTTCTGTTCTTGGATTCGACTAACATGACCTAGCTGTGTGTACCTCAAACACTATCTTCAAACCCATGCAAATAAAATTGGTTGTAATACCTGGAAAATAAAAAAATATCTAAAGAACTAATTAATGAATGAGTATTGATAAACGAACATAATTTTTATACAGTTCAATGGCTTCTTCTTGCACCAATCATTACCCTTACAACTTAATACATCATTTTAGATGTGTTTTTTTGTATAAACTTTCTGGTTGGAAATCGTTTTATTCCTTAATGAATTGGTGGCAAACGAAGAGTTTCTGGCAGTTGTGATGCTGTTCAATTTTATTTTTAGAATCAGGTTTTTAAATTTTTTTAGAAAAATTATTGTTAGGTTTTATTTCTTGGCAATCCCGTTTGACAAAACTCCTTTGAGTTGTAATTTTATTCGCATTTTTATTTCAATGAGGCTATGAGTTGTTAGATGCGAATTCAACCCGAATCAAGCATTTCAGAGAAGTTTGTGATGATAAAGCTTTCAAGATTGCCACTTCGCTGATTATGACGGGGAACATCTATAAGTGATTTGTGATTGTAGTGATAGTGGTGTGACGGTAATTGTCATCTATAAGTGATTTGTGATTGTAGTGATAGTGGTGTGACGGTAATTGTCATCTATAAGTGATTTGTGATTGTAGTGATAGTGGTGTGACGGTAATTGTCATCTATAAGTGATTTGTGATTGTAGTGATAGTGGTGTGACGGTAATTGTCATCTATAAGTGATTTGTGATTGTAGTGATAGTGGTGTGACGGTAATTGTCATCTATAAGTGATTTGTGATTGTAGTGATAGTGGTGTGACGGTAATTGTCATCTATAAGTGATTTGTGATTGTAGTGATAGTGGTGTGACGGTAATTGTCATCTATAAGTGATTTGTGATTGTAGTGATAGTGGTGTGACGGTAATTGTCATCTATAAGTGATTTGTGATTGTAGTGATAGTGGTGTGACGGTAATTGTCATCTATAAGTGATTTGTGATTGTAGTGATAGTGGTGTGACGGTAATTGTCATCTATAAGTGATTTGTGATTGTAGTGATAGTGGTGTGACGGTAATTGTCATCTATAAGTGATTTGTGATTGTAGTGATAGTGGTGTGACGGTAATTGTCATCTATAAGTGATTTGTGATTGTAGTGATAGTGGTGTGACGGTAATTGTCATCTATAAGTGATTTGTGATTGTAGTGATAGTGGTGTGACGGTAATTGTCATCTATAAGTGATTTGTGATTGTAGTGATAGTGGTGTGACGGTAATTGTCATCTATAAGTGATTTGTGATTGTAGTGATAGTGGTGTGACGGTAATTGTCATCTATAAGTGATTTGTGATTGTAGTGATAGTGGTGTGACGGTAATTGTCATCTATAAGTGATTTGTGATTGTAGTGATAGTGGTGTGACGGTAATTGTCATCTATAAGTGATTTGTGATTGTAGTGATAGTGGTGTGACGGTAATTGTCATCTATAAGTGATTTGTGATTGTAGTGATAGTGGTGTGACGGTAATTGTCATCTATAAGTGATTTGTGATTGTAGTGATAGTGGTGTGACGGTAATTGTCATCTATAAGTGATTTGTGATTGTAGTGATAGTGGTGTGACGGTAATTGTCATCTATAAGTGATTTGTGATTGTAGTGATAGTGGTGTGACGGTAATTGTCATCTATAAGTGATTTGTGATTGTAGTGATAGTGGTGTGACGGTAATTGTCATCTATAAGTGATTTGTGATTGTAGTGATAGTGGTGTGACGGTAATTGTCATCTATAAGTGATTTGTGATTGTAGTGATAGTGGTGTGACGGTAATTGTGGTAGCGGCAACAGTTGTGTGATTGTGGCGGTGGATGTGTGATGGTGGTGTTATTGTTATAGCCAGCAAATATTTTTTGCATTTAAAAAGACAGAAAATATATATCATCAGAAAATACAACCAAAACATTGATGTTGTTTACTCTGTAGTTCACTCTTATTGATGTTTTTGTGTACTAGTCATACTCTTTTTACCTTTGTGTACTACTTAGACCTTGTTTGGCAAGTGGCTGTTTTAGTTAAAAAGTAAAAAAATTACTAAAAAAATAAAAAAACTGACAACTCATACCAAAAAGTTAAATATTCTATTTTCTCTCTATTTTTTACACATCTTTTAATAAAAAATTAAAAAGATATCCCAAACATATTAATTTTTTTTACCTCATATTTTAACCCAAAAGCTAAAAAGTTACTAAAATAGCATATTTCCAAACGAGGCCTTATACTCTTTTCACCTCAATAAAATTTTATTTGTCAATAAAAAAATAATAAAAAATCAAAACAAAACTAGCAGGATGTAAGTTTTGAAAAGCAAAAAAAACGCATGAAGTGGTATGCTCCATAAATGAGAGTTTAGAATTAGGATGATTGCTTACGTTTTTTTTGTTAGGGTAATAACATTTTGTCTTTATGTTGGGTCATTTTTCCATTTTGATCTTTGAAGGATTTTTTTTATTTTTATTTTTTCATTTTGGCCATCAAGTTTTTTTGACCTTTTATGTTTCAAATTTTTCTTTCTTTACTTCTAAAACTAATCTCTATTTAAAATTAGACAAAAAATATTACATTAGATTTCACATAACATGAAAAAATATATTATCGTATTGGGGTTTGAATTTGTATCACAAATGTGAATTAGTTATAATAAAATATTTTTTATATTATGTGGTTGTCAATAGGGGTGCAACTCGGGTGGGTTCGGTCGGGTTGGGAGGTTGTCCAAGCCTAGCCCAAGTTGTGCTGAGACCTGCCCAAGCCCGAATTGTAACCCGAGGTTGTTTGTCCAAGCCTGACCCGAGTTAAACTCGAATTGCCCGAATTGTAAATGAATTTCAGTTTTTTTTTTCCTAGCTACATTATTAAATTATTAAAATTTGACCCTATTTATAATTTTTTTAAAAAAAATAGAAAATCATTAATACCATCAAAACAAATAATTTATATAATGTAAAAGAGATGCCACTATAGTAGTCCTTACAATTTATGAGTGAAAATAAAAAGAAAAAAAAGTAAGATTTTATGTTATTTATATATATAATATGTATTCAATATGATTTAATAATATAAATTACTTTAATATCATGTAATGGCTAATAATTTATATATATATTTAATATTTTTATATATCTATATATGTATAATTTGGGCTTCGGGTTGCTCGGGTTGCTTGACGTCTTTGCTCAAGCCCGCCCAAATTTAATTCGGGCTTCTAAATTTTTGCCCAAGCTCATACTGAATTTGAAAATATTTTGTCCAAGCCCTAAAAAAATTCGGGCTGGGCTCGGGTTGCTCAGGTTGAGCCCGTCCAAGTTGCACCCCTAGTTGTCAATGTGTCATTTTTTATTTAATTTTAGACATAAATTAATTTTTAGAGTAAATTTAAAAAAAAAAAACATGAAATGTAAAAGGCCAAAGTGCCCAAAAAAAATAAAAAAAATTAAGAGTAAAATAGGAAAATGGTAAAGGGCCAAAGTGTAACCTACTCTTTTTTATTATTTGTTTTGTTTTTTCTTTCTATTTCTTTTTTTGGTGGTCAATGACACGTGAGAGAGTGTTAGACGTGTGAAGTAAACTTTTAAAATTCATCCAGCAGTCTCTTTAAAGGAAGATATTCCCAAATTTATGAAGCAAAAAAAGAGAGTCACAGCTCATCACATAAAACTAAAAATTAATTTCTCTCTCCACTTCCTACTCTTGAAATCACAAATACATTTTCAGTGAGATCCTAAAAAGGATCGCATTAAAATTATGAACCCATCTGTCCCCATCCGTTGTCGCACAACGGGAAAAGTAGGAATTAGCGGCGTTTTAGGCCAAAAAAGCCACAAAAATATAAAGTGACATTTATAAAATTCGTCGTGGATGTGGCCGCCGTCATAACTTTGTGGCATTTTAAAAATGCCACTAAAGAATTTAGACGACGTTTTTTAAAGCACCACTAATTCTTAACATCTGTTAACATTGTCTGTTAGAAAGGGTAACTATGACGTAATCATGACGATATTTTGCAATGTTTTTATGAAAAATGCCACCTTTTCTGTTTGTTTTTTTTTTTTTATAAAAAAATTCATAATTAATGATGTTTTTAACTTTTGCTCAAAACAAACCTATTCGTATTATCCATCACCATCACCATCACCATCACCATCACCATTTTCAAAATATATACCATAATGTGAGTCAGTATCCATTTTTCAATTTTCCATGACTTAAAAAAAAAAACCTTAAAACACAATATGTTAACTCAATACAAAATAATAATAATAAAAAAAAATTACTAATATTTTTACATTTGAATAAAAAAAAAAAATGGAGCGTGCTCTCCAAACTCTGAAAATAACTTCATCTTCCAATCATCCAGCCCTCTTCAGCAAAATGACGATATCTACCTAAATCATCCTTCCATTCTTTGTCATTCTCAAGATCATAAAAGCTTTTTTTTACTATAATCAAAAGGAAAAAAAGACAAACTCAATTTGATTAGACAAAAGTTAGGCAAAAAAAAAACAGACTGGATAATTAGATTCTTACAGTAGCCATTGACTATCAACCCAATAAATATTAGCCATTGAGCATGCCATTATCAGTTGAAGACTAAAAAATGATGATCTTAAAAGTGCTATTGCG
This sequence comes from Camellia sinensis, assembly GCF_004153795.1. Lineage (NCBI taxonomy): Eukaryota > Viridiplantae > Streptophyta > Magnoliopsida > Ericales > Theaceae > Camellia > Camellia sinensis. The sequence goes on from NW_021024813.1 coordinate 139,489, forward strand.
CAAAAATGATTCGTCATGCAACCCAGTAAGTAAAAATTTGCAAAATCTATCACTAACCCATCCTGCAACCTAACAATTAATATATATGCATTATCCATCATTAACCCATTTCCTTTAACGTCAAGCACAACAAAGCATCACTAAACATCTAACATAAATAAATTTATAACTGCAAATATACACAATCTCATTACTAATTTTGAGATCATATTTTGTGTAATGCTTCATTTAACCAGTAAATCACATTCGAAAGATGAATAGTCATTGTCCTTTTTTTTTTGTTCCTGATAAATTTAAATTTTGTGATCAGGTTAGCAAAATAATGATCAAGATTCATCCAAATTGCATTTGTTTTGCTAATTACAACAGAGAACAGAATTTGTGTCTAGCACTAATCTTTAATAAGAATTTATAACAAATAGTTAAAAAGAAGTTTTAAAAAAAATTGCATTAAAGATGAGCATCTTACACATCTGTTAAGATGGTTGCTTCCATCACTATGTCCTGTAATAGATTGAAAACAGAAGTTTCATGAATACATGATCAGATGATGATGGGTAGTTTCGTTACAATCTTGAAGCACTTTGAGAAATTATATTGGTTCAAAGTGCACACATATTGTACACTAATTATATTACTCGTACACATATTGTACACTAATTATGAATGTTATTGGATCCACACTGGAAATTTCTTTAATTACTATGAAATCACATTCATTAAATAGAAGCCAGATGCTTTACCTTTATTGTGTCTTTTGTGAGAAATTATTTAATATGGAAAATGTTATACGTCCTAAATTTTCTACCAAATAAATTATTAAATATCTCATATAGGTGTGGGGTTTACAAAATTACGGATTCTACACCCATGCGAGATATTTGGTCATTTATTTGGTAGAAAATTTTGTATCTCACTGCAGGAAATTTAACTTTTAGTGGCGTTTAAAAAACGCCTCTATAAGTGTCAAAAACGCCGCCAATTCTTTTTGTGACACTTATTACCAAACGCCGAGGACGCGGTCGTCGCTATAGCTTTATGGCGTTTCAAAAACGTCGTGATATTAGTATAGGCGGCGTTTTTAAAAACGCCGCAAAATGTCCTATTGAATACATGCTGACGTCACTTACAATATTTAGTGACGTTTTGAAAAAACGCCGTCATATATTTTTCAAAAAATAACCATTAATATGTAGGGTTTAAGAGGCGTTTGTAGAAACGCCGTCATATCCTCCTCTTTTTTTTAAAAAAATATTATGCTAATTTTATTTGATTAAACTAAAAAAATACAAATCATTCCAAATATAAATAACACCCAGCTCATTAACCCAAATTGTTGATCATTTTAATTCCATTTTATCCACATAATTTCCCATTTAGCGCAATTAAGCAACAAATTTACAACCCTAGACTTCATATCAAATAAAAAAAGGCATTCAACCACAATGGTCAATTGCTCTTCTTCTTCCTGCTAATCATACTCCCTCTAGGAGTAAATCAGAAAGAAAACCCATGAAAGTGCTAACACAAAATCACCAACTAACTGCCTTGGCCAATCTCGAGCCAAATTGTCGAGTCTCCTCTCAAAATACACCCTCCAGAGGGCCATTGAGACATGAAGAAGAACACAACCTTTGGCAAAGAAACTTTGAAATGCTCTGTCCTCAACAAAAGCTACCATGAACAGCAGTAACCCAATCACAAATAGAAGCAACCCGGCAAACGAATCAGATATTTGTATCAACAACTGGTCGTGTGGTGTTGATCCCATAAGCTTTTGAGTTGTTTCGGTACCATGGCCGAAAACACAGATTTCTTTGAGATAAAACATTATCAGAGCACCATAGATTAGAGTAATAGCTGAATGGAGCATACAGATTGTGAAGAATCGATCAAAAGCTAAAAGCCCTATCTTGTGAAGTAAATTTCTATAAACCCAGTATCATTTACAGTATTGATTCCCTAAAATTGGGATTGAAAAACATATCCCCAAAAAAAAGAAAAGAAATTAAAACTTTAATCCCAAACTTGTAAGCCAATTTCCAGCTCCAAAGTCCAAACCCTACCAAAAATATACATAGCAAATAGTTGGTCATTAAGAGAAATTACTATAAACCCAGTATGGTTTACAATGTTGATGATCTGGAAACTGTGATTGGAAGTGGAAACTCCAAGCTTAGATCAGTGTCTTCATAGGCATTGCTCTCATCCTGAAAACCCCCAAAATTCAACTATTTATAGAGTGAAAAATGAATTTGATGTATTTACATGAAAAATCAAACCAGACAAGAAAGCTCCTTACTCTGCTTTCTACTTCTCTAATTTCATCAGTTTCTGAACTGATAATAAACTGCTTCATGTCATTATCAATCAGCTTGCATGCTGAGTCAAAGAAAAACAGAGAAATATGATTTAAGTTGTTACTAATAAATAAATAAATAAGGAAACAACATATCTATAGTAAGAAATTTTTTTTTTTTTATAAATGATGCCAAAACTTTTTTAAATACTAAGCATAAGCTATATTAATGGCTGTTTCCATCTTGTCCCCTGTAAGAACCCAAATCTGATTCCAGAAATAAAAAATTATTTGTTCAAAACCGATGCATACCTCATCCAATTTTTTCTCGCGGAACTATTAATATTAAAGGAACTATTTGTGATCCACCCTTGAGCAGGTCAAATACTGTAACAGTGTGATCTCTACCTCAATTGAAACATAATGAGAAATGGGGATAATTGGTGAATACAAAGTAATTAGGGTAAACATATTTAAAAAGGCAACCTGTAAAAGAAATAAACAACATCAATAACGTGAGGGCACACCGCCTAATTACTAAAGTAAGGAAAAAGAGGTTGAAGAGCTTTGAAGTTAGATTTCCTATACAAGAGTTGAGAAGATACAAAAGCAGAAATAATGAAAGAAAATTGTGTTACTCACAATAGGAGGAGGCATCCATTTGATATCCCAAAGGAAGTCTGTATGTTCCAACAAGCTTGGTACCCGTTAAGTGGTGGGTGGAACATTGGCTGGTCAAGCAAGTCTGGAAAGTAACTTCCAATAAAACCCTGGTCTGCGCCATCTGGGTTATTTCTCCCAATGTCCAACTCATGAAGCATGTCATTAAATACCTTCATTGATGGCTGCAATTCCATATTCCAAATAAAAATCTCAGTTTCTATAAAACATGTAGCTTCTTTTTTTTTAAATTTTTTTTATTGGAAAATCAATTCGTTGAAATTTTGTTGATATTCAAACATGAGTTTTGAGAAGCTAAGAGTGACAAAGAGCTAAGCTAATTTTATCACTTTTCCATTCCCTTTTCCTTTACTTCCACAAATCCCTGCTCAAATCTAAGATCCAAACTCAGTGTAAAACATCTAAAAGAACTCTATAAGAAATTGTATTAATGTTCAGTGAATCGCATCTCTGAGCAGTACACCATCTAGAACATGATTCAGAGGAGGTAGATTTGAGTAGCTGTAGGAAAACCCCAACACAAAAATGTAAGAGGACCTCTAATACAAAGAGGCCAGTATGGAAGATGCAGGGGTTGATAAAAACTGCACAAAACTGACCACATTTGAATAACTCGTCTGTTTTTTGGAGGAAGAGGTTGTCAGAATCAAGCATAACCACCCTGTCATAGTCCACTAGTTTCCACGCATAGAGTTTGTTCAACGTTAACTTGAATCTCCTGTCAAAATTGCGTTGATTCTTGTATGGATTGTTCAGATTCTCTACGCTCATCACCTTCGCCCCATCTTCCTGTTAGGCCATTTTCTCTAGTTAGATAGATTTTTTTTTTGACTTGCATGTGTATGAGAGAGAGAGAGAGAATGGAAGAAGTATGAAGCATAAAAAGAAGGAGAAGAGAGGAGAAGATGAGATAAAAAAGGGTGTCAGACTATTACCATGTTTAGGTTCAAAACAAAAAAACATTGAAGAATGTTTCTAGATTTATATATACATGAACCAATACAAGGAAAGGCCAGTGACGAAGGAACTTTACCCCAATCAAGACCTAGAAGAGACAAAGAAAGACATTTTCTGTTAAATGCAAGAAGAAATTACTAAGCATTAGTCATTTTTTCGCAATCAATGGCACATGGTAACAGTAATTTATTACCTTCCCTTCAACATGCATGCGCATCAAATGCAACTTTGCCCGCATTCCAAAACCCAATCTCTTACTTAATTTCACAGCAAGTATTGCACTCATATCATCTGCAGTTCAAAAATTCATTCCCAACTCCAAAACCTGCATTTAACGAATTTCAACTATTATTCTGTCTACGAAACAGATTTTGACTAGAAGTAATACATTATTGACATGAATCCACCGTGACTAAGACAGTATTACATACCAAGTGGTCGTGATCAGTGGTTTGATGAAGAACCCTCATTTCTGTGAACACAGGAGGTGATCGTCCCATATACAGATGCTGAACCAGAAAAATGGAACAAGGACAGCAATTAATCGTATTTAGGATGGTAGACTCGTACCACAGTCCATGGTTTGTACTTCTCCAAGAACCAAGGTATGCTAGGGAGGAGAATTTTCTGTGAAACAATGGGCTCCATACAAACAGGCCAAATCTTTTCAACCACATGGTTCAACCACCGCACAGTTTCAGAATCAAAGAGTACCTTTAGAAAAGAAAAAAAAAAAAAGTTGAAATTATAAACATTTATACATATTCATACGGGCAAGAAAGTAAATTCTCAGAAGGAATCTCAATATCTAACTGCATACATATATGTACATAGCAACATACATACATAGAGATAATAAAAAAGATGCAAAGAAAAAATGCCACATATTTGTTCGAGAAGTTAACTTTTTTATCCTCAAATTATAAAGTTGTTAATACAACTTCAACAGTATGTCTTCCAATCAAATTTGATCAGGTAAAGCAGTTCAAAACAGCACAATGTTAGGGTCTTCAAGTCCTGGTTTCACTGTCCTTAGTACAAACACCAAAAAATCACCATGAACTTTCTTTATTACCCATACTTCTTTCCATTTCATGGTAACTAATATATACTCAAAAAATCATAATCATCATACAACAAATAAAAGCATCAGATTGCCTTACCAAATTATGAACAAAGTTGACTTAATTAAGGTTTATTTTCGAAACCGAGAAAATTAGGATTTTTGCTTATATGGATTATGACAGAACAATGTTAGGGTCTTCAAGCTCTGGTTTCACTGTCCTTAGTACATAAGATTATTAGTGGTAGCCAAAAGGAAATGGGACAATGATGACTTATGATTAAGGTAGGTGACTTGGTTTTCTCTTTGTGAGGGGTGTGAAAGAAGGTTGTTGCTACTAAGTTATGTTTGATTCTCAAGAAAAGGCAAGAAAAAAAGAAAAAAAAAAGAAGGTGAAATCATTTGATTTTTGCTTGTTCACTTTAGGGATATTGGCAACAAAGTGGCAATCCCTTGTTCAGAAAGCTTCATTTCTAAGGCAATATGATCTTTGTTTCATATACTAAACATCTTGAGAAAAGCTCAAAGCAAAGACCAATGTGTGATGATTGTTTCCAAAATCAAAATGACAGCAAAACACTAAAGCAAGAAACTTATATAGCATAAAGGTTAGCCACACATAAACCCATAAATTCTATGACGATGTTTCACTAAGCCAATAGTCAAAAGATCTTTTGGAGTCTTACCATATTCCTTCTAGGATGCTGAAGTGGTGATTTTGCAGACAAAGATGAGGAATCACAACCAGCCTTTGCTTTATTTGAAGAACTTTTAGTATTTTTAAAGGGGTCTTGTATTCTTGCACTCTTTTGAACAATATATATCTGCAGAAAAAATAAGTTACAGATCACAGAGAGACACATCAATTTCATTTATTGCAGATAAACATTAAACAAATTATTACAGATTCAATGCCTTTAAAAATTAATACTATTACAATAATAACCTGGTTAGCCAATCTAATTATTCTTTGAACAAATCCATTTTTTTCTGATGCGGGCAACAAATTTGATTCAACAAACGGTCTAGTATGATCAGCAAAAATTGACGTATACCTGTTTGACCAATCTAATTATGCTTTGAGTGGCTTGTACTGAGCACATTATTCTTATTGGATTTAGGAAGTGAATGAGCACCTGACCTTGAAGCAGGTATTTCATTTTTTCGACTCAACTCTGCACCGAAAGTGTAGTGTTTTTCTGCGATCGATCTATACAATTAAAATCAATTAAAGTTTCACTTCTTTCTCGAGAACCGAGATTAAAACTAGAAACTCTCAACCGAAACTCAAAAAAGAAAAAAAAAAGAGTGGAAAAGTAGTAAAATTATGAACACGTGAGAAAGGAGAAGAAAGAAGAGCGATGAATTGAGAAAATGTAGAGAGGACATAATCGAATCAAAAGAATACTGACTCACGAATACCTGGATCACAGCATTGCACTGTTTACGAATGCCTATGAACTACATAATGCCTATGAGAATTGCACTGTTTAGAGCTGAATAAACTTAGAAAATGAATAAATTTACTCGTCCATAACTGGTAAAAATGGTTATCCCTAATCAAAGCATGGGAAGAAAGTGAGAAGTCAAAAGCAGAGAACAACTAAGATTTTTTTCAAATATATGATGTTATTTCAGAGGTAATGAGAAGTTTTCTCAGCAACCAAACAAAGGATCGAAAGCACAATCTAGAGTTCTGAGATTGTAGAGCTCTGAGATTGTAAAACAAAGGACCGAAAGCACTAAACTCTGATTGAAGAGATGAAGAGTTCCAAATCGAACTTCGAAATCACAGAGCTGAAGCAGATTTTGAAGGATTCGATTGGTTTTTCTGAGATTGTAGACGGCGGTGCTCAAAATCGAACTTCGAAATTGCAATCGCTCTGAGAAACTACGAGATTGAAGCCATACGGTTGCAGATAGGTTGGGTCTGAGAAACTTAGAAATCGCAATCGCTCTGAAGAAGAATCGAGAGAGAGCAAGAGAGTGAGAGATTTGAGTGAGTGATAACTTCGAACTTGACGGCGGTGGGTTTTCAAAATAAAGGTGTGGAGAGACAAAATAGGGTTTGTCATTTGGAGGAGCTTCCAAGCGTCTTCTATTGATAAAACGGGGCCGTTTTGATTAACAACAAAAGCGGCGTTTAAAAAACGCCGTTAATTATTTAAAAAAGTGACGTTTCATAAAACGTCGTTAATTAAACGCCGTAAAATCTCTAATTTCCTGTAGTGTCTCCAACATTACCCATTCAATATTCCTTAAGGAAGTTAATCTGTAAATGGAATAGAGTAATTTTCCTGAAACATTGAATAATTTCTCGTCTTTTGTGGGTTGACCTTGAAATTATTGTTATATTCTAAACTATTTAAACATATTTTTATAATCTAAACTATTTAAATGTGAAGTATTAGTCTCGTAGTCAAGGCTTAGAATATGAAGTATCCAAACTATTTTTTTTGGAGTCTACTCAGTGAAACTGAACCCGTTTATTTTATAGGACTTATATAGTCAATTAGCTTTTCAAATTGGATAAGTTTTTTATTTTATGGGGTCATATTATATCATTTTGTGATAAAAATTAATTTATGATGTGTATCTTCAATTACTAGACTAAAAGAAAAGTTTTTGAGAGGGTAATTTATAAATAAATTGGGCCGAGCTAAGGAATTGTCTTTTTTTTTTTTTTTTAAATTGGGCCGCACAGTAGGCCGGGGTAAGAGATGATATAGCTCGGTCTAAGAGCTAACTAGTTGGGCCTAGTTGAGGTTCGGACCGAGCTAAGTATCACACATAATCACGCTGAGATAAGGACGCCATTCTACATAGCTAGCTCGGTCTCAAGTTATTAGCCCAGTTGGAGTGTGCTAAATCGAGGTACAAGCAATGAAAGGAAGAACCGAGCTAGTTGGAGCCCGGTCAGATTTGCCGCTCTAGCATGGCCATGTTAGCTCGGTCGTTTTGTCATACTACCGAGGTAAAACCATCTCACTTGGTTAGAGCAGTGAGGGGGGTGTTGAAGGATAAGCATTATCTTCCAGGAGTGTGATTCCTAGGAAGACTCTAATCGGAGGAATAAGAGTCTTACTAGGATTATGCCACGTGGAACCTATAAAAGCTCACAACATAACCTATGTAGAGGTAACACAACTTTGATTTTCGAATACACAGAACTTTTGTCTATTTGTCTATTTTGCTGACTTAGGCATTGGAGAGGTATCCGGCACACACCCACCGGCTAGCTCACGTTTGTGTTTTCAGGGATTAAAGCGACGACGTTTGGAGGAGCGCAAACTTGATTAACAGGATTATACGAGAAGATTATTTCATGCTCATACAATTGGCGCCATCTGTGGGAATTCCAGAAAGAACAAAACCTCTTGATCAAGTTTGTCCTCTCTAATTGGAAGCAATGGCGCACAATGAAGATTTGCCGCAATCCGCTATCGACGGACAAACCCCAGAGGGGGGTGGGAGGTGCGTAGGTTTTCCTTCTATCCCTCACATGGCGGATTTAAAACCCCAACGACAGAACCCCCGGAGGAATGCAAAGGGGAGGCGGGCTAATAGCCCCTGTCGCTCTCAAAGTCCTGAAAGACAGAGGCAGAGGATGGACCCTCAAGTTCTAGAGGATCGCGTGAAGGAGCAGGACGAGTTAATAAGGAAGATGGCAGCAGACATGGAGTCAATGAAGCGCCAGATAAAAGGAAAATGGGTGGCGACAGGAGAGGGGTGCAAAGACACCACGCCCCCTTGCCACTCGGAAGATCGTGGTAGGCATACCACACTATCGCAAGCAGAAAGTAGGAGCCTTAGAACAGGCGACACTCAATCAAAGACTTCCAGGACTCGTTACTCCAAGTCTGATAGAATGAGAATTGAGAGGTCATATATTGAGGGAAGCACCTATCGGCCCTCGCACATGTACCAGACGTCATCCAAGCACACAGAGTTGCCTAGATCACTGACTTGCGAATTGTGCTTGAAGAAAGGGCACGATGGAAGGAGGATACCAGGGCACGCGACCCACGTAGAGTTTCAGCCCTTCAGCGGTTGGCTCCTCGGACGCATGGAAGCGTCGAGGTAGGAATGCCAATGCCGCGCCTTGCTTATGAACCAACAGACAAAGCATTAGCAAGGTTACAGAGCTCGCCGTTCGTTCCGACAATAGAGAACGCACCACTACCTTCAGGCTTCCACAGCCCAAATTCACCACTTATGAGGGAAAGACGGACCCCTACATGCACTTGAGTCACTTTCGCCAGGTTATGGCCGTATACCGGTGGAACGAGGCTTTAATGTGCATCCTGTTTCCATCTAGCCTTAGCAACCTAGGCCTAACCTGGTTCGAAAGACTACCAGAAGGCAGCATCGCCTCCTGGGCACAATTGGCAGAGGCATTCGTGACTAGGTTCAGAACGAACACCAAGACACCAGTAGAGATTGATCAGCTACTCTCCATTGACATAGGCGACAAGGAGACGTTAAGATCCTACAACAGGCGCTACTGGAAAACCTTCAACCAGATTGGGGATTGCCCTACAAACCTCGCCATTGCGTAATACAAACGGGGCATGCCAGTCGGCAACAAATTGAGGGACTCAATTACAATGACACCACCCCTCACGATGGAGGCTTTAATGGAGAGAGTGCACCAACATATTCATGTGGAGGAAGATAGCTGCAGACGTCCCCGAACGCCCCGGGAGGACGAGTCCCCCTGTTTTCTGTTCATGTTGGGCTCACTACAGTTCAGGACTCTCAAATTGTCACGGTTCTAAATCTGAACCAAAGAGTCCAAATCCGGCAAATTGTTTTGAGAAAACAGATTTTGAAAGAAGTGCCAAACATGGACTGCTTTGCCAGATACAGAGTCGCCACCTAAATGTTTTATTTTGGGAAAATTTAGGAAACCCTGACTCGTTTGCCTAAGGCCACGTGTCCGTCATCACCAAAGTTGCCTCGGCTCGGGAACTTGGGTACGATTGGGGAAGGTCACTTCGTGAGCACCCCCGCTCGCCCGATCAAAGATCGGCCTCTACTAACCATGATATATATTTTTGAAAACTTTGTGTGTCCTTAATCCGGTTATTAGCCTAGGTTACTATGTGATGCACACAGCATACAAGTATAGACTGGATCGCCTGAATTGGAATAAAACATTTCATGTTTGTTTATTTGAAAATGGTTTGATGATGCTACCCGCAAGTAGGCTAAGACGTGGATTTGCCACCCTCGGGTGGGCTTTAGAAAATATGATTTTGCCACTATCTAGTGGGCTAAACTCACAGTGAATGAATTGTTCCAATCCAAATAACCCAACCTTCACCCACAGGCATTCAGGCAGTTATATCACATAAGCACATAGCCTCATGGTAAGAATGCTATCATGGCAGTCACTCACACACATGCAAGGATGCTAAAGCATAAAACTTACCGAGTACTCCAAGCCAAAATAGAAGCTAAGTTAGAAATCC
>NW_021024813.1:162788-197739 GCF_004153795.1 Camellia sinensis
AGCATTACTTTTACAAAATGGCCGGCCAGCGTCTCTCTCACAGAAAGGCCAGGCCGGCTCCCCAAGTGGCTGGCAATTTTTTTTTTTTCGAGAATATCCCCTTGAACCCTTTTTTACTCTTGAAGGAAAAGTTCCAAGCATGTCCGAGCAACGAAGGAGTCAAAGCTCCATTTTCCCTCTGTTCGAGTATGCGTTCCGGTGCACCAGATCGTCAGAAAGTACACTCTTTATCTTTGTTATCTTTATCGAGTTGTTGTTTTGCTTATCGAGTTGTTTGTCGAGCTGTCGTATTTCGTGTTTTTGAGTTGTTACTCTTTGTTTAAGCCTTTTGTTTGAATCTTTTTTATCGAGTTGTCAACATTATTGTATTTTGTTTATCGAGTTGTAAACTTCCTAAGGTTCTGTTATATCTTAGTAAGTTGAGTTGCTTAGTTTGTTGCGTCGGTTCACTACCTGACTTGGTGATTACACAATGCACATTCCCATTCAATTTCATTTTTGTGCGAAATAAATTGATGCGATACGATGCTAAAAGTTTAAAATACAAACACCTTTTCAAAAGCTATTTCATTTCATCATGATTTACAACAAACAAAGGCATAAGTTTTACAAAAAATAAAACTGCCTAACAATGTGCAAAGTGCTACAAACTACTAGCAAAAAGAAAAATAAAGCAGGAAATAACAACATCAATATCCTCGGGAGCGGGAACGGGAAGCACTCCTCATCCTCTTCTGCGGGGCAACCTCCGCACCATCATCATCATTTGAGTCGGAGCTGTCATCCTCAGGATTTCCCCCAGCCTCACCTCTGTTCCTCGAGCCAAAATCGGAGCCCCCCTCCTCAGCAGATGTCTCTGACTGACGGTCGGTAGCCTCCTCCTCCTCCTCAGCATCCTCCTCCTCCTCATCAGGCTCCACCTCCACAACATGAGCCCTGTGTCTGCAGACGGGCCCTCCTCGAGCTCCTCGAAAAGGCCTAGATGGCCCAGCTCCTCGGGAAGGCCGAGATGGCCCAGCCCCGTGAAATGGCCCAGATAGCTCAGCTCCCCAAGGAGGCCCAAATGGCCTGACCTGCGGCTGACCGGACCATGAAGGCATCTGAAAACAAAGAATTCAATTCGAATACATCAGTACAAATATATACATCAGATGCGGATACAAGCAAAAGCTACGTGAAGTGGGTGCATGTAAATACAGTGTACAAGTGGGGTGTGTGTCAGATGTGCTCTACACAAGTAGTCTATCGATGCAGTAGAAATCAGCATGTCATCAGAAGTATGATAAATGTCAAAAAACTGAAGGGTACCTGAATGCCCGCCACAGACAACTGTGCCTCCCTACGCAGGACCATGCCCTCGAGTGTGGCCACCAGTCCAACCACCTCCTCCATGTACCCTCGCGATGGCTGCAAATATGAGCTCATAATCATCAGTGAACAAAAGAGTGTCTAAACATCTGAATGATGAATAAAAAAAGTGGAGCATACCGGCGGTGAGTCCGGATCAATGGCATATCGATCGCTGGGCATCGGAGGCTCTAGAGGGATCGGGGTCGGAGAGATAGCCCCATACTGCCACGCCATCAACTCAGTTGGCATATCTGGCCATCCAGGATGAGGATGAATCGATGGAGTCGGAGGAACTGGTCTACTCCCGCCTCCAGATGTACCAGCCCTGCTAGTAGAAGGGGCGTCTGCAGCCCGAGCCCGAGCCTGGCCCGAGGATGACATACCGGTAGGCCTCATCATTGGGGTGCGAGCTCCCGTCAATGGAGGCATCAAATATATGTGACGGTAAGTGGCGTAGTCCCCCTCCTCAACATATAGTAAAGAATCACTACCCAGCATGGCACCGACTACCTCCGTGTAAGAGAGCCTGTCAGCAGTCCGCATACTGACTGGGGGTACTGCGGGAAGATCCTGAGAAAGATGCCCCCATACCTGGCGCAGAAAGCGTTCCCCCAGAAACCATGCCCTGCCAACCGGCCCTTCGAGCAGGACCCTATACTGGGAGATGCGCGATCCTCCGGGATACTGGAATCGAAGACCATCACCCAGGGGCGCCCAGGGCTGCCATGTGATCTGCGGATGACAAATACATAAACCAATCAGAAATGGGGAATATACAGAGCAAATCAAAGATGAAAATGAAAGGAACTGAAAGTTCTAAAGTACCTCCGACTGTCGCACGGTGTCAAAATACTGTCGCAAGTAAAGGAGAGACTCTCGGTGTCTCGGCCGGTGCGGGCCCTCGAATACCAACGAGTATGGAGTCATGGGAAGGGCTGCCACCTCCAACTCTGGGGCCAATGATGGAAAGTATACATAGACCCATAGCTGAGAAAAGCGGTGTAGAATGTAAGTATGAAAGGCTGAGAACAAAATACAGACTGTAAAAGTGCGCTGTGTGTGCAATGTACAAGTAGTGAAGAGCAGAAATGTAAATCAAGAGGACAGAAAGTACCTCCCAGGCTCTCCAGTAGCCGCCAAGTAAATCGCCCCACCCGCGGGAGGTCGCGCTCATATAAAAGTAAAGGGTAGCCAGGCCAGTGCCACCCCAGTCATATCGATGGACCTGTGATAGGTCAACCAGAGCGCTCAGAAGGTATAGCCCAACGGTGTTCCCTCTGTCGGCAAACAGGGTAGTCCCAAAGAGGAACATAGGAAGCCACGGGCATACTGCTCTATCTCCTCGGGACTCTCAGGCACCATCTCCGCCCGCCGGAAATGGGAAGAGAACCAAGTGTATCGGACTCTCCCAGAAACCCTGTCAACGGGCGGGCGAGCCCCCAACAAATGCATCCAGGCGGCCTCCCACTCGCCCATATCCTCATCATAGGGGATGGCCCAACCTCCCATATCTAAGCCAGTCAATACGGCGAAGTCTAGGGGCGTCATGGTCATATCCCCGGTAGCAGAGAAATGAAAGGAATTGGTGGTGTCCCACCATCTCTCTACCAGCGCCGCCATCAGAGTCCTCTTAGCAGAGCAACGGGACAACCCGACGCAGAAAGCCCCGAACCCTGCCAAGTCTACCAAGTCTCGGACAGCCTCAGGGAGCTCAGCATACCAGTCCCGCACGGCGGTGGAACCATACCCCCGTACGCTGCGGGAACTAACCTGCATTCAGAATGAATACATATATCAATAATGAAATGGGGCTGTGTGCCAATGAAATGAAATGGGCTGTGTGCCGATGAAGTGAAATAAGCTGCATGCAAATAGAATGAAGTAACCGTGTGTTCAAAAGTGAAGTGTACGAACTGTGTGTTCAGTATAATCAACCTTCTATCATTGTGGGCTGCGTGTTCACTATCTATTCTGGGCTGCGTGTTCAAACTTTCAGTTAAATTGTCGGCTGCGTGTTCACTATCTACCTGGGCTGCGTGTTCAGAAAATTTGAAGTTTGGGCTGCGTGTTCAAACTTTCAGCTAAATTGTGGGCTGCGTGTTCACTATCTACCTGGGCTGCGAGTTCAGAAAATTTGAAATTTGGGCTGCGTGTTCAACTTTCAGTTAAATTGTGGGCTGCGTGTTCACTATCTACCTGGGCTGCATGTTCAGAAAATTTGAAATTTGGGCTGCGTGTTCAACTTTCAGTTAAATGTGGGCTGCGTGTTCACTATCTACCTGGGCTGCATGTTCAGAAAATTTGAAATTTGGGCTGCATGTTCAACTTTCAGTTAAATTGTGGGCTGCGTGTTCACTATCTACCTGGGCTGCATGTTCAGAAAATTTGAAATTTGGGCTGCATGTTCAACTTTCAGTTAAATTGTGGGCTGCATGTTCACTATCTACCTGGGCTGCGTGTTCAGAAAATTTGAAATTTGGGCTGCGTGTTCAACTTTCAGTTAAAATTGTGGGCTGCGTGGGGCTAACAGAGAAGACCCAGACAGAAAGAAGTTGAGAGTCTGCACTGCCATCACCACATTGTTCAAAAAACCAATCTACCGAATTCTCAGTGAGATACGTAATGAACCTTTCGTCCGCTGGCCAGCAAAGTTGGGAGAAGCGCAAAAAGACTACGACGAAAGGCCTCGGTGCACCTTCCATGATGAAAAGGGGCACCGCGCTAAAAATTACACGTCGTTGAGGCAACATTTGGAGGAGTTAGTGACAACTAGGCACCTGGACCAGTACATAGAAGGAGGGACGCATCCAGCCCCCCAGAACCACAACAACCCAAACGGGATGCCGGTCAACGCTCCACCTCAAGGCGTAATTAACGTAATACATGGGGTATTCGAACCTGAATGGGTATGTGAGCTCAGGGAAATGATCAAAAAGGATGAGCACTTAAGGGAGGTATTAAGTACACAACTTGCCATCAAAAAGGGAAGAACAGAGGCCACAAACGTCATATCTTTTTCAGACAAAGATTTAGCAAGGATATACTGCCCTCACAATAATGCATTGGTTGTCACTCTACGCGTCAAGAATTTTGACATCAAGCAGATTCTGATTGACCAAGGAAGCTCATGTGAGATAATGTATTACCAAACCTTCAAACAAATGAAACTGGAGGACAAAGACATGGCACCCGCAACATTTCCCCTAATCGGATTCAACTCAATGCTAGAGTGGCCAGTGGGCAAGATAATCCTCGTAGTTAAGGCAGGAACCATGACGAAACAGGTGAAATTCTGGGTATTGAAAGTCCCTTCCACTTATAATATAATTTTGGAGAGGACATGGATGCATGCCATGCGATCGGTAGCGTCAACCTACCATCAAGTATTGCGGTTCCCCAACGAAGCCGGAGTAATTGAAGAGGTCTTTGGAGACCAAATTATGTCCAAACAGTTCTTCGTTACAGTAAATGGCAGCCGCGCTGCGAAAGGGTATGTACAGATGGTGGAAGAGCCCGAGAGCAATGAACTGTTTGCGGATGTTGGAAAGGCAGCTGAACAAAAGGCAGTGGAAGACTTGATACAGGTAAGGATAGATGAAAAAGACCCAGAAAATTTTTTTTTGCTCGGCTCGTCTTTGTCCAGCACTGAGAGAATAGAGGTCATGGAATTCTTAACCTCTAACATCGAAGTGTTTGCTTGGACACCATACAACATGCTTGGCATTGACCCAAACTTCATCTGTCACCAACTGAACGTCCACCAAACTGCCAGACCAATTATACAGCGCACTCGCAGATCAGCACTCCACCATGCCGAGATAGTGGCAGAAGAAGTGGGAAACTTGCTGGAGACAGGAGCTATCAGAGAAGTGCACTACCCCAGGTGGACCTCTAATACCGTAGTAGTGCCAAAGAAGAACGGAAAATGATGTGTCTGCGTAGACTACAAAATAGTCAACAAGGCATGCCCGAAAGACAGCTTTCCCCTACCGCGGAATGACCAACTGGTAGACCTGACGGCAGGACACAGCTTCCATGATGCGTATAAGGGTTACCATCAGATCGCTATGTATGAACCAGATCAGGAGGTCACATCCTTTACAACGCCTAGAGGATTGTATTGTTACAAGGTCATGCCCTTTGGCCTAAAAAATACAGGGGCAATATTCCAACGGATGGTCACCAAGATGTTTGAACCATTGTTAGACAGAACAATGGAGGCCTACATAGACGACATGGTGGTCAAGAGCAAGTATGAGAAGGACCATCTCAGGGACCTAGGTGAAATGTTTCAGATTCTGAAGAAGAACAAGTTGCGCCTAAATGCATCCAAGTGTGCATTCGGCGTAGGGTCAGGAAAATTCTTAGGCTTTCTGGTGACTAACCGAGGTATAGAAGCAGACCCTTCTTAGATCAAAGAAATCCAGGATCTAGAGAGGCCCAACACAATAAAAGAGGTGCAGCATCTCACTGGCCTAGCTACGCACTCAACCGGTTCATAAGTCGGTCATCAGACAGATATCGACTATTCTTCCAAGCATCGAAGGCCAAATTTGAGTGGGATGAAGAATGTGATCGCACCTTAGAAAGTCTGAAAGAATACATGTCTTCTCCACCTTTGCTAGTAACCCCAATACCTGGAGAAGAGCTCTTTTTGTACCTGGCAGTTTCACAACACGCAGTTAGCGTAGTGTTGGTCAGAACAGAAGGAATCCAACACCTGCCCATCTTTTATGTTAGCAAGACCTTGCTGGGCGCAGAAACCAGGTACTTACCATTGGAAAAACTAGCCTTAGCCTTGATGATGGCCTCAAGGAAGCTATCGCATTACTTCCACACCCACACCATAATCGTCCTTACAACTTTTCCATTAAAAGCCTTGCTTGAGAGGGCAAACTCTTCTGGGAGAATCTTGAAGTGGGCAATAGAGTTGGGACAATTTGATATCAAGTTTCAACCCAGAACCGTAATAAAAGCCCAGGCTTTGGCCGACTTTGTAGCAGAGTTCACACCAGGAAGTCATCACATCTGCCCAGTTGATTTGACTGGTACAACAGAAAAGGGGATGAAAAGTGCCGCAGGAATTACGTAGCCCCCGACACAAGATGTCCAGCCACATCCCAAGGTATACCGGATTGAAGAAATGGAGGAAGAGGCAAACCAAGCCATTCCCAGTGAGGACTCATCAAAAAGCAAAGGTTTGAGGCAGTCTGACAGCGAAGATGTAACACCTACAGCAGGCATCGACTTAGAAGAAAACAAAAGCAACATGCACGACCCCAAGACTTCATCTGACCCCTTCCACTTGCTCGAAGCTATTCGTTGGAGAGATGTGGAAGCTCTTTGTACGGAGCATCCAATAGGCATGGTGCAAGACTTGGCATAGTCCTCATCTCACCAGATGGCTTAGTAGTGGAACAAGAAGTCAACCTTGGCTTCCTAACATCAATGACGCGGAGTACGAAGCACTTTTAGCAGGACTAAAATCAGCACTTCTCATGTAGGCCACTGAGCTAATGGTTTACAACGACTCCCAGCTGGTAGTAAACCAGATTTCAGGCGACTATGAAGTGAAAGATGAGAGGATGGCCAAGTACCAAGAGTTAGTAAGAAGAGAGATCATGAAATTTGAAGTAATGCGGATAGAGTAGATCGGCCGAGAAGAAAACAGTAGAGCAGACAAACTAGCAGGCTTTGCTTCAATGGCAGATACATCCATCCCACATCCATTACTAATCGACTTCCTACCAAGACCAAGCATTGAAGAACCCGAAGTAACAGAGGTATGTTGCGCCGAACTAGGCCCTTCATGGATGGATCCCATTATAATATTCTTAAAAGACGGTGTCTTACCCGAAGAAAAGAAAGAGGCCAACAAAATAAGAACAAAGTCACAATGATTTTGGCTCTCCCCATCAATGGCCTTGTACAAGAAATCCTTCACAGGACCTTACCTAAAATGTGTTCATCCCAGCAAGGTCGAAGCATTCTTGTTCGAGATACACAAAGGCGTATGCGGGAGCCACCAAGGGGGAAGATCTTTGGCCTATAGAGCAATTTCACAAGGATATTGGTCGCCTTACATGCAAGCAAATTCAGAGAAGTATGTGAAGAAGTGCAAGAAATGTCAGGAGTTCACACACCAAATACATCAACCAGCCAGAGAGCTTCTACCTTTAACTAGCCCATAGCCCTTTGCAATGTGGGGCCTGGACATAGTAGGACCACTTCCAACGGCATCCGGCAACAGAAAGTTCTTTCTCGCAGCAACAGACTACTTCACAAAGTGGGTAGAAGCAGAAGCACTCACTTCAATAAAGGAGAAGGATGTCAAGAAGTTCGTCTGGAAGAATATCATCACTCAGTTCGGCATACCCAAGGCTTTAATATCAGACAACGGCACTCAGTTCGATGGAAAATTTTTTAGAGGCTTTTGTGAGGAGTACAAGATAGAATTCTACAACTTTACACCAGCATACCCCCAAGCAAATGGCCAGGCGGAAGCATCAAACAAAGTCGTCTTGGACGGATTGAAGAAAAGGCTGGAGAAAGTAAAAGGCAAGTGGGCTGAGGAGCTCCCTCATGTTTTATGGGCTTACCGCATCACACCTCGGCGGTCAACTGGAGAAACACCTTTTTCCTTGACCTATGGCATAGAAGCAGTAATCTCATTGGAAGTTGGCCTCCCTACAATTAGAAGTGAAAATTTTGACCCAGACTTAAATAGAGAAGCCATAACCTTGGAACTTAACCTAGCAGAAGAGAGAAGAGAAAGAGCACTGGTTCACATCACCTCATACCAATAGGAGTTATCCAGAAAATATAACAAGACAGTCCATCCGAGGCAATTCAAGATTGGAGACTGGGTGCTGCGCAAAGTAATGGGAAACACCCTGGTACCCGGAGATGTCAAGTTAGGGCCTAATTGGGAGGGACCTTACAAAGTGGTTGGATTAGCAGGAAAAAGGGCATATCACTTGGAAGATGGAGACAGCAAGGCCATTCCCAGGCCATGGAATACTGCCAATCTCAAACTATTTTATTTCTAGCTTTTTCTTTAAAATACTTGTAATTTTCCTTTTCAATAAAACAAGTAGTTCCCTTTTGAGCATAATTCTTTTATTTTGTAAAAGTTAGTGAGCTAGGGCCAATGAAAGCAGAGTTGGCCGGAATAACCAACTTTGAGCTCTCTTTAGCCAAGATCAGGATCTAGGCTGAAGAGGTTGGCCGAAATAACCAACACTTAACTCAAGGTTGGCAGGAATAACCAACTTTGAGTCCTCTTCAGCCAAGATTAGGATCTAGGCTGAAGAAGTTTGGCAGGAATAACCAAACACTTCGCTCTAGGTTGGCAGGAATAACTAACTTTGAGCTCTCTTCAACCAAGATCAGGATCTAGGTTGAAGAGGTTGGCTGGAAAAACCAACACTTTGTTCTCTTCAGCCAAGATCAGGACCTAGGCTGAAGAGGTTGACCGAAAAAGCCAACATTTCACTCTAGGTTGGCAGGAATAACCAACTTTGAGCTTTCTTCAGCCAAGATCAGGATCTAGGCTGAAGAGGTTGGCTGGAAAAACCAACACTTATCTCTCCTCAGCCGAGATCAGGATCTAGGCTGAAGAGGCTGGCGGGAAAAAGCAACACTTTTTTCATTTCTAAGCCGAGATAAGGATCTAGGCTGCAGAAGTTGGCAGGTATGACCAACATTTAGCTGTCTTCAGCCGAGATAAGGATCTAGGCTAAAGAGTGGTTGGCTGGAATAACCAACTTTAAGTACTCTTCAACCGAGAAAAGGATCTAGGCTGAGGAGTGGTTGGCTAGAATAACCAACTCTGAGTACTCTTCAACCGAGATAAAGATTTAGGCTGAAGAGTGGTTGGCTAGAATAACCAATCCTGAGTACTCTTCAGCCGAGATAAAGATCTAGGCTGAAGAGTGGGTTGCTGGAATAACCAACCCCGAGTACTCTTCAGCTGAGATAAGGATCTAGGCTGAAGAGAATTGGCAGGAATGACCAAATAGATTATAAGGTTAGAACCGAGATAGGTATCTCGGTCAGAAAATGTTATATTGAATACAAATTACAGTTGAAAAATAAGTACAGTTGTGGAACAGACCGAACAAAAAGAAAGAGATTTTCATTAAAAATTCAAGTCAAAGTTACAAGAAGTGGGATTCTAGCCCAGTTACACATTCTTTCCAAGAAGTAAAATTCAAAAAAATACAGGATCAAGCAAAAAGGTCGTTAAGATCCCCATCCATATCAACTTGAAGCCCGGTTTCAACAGGTAGCTCGGTCACATTTTCAACCAAGTCTTCCACCGGTGGCTCCACCCGAGCTGAATGAATAACGAGATCATTGGCGACGACAGGGGCATTGTTGGGCTCTAGGGACTCCTCTTCTTCCTCAGCTTGAAGAAATTTTTGTTGAATGGAATTGGCATACTCCGCCATGTAGCTCGGTATGAAATGCGGAGGAGGATTCAAGAAGACCTCGATCTCTTGGCCATGACCGAGCTGCGCCACGGCCGCTTTCCACCTACATTTGAAAAATATATCCTTAGCAGCTTCGCACTACAGGATGTAGGTGGCTTCACCTTCTTTGTAACCGCGGTTTTCCACGTTCTTCTCCAGCTTGGTTATCTCGGCGTTCTTCTTCTTCTCCTTCTTGACCTTAGCCAGCTTACGCAGATAGCATTCCTTCAGCTCAGCCAAGGCCTTTTGTTTGTCTGCCTCCGCCGTGCTGACTAGTTCGGTGAGTCAGGCATTGAAACTCAGTCATTTTTTTATTGGACTCTTCTAGCTCGGCTGATTAAGCATTAGCCTCTGCCATGGCCTGCCATGTGGTCTTTTGAAGCTCCAACACACGCTTGTGAGCGACGTGGTTCTTCTGTAGGGCCTGCAAAAGGAGATAAACAATTTTGAGCAAAACCGAGCAAACAGAGGTACAAATTAGGACAAGAAAAGGAAGAACTTACCAACACCATTGATTTTGTTGCCGAGCGAATGGCCTTCAGCTCGGTGAGATGGTCGTGATGCTCCATATCGGCTGGAGGGCATACACTCTTGGCAAGGTTAAAGGCCAGCGAATGGTCTTTTTCTGCGACCATTGAGTTCGAATCAATGATAGTTCGGTTCTTGAACGAGACCTTGGGCACCCATTCTGAAGGGCTAGCTCGGTTTGAACGTACTGGTTCTGGGCTCAGTTGGGTGGATTAAGGAAGTATGGGGTCTTCTTCGTCAACAAGGCGTGGCTCGGTTGAGGAAGTGCGAGCATGCTTACTTGGCTGAGATGATGAGGGCTGGGTTGTTGGAAGAGCCACCACAGCCTCTTGTGTTTGGCCGGCATGGTGTACCTCGGCTTGATTCGTCTCGGTAATAAGGGCACAGACAACTCTCTTCTTAGCCATCTCCTACTCCACTGTTAATGGAATAAGGTTGATTTGTGGAAGGGTTGGATCAGGTTCTGGTGATGGCTCTAAAAGGAAATCTGTCACCCTGGTCTTCCTCCTGCTGCTGTACCTATATGTCGGCTCAAAGTTGAGTAGCTTGGCCCAACCTCGTTCGCGGTACCGCAGTACGGCGCGGAGTGCGTCTAGACTTGGGTAACTGTACTGTGACTTTAGATAGTCCGAGTCTGCATAAGGGAAAAAGCAACGGTTAGTATTGACGTCCCCGAACGTCCCGGGAGGGAAATCCC
Organism: Camellia sinensis; assembly: GCF_004153795.1. Classification (NCBI taxonomy): domain Eukaryota; kingdom Viridiplantae; phylum Streptophyta; class Magnoliopsida; order Ericales; family Theaceae; genus Camellia; species Camellia sinensis. The sequence continues at coordinate 173,838 of NW_021024813.1, forward strand.
GTGTTGTTCATTGGGCTCACTACAGTTCAGGACTTAATGTCACGATCCTGTATCTAATCTCACAGAGTGCAGCGCAAGACCGATGAAATCATCAAAGAGTCCAAAATCTGGCAAATCGTTTATGAAAACAGATTTTTTGAAAGAAGTGCCAAATCATGGACTGCTTTGCCAGATACAGAGTCACCACCTAAATATTTTATTTTGGAGGAATTTAGGAAACCCTGACTCGTTGCCTAAGGCCACGTGTCCGTCATCACCAAAGTTGCCTCGGCTCGAGAACTTGGGTACGATTGGGGAAGGTCACTTCGTGAGCACCCCCACTTGCCCGATCAAAGATCGGCCTCTACTAACCATGATATCTAGTTTTGAAAACATTATGTGTTCTTATTCCGGTTATTAGCCCAGATTTACTATGTGATGCGCACAACATACAAGTATAGACTAGATCACTTGAATTGGAACAAAACATCTCATGTATGTTTATTTGAAAATAGTTTGATGATGCTACTCGTAAGTAGGCTAAGACGTGGATTTGCCACCCTCAGGTGGTCTTAGAAAACAAGATGATTTGCCACTCTCAAGTGGGCTTAAAACTCACAGTCGATGAATTATTCCAACTCAGATAATCCAACCTTCACCCGCAGGCATTCAGGCAGGTATATCACATAAGCAAATAGCCTCATGGTAAGCATGCTATCATGGTAGTCACTCATACACATGCAAGGATGCTAAAGCATAAAACTTACCGAGTACTCCAAGCCAAAACAGAAGCTAATTAGAAATCCATGCATGGTCCTAACTATACAGTAATGCCTAATGCAACACATGCAAAATGCAACTAAGATAGGCTCGGCTATTCTAAAGATGGCATGTGAAATGCTACAACTAACAAGTATTCAACTCGGAATTGAAATACAAATGCAGTTAGTATGATGCGCCGAGCCCGGTGCATACAAAACAGATGAATGAATGCAAACATGCTATCATGCTGTATGTTAATTGAAACATGCCCTAATCTAACCATCATAAGCTGGTAAATAAAAGGGAGAAAGACGTGGGGTTGGAAGACATACATCACACACACGCACACTTATTACAATTGTGCCGTCGCTCGGAGAGTCCGAAAGAATAATACAGTCCGAATAAATAGTACAGTCCGAAACGAATAATTAAATATTACAAAACCCTAATTAATTAACAAATTAATCTAGGAAAGCGAGTAAATCAGCATGCAAGCCTATGGACTGCCTCAGCTCTGTTCCGAATGATGGGAGATGCATGCTTCAGTTGCCTGGCGCAAAAATCCATTGCGATGCCCCGATTCGCCTCTGTTTGCAATTAATGCCGGAATGCTGTGCAAGGCTTTAGAAAGCTGCTGATTTCTGATTTGCTGCAACAGAGAGCAACAAAGGGGCATGGCAAAGTATTTTCACATATGTAAGCGTGACTACTCTTCAAGGAGTGTAGTCCTCGATCCTCGTGCCACCAATCATGCATATCAATGCATGATGGCCGAGGAGTCAAATTGCATGACTCAATATGAAATGAATGCACATGAAAACACAACAAGACCTAAACTCCATCATGGGTAATCCGGAGTGTCGGTGACGGGGAATTGAGTCACGTTCCGTCACTCGGAGTACGAAACGTCTCTCGTTTCCCGTGCTTGGGCTAACTCCTATCCCAAACACAATGCAAATGAAATGACATACACAATGTGACTAACATACAACCTAGCATACACAATGATATGAGATGGCATACCCAATGCTCGATGTAACATGGCATACACAATGCACTAACACGCAACCTAGCATATGCAATACTATGAATTGAAAAGGCATACACAATGTATAATGGACTTACACCAACATGAGTGGACCTCAGCCACACTCATATCAGTAGTCGTTGGATGAAAATGAGACAACCGAAACACGTGCACACATGCACGCAAACCGAGGACCGAACCTAAGGCATAAAATACCACTCTACCAAAGCATGGCAAGGATGAAGCATGGCATTCAAACATGCAAATTTCAGCACTGAAACATGATGCTAAATGGTCCCGAAATATGGAAATATGGCACCCGATGCATGGAATAAGCCCCGGAATTCAAAACTAGTCCAATGCATTGAACCACAAGTATACAAGTCAAGCATTATTTGATCATGAAGTAAAAAGACAGAGCCAAGGCAATCCCAAAACATGCACATTTCTAGTTTAGAGCATGGCCAAAAGATGCTAACATGATGGACTAAAATAGCATGCAACATTGGCTAGCAAGCATGGTTTACATGGCATGTATATGAAGCGAATGAGAACTCATCAAACCAGCCAAAAATAGGGAATAAAATATGCCAAAATATGCCCAAATAATCACTTAAATGCAGCCAATGCATTCAAAAATGAGGGGCTTCTTTGGAGGGCCTTGCAAGGGATTGTTAAGCACATACAAAATAGACACTTAGCATGACCAAACCAACTCTGGAAATAAGTTATGACAGCCCTAAAACTCACAAAATTGGCCTTGAAATCAGTCAAGTAAGCATACGATGAAAAGCCCCCTCAAAAGGCCTTGAATGGAATTGTTCTACACATGCACTATAGACATAAAATATGATCAAAAGGGCCTCGGACAGACCTAAGGCAGACCTGAAAACCCACAAAATTGGGCCCAAAAAGTGACTTCAATGCATGCAAAATAGAGCCCCTTTGGAAAGCCAATGATGCTAGTAAAGAAAATGAGGGGTGAGAGGGTCACCCATCTATGATTTCAAAGCTCAAAACCTCATCAAAGCCACTAAAAATCCCCTGGATTTTAGTGGCTAAGAGGCCAAAACAAGTCCAATGCAAATGCTCTAATGCATAGCCCTAAATATGAAGGAATGAAGCATGCAAGGAAGGAGATGACTCCAAACAGAAAAGTGACCTCAAGAAAACTTAAAGAGGAGGTCAAAAAAAAGCTTTTTCCAGTTTATAACCAATCTCAAAAATGTTTACAAGTAAGGCTAAAGTATGATGCAAAAATAGCCCTAAAAGAGAGATAGAGGGTAAGGGGAAGTAGACGACCTCAAACAGCAAAGTGTCCTTAAACAAAGTTGAAGAGGAGCTCAAAATATGACACTTTCTAGTTTATGACAAATCCCAGAAATAGTTGAAAGTGAAGCTAAGTAATGAAGCAAAAAAATACAAGTTTAAGGGAAATAGACACTTACCCTTGAAGAGCCGACCTCCAGCAGCTTTTGGACCAAGTTGGTGAGCTTTCAACCTCTGCAAATGACTTCCAAGGTGCTGGAATGGCTGATGGAGGTGTGGTGCTAAGGGTTGTAGTGCAAATGGACCAAGAAAATTAGGATTTTGGAGCTTGGAATAGTGACAATAGAGGAGGGAGGTTATAAGCTTTAAGCAAAAATGTTCAACCCCCTGATATGAAGAGGAGGGCCTCTCTTATAGAGAAGAAAGGCCAAAGCTTCTCTTAGAAGCTTCAAAGATCCTCCATACACGTGTGCGGAGGATGCACCAAATGCCCCCCAGCTGGCACAGCTGTAAAGCATTCAAAGAGGGCAAAAAGCAAGAAACAGGCCGGCCAGTTCAAGTGGCTGGCCGGCCACTCCCCCTGGTCGGCCGACCAGGGGTCAAAAGGTTCAAGCAAAATTACTGGTCGGCCCACCCAGAAAGGTGGCCTCCCAGATGAGTAGAACACAGCCCTGTAGAGAAAAACCAAAAAATGTGACCTAGGAGAGAGAAAAGCTAGCTTTTAAGCAAGGTTCAAAAGGGTCAAGATGAATTTCTAGCCGGCCTACCCATATTGGTGGCCTCCCAGATGAGCACAACACAATGATGGTATGAAAAACCAGAAAATGTGGCTTAAAAGTGAGAGAAACCAGTTTTCTGTCTGAAAAATCGGCTTTTGGAGAGAGAAAATGAGAAAATTGACTTTTCAAGGAAAGAGGTGGCCGGCCACCATCCTACCACCTCCCTAAAAGTGAAAATAGGGTCTCTACCAAAAATGGACCAAAACAGATGCAAAACGAAAGTTCGGGGGCCAAAACGCGCGGTTTAGGGCCCCGAAAACAGGCTGTTAGCAACGGAAGTGGCGTATGACCACGAAGGTGGTCTCCAGGGCCACAGTGTTCCTCTGAAGGGAGGAAATAAGATGTGTGCCAAAAATCGGAGTAAACAGAGGTAGCTAAGCGGTCCCGAACCGAGGCACACGGCCGACGGCTCTTAAAACCAGAAACTGGGCTCCAAACTGGAAAAATGGCCTACGACCACGAAACGTGGCCTACGGCCACTGAGAGATGGTCTATGAGACCTCTCACTCCCTTCGAGAAGAGAAAACAGAGAAAACAGGACCCGGTTCGCAAATCGAGGCAAGACACAAAAGCGCCTCAAAGTCCGGAGGCAAGGCTCGCAGCCGAGACTTTGAAACCTCAGAACGAGCACAACATGCAACATCACCGAGCGCTCAACTGGTGACGTCTAAGTCTTAAGGTCGGTCAAAAATGGGGTGTCTACAATTGCCCCTCTTTGACAGAACTTGGAAGTCACACGTGACGGGAGTGAATGTCAAAGCCCAAAGACGACCCATTTTTGACGAGGCCAAAGACTTAGACAAACATACAAGATAACAAAGATGTGTCCGCAGGCAGGGGCAAAATGCAAAATGATATGCACAAAGCCGGATATAACTCATGATCATGCAAAGCAGCAAGCTGTAATGAAGCGCACACGCAACAGTTTTAAGCAAGAATGCAAAGCAACAACTACATTTCATGCAGTTTAAGAATGCGGAGAATTATTCAATTCTCGCCACATCTCACACGGAGAAGATACAATACCTGCGCGATTCGTCTGGTCGCACCAGCTTCAAATGAACCGTACATACAATATCATGCCTGTAAAAGAGAGAAACTTAACAAGTACAATATCATTAGCTACACATGTTCAACGCTACATTGAATGCAGACAAACAGGGTGTCGATGGGAAAGCGTATTGCAATGCGAGAGACACGCGCGTGACAACGCAAGTTAAGCATGGAGGTATGACAATACCATTGAAACGTGCACAACAATGCAAGTGGTATGCATGAGAATGCAAGTGACGTGCATAACAATGCAGGATAAGTGCGAATTCGAATGCGTGTTTGACACGAAACAACGAGCAAAGAAATGCAAGTTTTGACGAATATGACTCTATCGCAACCTCTGGTTTACCTCCCGGAAGGGTCACAATATTCTAAAAAAGGATACCTCTTGTTCTTGACGAGTGACGATGAAACACGCATCGAAAGCTGGAGTTGGAGTTCCCACAGAGGGATTTCGCGACGAAAAGTGCACTTTCCTTGTACTTTCTCGGGTCCCAGGGACTCCAATCATCACCAAAATTTGCAGAGACCTTGGAGACCACTTTGGAAACACCACCGACCAGGTTTGGTACCAGGGGGAGGCCACCGACCAGGTTTAAGGGAGAGAGGTGGTCGGCCTACCAGAAAAGGTGGTCGGCCGACCACCTAGCCCAAATTCGGGGCAGTTTGGTCTTTTTGCTCTATTTCTTTAAATATACAAAGGCAAACACCTTTTGCTCATAACTTCAGCTCTGAAACTACCTTCTCCTCCTTCCTAGACCATTTTCTTTCTCAGATCTGCGCTTTATACATGTTTTTTAACGCCCTACGCCAAGTTGTTTCGCGAAAACTTTCAGTTTTCTTCACTTTGAACCGATTAAAATTTGATTTCGGAGCTTCTTTTCTCATTTTCACTACTTGCGGTAAGTTTGTCTCAATATTTAGAAGATTTTCTTGGGAGTTGACTTTTGTTGACTTTTTCCTTTCCCGAGAGTTGACTTTTGTTGACTTTTTCCAATTTTGGCTCATTTCGCTCATTTTTGCTCCTTTTTACTGATTTCTTGAAATGACGGGTCAATTTCCCCACGGCGGAGGTTCTCCAGGCACCGGAGGTGAGCCTGACATCATGTCTTTGCATCCGAGGGTTCACCTCTTCATCCCTGAGAGGTACGATCCTCCGACTCATGTCCTCCTTCGGGCGATTTTTTACCACTTTACCGACTCCGACCCTCGAGCCCCTGTGGACCTGCTACTGTGGGAGCCGGAGTCCCATCTCTCCCATCAGGCACGAGAGGTACGTACTTCACCTTTTCACATTTCCTGCCTTAATTCTGCATTTTCTTTGTATTTCATGCTATGTATGCTTATTGCTCGTTCTAAACACATTCGCATGCCATACTTCTGCTCATTTTAGCACACAACTTGTTCTGCACGCTTAGTCTATAACACAATACTCTGTCTTGAACACATAGCTCAACCACTTGAATCTCTGAAATTTGAAAACACAACCCAAATTTGATGGTGAACACGCAGCTCACATTTAATTGAAAGTTGAACACGCAGCCCAAACTTTAAATTTCTGAAATCTGAACACACAGCCCAAATTTGATTGTGAACACGTAGCCCACATTTGATTGAAAGTTGAACACGCGGCCCAAACTTTAAATTTCTAAAATCTGAACACACAGCCCAAATTTGATTGTGAACACGCAGCCCACATTTGATTGAAAGTTGAACACGCGGCCCAAACTTTAAATTTTTGAAATCTGAACACACAACCCAAATTTGATGGTGAACACGCAGCCCACATTTGATTGAAAGTTGAACACGTAGCCCAAACTTTAAATTTCTGAAATCTGAACACACATCCCAGATTTGATTGTAAACACGCAGCCCACATTTGATTGAAAGTTGAACACGCAGCCCAAACTTTAAATTTCTGAAATCTGAACACACAGCCCAAATTTGATGGTGAACACGCAGCCCACATTTAATTGAAATTTGAACACGCAGCCTAAACTTTAAATTTCTGAAATCTGAACACACAGCCTAAATTTGATGGTGAAGACGCATCCCACATTTAATTGAAAGTTGAACACGCAGCCCAAACTTTAAATTTCTGAAATCTGAACACACAGCCCAAATTTGATGGTAAACGCGTAGCCCACATTTAATTGAAAGTTGAACACGCAGCCCAAACTTTAAATTTTTGAAATCTGAACACACAGCCCAGATTTGATTGTGAACACGCAGCCCACATTTGATTGAATTTGATTTAATTTGCACACAGCCCATTTCCTTTATTTGCACACAGTTTATTCATTCCATTCTGAAATTGAATACATGTGTTTGTTATGAATGCAGGCATCCTCCCGCGTTACATGGGGATACGGTTCTATTGCTGCGAGAGATTGGTATGCGGAGCTCCCGGAGGCTGTCTACGATCGGGTTGATTTGGCAGGATTCGGGACCTTTTGTACCGGGATATCTCGCTATCCAGCTAGCCGGACTTTGATGGGCGCCCTGGTGGAGAGATGGTGGGACACCACCAACTCTTTTCATTTCTCAGCTACTGGGGACATGACCATGACCCCATTTGACTTCGCCGTGTTGACGGGCCTTGACGTGGGAGGCTGGGTGTTCCCTTACGAAGAGGACATGGGTGAGTGGGAGGCTGCCTGGATTCATCTGTTGGGAGCTCGCCCACCGGTAGACCGATCTTCGGGCCGAGTCCAATATACCTGGTTTTTTACATAGTTCAGGGGGACTGAGCTCGAGACTCCTAAGGAGACTGCACAGTACACCCGTGGGTTTTTGATGTTCCTTTTCGAGACCACTCTGTTCGCTGACAGGGGGAACACTGTTGGGCTATATTTGCTGAGTGCCCTGGTAGACCTCACACAGGTTAGTCAGTATGACTGGGGTGGCACCAGCTTGGCTACCCTCTATTGCTATATGAGTGCGACCTCTCGCGGATGGGCAAACATAGTCGGTGGCTATTGGAGAGCCTGGAAGGTACCTTCTGCCCTCTTGATTCACATTTCTGCCTTTCATTATCTGTACATTGCACACACGGCACACTTTACATTCTGTACTTACATTCTGCACTCAGCATTCTGTATTCTGATTCTGCACTCAGCATTCTGTATTCTGATGGCTTTTGCCCTGTTTTCCACAGTTATGGGTCTTTGCGTACTTTCCGACGCTAGCCCTGGAGCTTGAGGTGGAGGCCCCTCTCATGACCCCTTATTCGCTCGTCTTCGAGGGCCAGTACCGGTCGCGGCCCCGGGAGACTCTCCCCTATTGCAGTAGTATTTTGACACGGTGCGGGCGACCGAGGTATGTCAGAACTCTTAGTTCTTCCCATGTTCATCTTTGATTCATGCTTGGACATTTGCGATTTCTAATCAGCTTATGCATTAGCTATTCACAGATCTTATGGCAGCCCTGGGTGCCTTTGGATGAGGATCTCCGATTCCAGTTTGCCGGAGGATGGGCCTCCTCTCGGTATAGGATCTTGTTCAAGGGGCCAGTTGGTAGGGCCTGGTTCCTGGGAGAACGCTTTCTTCGTCAGACTATGGGCTTTCTTGAGCCGAGTGTCCCTTCAGCACCCCCAGACGATATGCGGCTCGCTGATAGGCTTACTCACCAGGGTGTCATTGATTCCAGGCTGGGCATTGATGCACTGCTGCATTTGGAGGACGGGGAGTACGCGACCTACAGTCACACCTACTTGATGCCTCCATTGACAGGTGTTCGTACTCCCTCGAGGAGGTCTACTGGCATGCCGTCTTCGAGTCGCACCCGAGCCAGAGACATTCCTTCGGCCAGTAGGGCTGGCACATCCAGAGGTGGGGCTGGACTGGTCCCTCTGATTCCCTCGACTTATCATCATGCCGGATGGCCAGGTATCCCGACTGAGTTAACGGGATAGAGATACGGGGCTTCCTACCCAATTCCGCTAGAGCCTCCTATGCCAGATCATCCATACACCAGAGACCCTGACTCACCACCGGTATGTTTTACAGCTTTGCTTTATCACTCAGATACTTGGACATTCATTCATTCACTGATGATTTGCACTTGCATCTACATCCAACCACGGAGTATGCTAAGGGGTTACTCGGGTTAGTGGCCTCGCTCGAAGGCATGGTCTTGCGGAGAGAGGCGCAGCTGTCCATCATGGGCGTCTCGGTACTGTTTAGTTTTCTTGCATTTATCATATTTCTGATGACATGCTGAATTTGAACATTTCACTCCATTGATTGACCGATTGTATGCGGAGAGCACATCTGACACACACCACATCCATGTACTATATTTGCATACATCCACTCCATGTAGTTTTTTATCTGTACATCTGATATACATATTTTGGCTGATGTATTCAAATTGCACTCTTTCTTTTCAGATGCCTCCGATATATACCGGACCACAGGCCGGGCCATCTGGGCCTTCCGGAGGAGCTGGGCCATCTAGACCTTCTCGAAGAGCCGGGAGAGGGGAGTCGTCTCGCGGACGAGGCAGGCGCAGAGCACATATCATTGAGGAGGAGTCCAGTGAGGAGGAGGAGTCCGCGCATTGTCAGTCAGAGACATCTGCTGGCAGAGAGGATGACTCTGAGTCTGGCTCTGAGGGCGGAGGTGATGCCGAGGAGGATTCCGAGGACAGTGGCTCCGATTCGGATAGTGGTGCTGATGGAGATGGCACAGAGGCTGTTCCATAAAAGAGGACGAAGAGGGCCACTTTTTCTTACGCTTGAGAGCGCAGATGTTTCCTGCTTTATTTGCCTTTTTTTTACTAGTAGTTGTAGCACATTGTACATTATTAGGCAGTTTTTATTTTCTGTAAAACTTGTACCCTTGCTGTAAAATGTTACAACAAAGGAAACATGATGGAATAAAACAGCTTTTGTTCAAAAAAAAGTGTTGTATTTTATGTTCTTGCATCGCATCGCATTATTTTGCACAAAAATGAGATTGAATGGAAATTGTGCATTGAAAATTGCCAAGTCAGGTAGTGAACCGACGCAACAAGCAAAGCAACTTAACTTACTAAGAAAGAATAGAACCTTAGCAAGTTTACAACTCGATAAGCAAGACACAACAATGTTAATTAAACTTATAACTCGATAAGCAAGACATAACAATGTTGATAAACAAAGAGTAACAACTCAATACACAAAACTCGTCAACTCGACAAAACTTAACAACTTGGTAAGCTTAACAACTCGATAAGAAAAGCAACAACTCGATAAGCAAAAACAACAACTCAATAAGCAGGATTTAACAACAACTCGATAGACAAATGTATTTTGGACGATCTGGGTGATGGAATGCATCCGAAACAGAGGAAAACTCGCACCTTTAATGCCCCCAATGCATGGAAATGCTTGGAACTTTCTTCTAGAGGCTAGAACAAGACTAAAGCCACCATCCCCTTGATGGCCGACCACCCAAGGGAGCTGGCTGACCAGCTTTTTGCATTGGAGGGGAGAGGGGTGGTCGGCCTGCCAGAAAAGGTGGCCGGCCGGCCACCTAGCTTGGCAAGCACCAAATTTTTGACACGTGTCCTCCGAATAGTACCTTATCCTCTTTAAAAACTCCCGCCTCATGGTTCTCTCATTTCATCTTAGTTTTGCACCAAAATGGAAGCATTTTTTACCCAAAATCTCACAGCTTGGTGTAGACACCCCATTTTTGACCAACCTTAAGACTTAGACGTCACCAGTTGAGCGCTCGGTGATGTTGCATATTGTGCTCGACTTGAGGTTTCAGAGTCTCGGCTGAGAGCCTTGCCTCCGGACTTCGAGGCTCTTTTGTGCTTTGCCTCGGTTTGTGAACCAGGTCTTATTTTCTCCGTTTTCTCTTCCTGAAGGGAGGGAGAGGTCTCGTAGACCATCTCTCAGTGGCCGTAGGCTACGTTTCGTGGTCGTAGGCCATTTTTCCCGTTTGGAGCCCGATTTTCGATTTTCGAAGCCGTCGGCCGTGTGCCTCGGTTCGGGACCGCTTAACTATCTCCATTTGCTCCGGTTTTTGGCACACACCTTATTTCCTCCCTTTAGAGGGACACTGTGGCCCAGGAGACCACCTTCGTGGTCATACGCCACTTCTGGTGCCTCACAGCCTATTTTCGGGGCCCCGAACCGCGCATTTTGGCCCCCGAACCTTCGTTTTGCATCCGTTTTGGTCCATTTTTGGTGGGAACCCTATTTTCACTGTTAGGGAAGTGGTAGGATGGTGGCCGGCCACCTATTCCCCTGAAAAGCCAGTTTTCTCATTTTCTCTCTCCAAAAGCCGATTTTTCTGACAGAAAGCTGGTTTTTCCCACTTTTGAGCCACATTTTCTGGCTTTTCATACCACCATTGTGTTATGCTCATCTGGAAGGCCACCAATATGGGTAGGCTGACCATTAATTCACTTTGACCCTTTTCAACCTTGCTTAAAAGCTAGCGTTTCTCTCTCCTGAGTCACATTTTCTGGTTTTTCTCTACAGGGCTGTGTTCTACTCATTTGGGAAGCCACCTTTCTGGGTAGGCCGACCAGCAATTGTTCTTGAACCTTTTGACCCCTGGTCGGCTGACCAGGGGGAGTGGCCGGCCGGCCACTTGAACTGGCCGGCCTGCTTCTTGCTTTTTGCCCTCTCTGAATGCTTTACAGCTGTGCCAGCTGGGGGGCATTTGGTGCATCCTCCATACACGTGTATGGAGGATCTTTGAAGCTTCCAAGAGAAGCTTTGGCCTCTCTTCTCTATAAGAGAGGCCCTCCTCTTTGTATCAAGAGGTTAGACACTTTTGCTTAAGGCTCATCACCTCCCACCTCCATTGCTACTATTTCAAGCTCCAAAACCCTAACTTCCTTGGTCCATTTACACTACAACCCATAGCACCACACCACCATCATCCATTCTAGCCCCTTGGAAGTCATTTGCAGAGGTTGAAAGATCATTTCCTTGGACCAAAGGCTACTGGAAAGTTAGGCTACAAGGGTAAGCTCCTACTCTCCTCATTTTTGCACTATTTTATTCTATATCTTAGCCCCTTTTTCTTACATTTTTGGGCTTCGGCCTAAACTAAACAAAGTCTTATTTTGAGCTCATCTTCATGTTTGATTAAGGACTTTTCTCTGTTTGATGTCTTATAATCCCCCTTTGTGCTTTATCCCTCTTTTGGGGCTTATTTTGCATGATATATTAGCCCTGTTTTTGAGCATTTTTGGGCTTCAAGCCAAACTGTGAAGTCCTTACTTGTGAGCATATTCGAGATTTTCCATAAAACGTAAAGTATCTTTTTTTGAGTCTCTCTTCAACTTTGTTGAAGGGTTCTTTGCTTTTTGAGGCCTTTGGCTGCCCTATTTGTTCAATCTCTCTTTTAGGGCTGTTTTTGCATGATACATTAGCCTTATTTGTGAGCCATTTTAGACCTCGACCTAAACTGAAAAAAATCTTATTTTGATATCATCTCTATGTTTGATTAAGGTCTATTCTCTGTTTGGGGTCATTTTCCCCTATGCATGCTTCATTCCTTCATGATTAGGGCCATGCATTAGAGCACTTGCATTGGCCATGGTTTGGCCTCTTAGCCACTGAAATCCAGTGGATTTTCAGTGGCTTTGATGCATTTTTGAGGGCCAAAATTAGATGGGGGTGACCCCCTCTCTCCTTGTTTTGTTTGGGGATCTTTTGGGCCTCCCAAACGGACCCCATTTTTCATCCATCGAAGTTTGATTTCAAGCCTGACTCTATGAGTTTTAGGGTCTACCTTAGGTCTGTCCAAGGCCCTTTTGATCATATTTTATACCTACAATGCATGTGTAGAACAATCCCATTCAAGGCCCTTCAAAGAGGCCTTTCTTTGCATGTTCCCTAGACCAATTTCAGGGTCAATTTGGTGAGTTTTAGGGCTGTCATATTTGATTTCCAGAGTTGGTTGTGCCATGCTAAGTGTCCTTGATGCATGTGCTTAATTACCCCTTGTATGCCCTTCCAAAGAACCCCCTCATTTTTGCACATGTTGGCTGCATTTTAGTGATTATTTGGACATATTTTGGCATATTTTATTCACTTATTTTTCTGGTTTGGTGAGATTTCATTTGCTTCATATGCATGCCGTGTAAACCATGTTTGCTAGTCAAAGTTGCATGCTATTTTAGTCCATCATGCTAGCATCTTTTGGTCATGCTTTGAACTAGTAATGTTCATGTTTTGGGACTGCCTTGGCTCTGTATTTGTGCTTCATGGTCAAATAATGCATGCTTTGTATAGCTACAAGTCAATACATGTGTCTAGTTTTGAGTTTTGGGGCTTACTCCATGCATCGGGTGCCATGTTTGCATGATTCGGGACCATTTAGCATTATGTTTTAGTGCTAAAAATTACATGTTTGAATGCCATGCTTCATCCTTGCCATGCTTTGGTAGAGTGGTATTTTATGCCTTAGGTTCGGTCCTCGGTTTGCGTGCATGTGTGCACGCATTTCGGTCATCTCATTTTCATCTCACGGCTACTGATGTGAGTGTGGCTGAGGCCCACTCATGATTGGTGTAAGTCCATTATGCATTGTGTATGCCTTTCAATTCATAGCATTGCGTATGCTAGGTTGCATGTTAGAGCATTGTGTATGCCATGTTACATTGAGCATTGTGTATGCCATTTCATAGCATTGCATATGCTAGGTTGTATGTTAGTCGCATTGTGTATGCCACCTCATTTGCATTGTGTTTGGGATAGGAGTTAGCCCGAGCACGGGAAACAAGGGACGTTTCGCACTCCGAGTGACGGAACGTGTCTCAATTCCCAGTCACCGACACTCTGGATTACCCATGATGGAGTTTAGGTCTTGTTGTGTTTCCATGTGCATTCATTTCATATTGAGTTGTGCAATTCGACTCCTCGGCCATCATGCATCGATATGCGTGATTGGTGGCACGAGGATCGAGGACTACACTCCCTGAAGAGTAGTCATGCATACATATGTGAAATACTTTGCCATGCCCCTTTGTTGCTCTCTGTTGCAGTAAATCAGAAATCAGCGGCCTTCTGGAGCGTTGCGCAATATTCTGAAAACAATTGCAAACAGAAGCAAATCGGGGCATCGCAATGGATTTTCGCGCCAGGCAACTCAAGCATGCATCTCCCATCATTTGGAATAGAGCTGAGGCAGTCCATAGGCTTGCATGCTGATTTATCGCTTTCCTAGTTAATTTTTTAATTAATTAGGGTTTTGTAATATTTAATTATTCATTTCGGACTGTATTATTCTTTCGGACCCTCTGAGCGAGGGCACAATTGTAATAAGTGTGCGTGCGTGTGATGTATGTCTTCCAACCCTACGTCTTTCTCCCATTTATTTACCAGCTTATGATGGTTAGATTAGGGCATGTTTCAATTAGCATACAGTATGATAGCATGCTTGCATTCATTCATCTGTCTTGCACGCACCGGGCTCGGCACATCATACTAACTGCATTTGTATTTCAATTTCAAGTTGAATACGTGTTAGCTGTAGCATTTCATATGCCATCTTAGAATAGCCGAGCCTATTGTAGTAGCATTTTGCATGTGTTGCATTAGGCATTTCAGCATAGTTAGGATCATGCGTGGATCTCTAACATAGCTTTTGTTTTGGCTTGGAGCACTCGGTAAGTTTTATGCTTTAGCATCCATGCATGCGTGTGAGTGACTGCCATGATAGCATGCTTACCATGAGGCTATTTGCTTATGTGATATACCTGCCTGAATGCCTGTGGGTGAAGGTTGGATTGTCTGAATTGGAATAATGCATCAATTGTGAGTTTTAAGCCCACTAGATAGTGGCAAAATCATCTTGTTTTCTAAGCCCACCCGAGGGTGGCAAATCCACATTTTAGCCTACTTGCGAGTAGCAAACCACTTTCAAACAAACAAACATGAGATGTTTTGTTCCAATTCAAGCGATTCAGTCTATATACTTGTATGCTGTGCGCATCACGCAATAAAATCTAGGCTAATAACCGGAATAAGAACACATAATATTTTCAAAATTAGATATCATGGTTAGTAGAGGCCGATCTTTGATCAGGCGAGCGGGGGTGCTCACGAAGTGACCTTCCCCAATCGTACCCAAGTTCCCGAGCCGAGGCAACTTTGGTGATGACGGACACGTGGCCTTAGGCAACGAGTCAGGGTTTCCTAAATTTCCCAAAACAAAACATTTAGGTGGCGACTCTGTATCTGGCAAAGCAGTCCATGTTTGGCACTTCTTTCAAAATCTGTTTTCTCAAAACAATTTGCCGGATTTGGACTCTTTGATGATTTCATCAGTCTTGCATTGCACTCTGCGAGATTAGATGCAAGACCGTGACATTGAGTCCTAAACTGTAGTGAGCCCATACGAACAAAACGGGGGGGATTTCTCTCCCAGGACGTTTGGGGACGTCTACAGTTTCTGGCGACTCTGCTGGGGATTTAGAGAACTTGACTCGAAGTCATGATATCTTGTTTTGATTACACTTATGTGTTTCTTTGCATTGCATGTGCATTGGTGCGCCTAGGACACCGTGTTTGCCATCTGCTATTCCTGAACGGTTTGCCGAAGGCTTGCTTTGTCAAAGCATGCCATAAGGCTGACCGGTTATGGGCTCTACCAGTATGGGAGCACAAACCCCGGTTTTACCGGGGCACCCTTTTGACCATTCGACCTAGTGCATATTCGGAATCCATGGTGACCATTCTAAACTAGGACAGGTTGCTTACCCATTTATAGGTTGTTTGAAACCGCTGCGTGCGTAGTGATCCCCTAGTTCTTGACAAAATAGGACAGGGAAACCTTACCCCAACATAGGGGTGTTTTGGCTCTCACTTGTTTGTTATGTGCTTTTAGAGTGCCACTCTATACGAATGCATGTATCAGTTTGCAAGTTTGGGCATCAGGGCCTGCGAGCACCAGTTCAGTTTTTCTGGGTATCAGGCCTACGGGCACCAGTTCAGTATTTTTGGGTATCAAGAGCCTGCGGGCGCCAGTTCAGTATTTTCGGAATTAGTTATCTGCGGGTATCAGATTCAGCTTCGGGGACAGTGATTTGGGAATAGTGATTTGGGAATAATGATCGGTCTTTGAGAACAGTGTATCAATTGCGTTTTAATTATACCTGACTGTGTGTTGTGTTTATTTACGCCGTTATGCTGTCCATTTGTCTGCTCGTTTATTTCCTTATTATTGCTTTATTTATCTTTTCGCTAGGTAGTTTAGCACAATTGCTCCAGACCAAGCAGATATTCCCCGAGCACTCTGGACAAGAGGTCGCCGACTCAATCGATCTGAGGATCTGGTCGACGGATAACCAGTGTTTCACTCTCTACCCCCGATTATCAGACAGAGGCCGAGAAGACACAGTGTATCCGAGCAGAGGTTGCCAGAGCAGTGGATTACCCCATCAGTGGACAGTCGGATTGAGATTCCAATTGTTGCTATAGAGATAGACCTGCCAGTAGTTCAGACAGATCAGGGCAGTATGGCGGGACCGACAGGAGTTGAGGAAATGATGCATCAGATGCAAGATGCCATGAGAGCCATGCAGCAGGATGCTGTTCGCCGGGATGAATTTGCTAAACAACAGGCCGAGATCATGGCCCAACAAGCAGAGTTAATTGCCAGATTGCAACAACAAACCGGAGCATCTGCTTCACACCCAGTTCCTCCCCCACCAGGAATCCCGGCACCCGAAGAGGCGCCAAATGTCCAGGCAGATATGGACATACCAACGGGGCCAGCTCCGCCCCCAATTCTGCCCCAGCTATCTAAGGCACCTACGTCTGTCAATCAACCGGAATCTCCCTTCGAGTTCGAGGTAGACCATACAGCACTAAAATTGAGCACGCTTGAGAAGTTGTTCAAGAAATCCCAAGGCGTAAAGGCTATTCCGGATATCGAGAACGGATATACTGATGTGGTTGTGACGCTGCCGGATAGGTTTAAAATGCCACAAATTGATTGTTTCGACGGATCTGGAGACCCCATGGTGCATCTCCGGCTATTTTCAGATATACTACGGCCAATGGGCCTCACCAGACCACAAAAGCTTTCATTATTCGGCCGGACCCTGTCGGGTGTGGCTGCTATCTGGTTTGCGAAGTTAGAGGATGATGTCAAGCGGAGTTGGGATGAAATGGCCGAGGCCTTTGTCGCGCAATACTCTTACAATACCCAAATCGAGATTACGACCTGAGATCTCGAAACAACAAGGCAAGAGCCTAAGGAGAGCTTCTCGGATTTCGTAACTCGATGGAGGGCGAAGGCTTCGATGACCCTGACGCCTACCGACAAAGACCAAATCAGGATGATTGTGCGCAATCTCCAGCCAAAACTGATGCAAAAAATGATTGTGCTCCCTTTTCCCACTTTTTCAGATCTATATGAAATAGGGGTACAAATTGAAGATGCAATGAAATAGGGTCTGATTGACCAAGATAGAGAGCAACCCCGAAGAACTTTCAACCGCAACAACAACACAGGCACCAACAATGCCACAAATGCCAGAGCTTCAGAAGTAAGCGTAGTCACCACCATCCCCCCTCCCCTTCTAAAACCCATGGCAGCTACACCTTTCTCCGGCGCGTCCGGAAGCAACACACAAACCACTCGATTCCAACCCAGAGGCCAAAGAACCTTCACCCCATTGTATATGCCCCTGTCCAAGGCTTTAGGGGTATTAGTCAAGAAAGGGCACTTAAAGCCCCTGGAGCCGAGGCCATTGCCAAATCCACTCCCTCCTTCTCATAACCCAGCAAAATACTGTGTATATCACCAACAACATGGTCATGACACTGACCAATGTTTCAGATTGCGTCATGAGATTCAAGACCTCATTGACAAGCAGGTGATTGTACCTCCAGAAAAATCCAATGTCACAACAAACCCTCTCCCACCACACAACCAAGCTCCACCTCCCAAAAGAATCAACTTCATCCAGACTGGGGTCATGTCTTACGATCCCAGCATATATATCACTCCTTCCCACCTGCCTAAGCCGGAGGTGTTCCTTCCCGACTGCACTGACTCTTTGTACATGTTGGACATCTCCAGAACCCAACCCGAGCCAATGGTGGTGACTGGCGAGGATGGAACAGAAGAGATTTCAGAAGAGGATGGAATAGTTCAATCAGAGTTTGAGCAGTCTGGGAGTGTCGCTGGGGAAGCCTATGATCCAAGTGATTACATTCTGCCAGCAGGCCAGCTTGAGCCTAATATTGAATTGCCAGAGAGGGCAGAGCTGTGTGTGATCTGAGGAGATGGATTTGAGTAGGGGACAGATGATTTGACGGTTGTGGAAGAGGACTTGGCCAACCTCCAGTTTTTCAACGATCAAGATCCGGGAGACGCGACAGTCGACTGGTTTGGTTATGAGGAATCGACACAGGCTACTGGGTGGCTTGATGACTTGCCAGATGTTGTTGACGAAGCTCAATTGGAGTAGGGCCCAGCAGGGGCGAGCATATCACTAGTGGCCGGAAGGGCCGAAAGTCAGAATGAATTGCCGGAGAGCGCCGGTGCTAAGAATTCCGCTCAAGACTTGGGTATTATGAATGCGGGAATTGTTAAACAACCAGCTGTACTGACGCAGCTGGAACAAGAAAGGTTTGAGGATGCCGAGAGAATTAGGAAAGCTAAGGGCCCTGAGGGGACTGAAAGTGCTGTGTGCACAAAGATAGATAATGCTGCGAGCATGTGGACGGAGAGTACTGCGAGTGTAATTGAACCGGAGCCAGACAGGTGTCTGTTGACTGCCGACGGAATGTGGTGGGAAGACGATGATTTATGTCTTGCCCACACGGACGAGGATTGGGGGAGTAATCAGCCAGATGATACTTAGTATATCGGTGAGGTCGATCTTATGACGAGAAGCGGACGGTATTTCAAACCCCCGCACCTAGACCAGCTAAAGGCATCTGGGAAAGATAAGGAAGTTGAGAGACAGAAAGAGAAGCAAGTCGAAGAAGAGGCTGTACTGAAGCAGTTAAAGAAGATACAAGCAGACATCTCCATCTGGGGACTGCTTATGGCATCGCGAGTGCATCGACAAGCTGTCTTATCGGCCATGGACAAGGCCAAGCTGTCTATAGACACCACACCCGAACAGCTGGTGGGCTTAGTTTTTCCGGGAGGAGCTACCTCGATGTTGACCTTTTCTAACAAAGAGCTGCCATCTAAGGGTGCGAACCACAACAAGCCACTCTACATCTCCGTGGAGTGTAGAAATAAATGGATACCCGTGGTGCTTATCGACACAAGGTCCGCCATCAATGTATGTCTAGCCAGGACTGCCTATGCAATTGGCTCGAAGATCGCGGACTTTGTGCCAACAGCCTAGGTGATTCGGGCTTACGACAATACAAGCAGGGAAGTCATGAGGACAGCTAAAATTCAAACCAAGGTTGGGCCGGGGCAGCATGAAATTGATTTTCACGTCCTAGAGGTTCCCGCCACTTTCAATCTGCTCTTGGGGCGGCCGTGGCTGCATCAAGTGAAGGCAGTTTCTTCTACCTTGCATCAAATGGTGAAATACCCCCATGGAAAGGGAGTAACCATTGTTTTTGGGAATTCATCGATCCATCCACCGCCAGAAGTATCTACGCCAGTTCTGGAAATTGAGCACGGTATGGAGGATGTGTTCTTATCCGGTTTTACCCTAGCTGAGGCCCGGGTCGTGCAGAATATCTTAGCTGTTAATGAGGCGGTGTATGTTAGTGCTCAATCGGTATACCTCATGAACAAGCTTCAACATATCCACGGGATGGGATTGGGAAAGAGCGGCCGGAAAGGCGTCGCAGCGTCGGCCGAAGTGCCACATAACCCGCATACCTTTGGTTTGGTTATCTGCCCACCAAAGAGGATTGGATAAGGAAGGGTAAGGAGATGGCTGGGAGAGCCAGAGCGAAGAAGGCGGGGAAGCCTTTTGACTTAATGCACCGGCCCATTCAGGGTACCCTAAACGGACGCTTCGTCCGGGAGGGGGAGGACTTTCCGTTCTGTGGCTTCCCAGAGCCGTGGCTGAATGCGGAGAGGAAGCGCGTGCCGGGGTTTGAGATCTTCTTTGGCCTGCAGTTACCCAGGGATGACATTGCCGAAGAGCAGGCAGACCCATTAGCTGCGGTTGAGCAGAGCAAGAAAGTGGAGTCCGAGGACGTCGAAAGTGAAATGGGGGTAGCGCTGGCGTGTCTACTTTCAGATCCTCCGATCGAACAGAAGTACTTGGGGGATAACTTCTCGGTATGCATGATCGGGAATAGAACGGCTGTGGGCCTACCAGCAAACATTTTGGATGCATCTATCACACCCTCTCTCATTTGGCAGTATGAAGAGGGATTTTTGTCCAGCAGCACTGGGTCAGGTAGTGAGTCAGAATCTGATTCCACCGAATCTTGTGAGTCGGAATCAGGTTCCAGCTCGACTGAGTCTGAGTCTGGTAATCATGGGGATGATAACCCGGATGCCACAGTCTTGTCCAGGTCATCTTTTTCTTTCTCTTTTGAGTCTGTTGTAACCAAGGAATTGGACGATGTGGATAGGCTTAATGAGAATCAAGTAGATGTGGTTTCTGAGTACTTTTCTGTGCCCTTGATTTATTGCATTAATTCAGACTTTCAAAATTTTGATGAAAACGACGAGGAAGAAATTCCTCTGGTTTTGCAACGCTTAATTGAACAAGAGCATGAAAGATTTGTTAAACCCTTAATGGATGAAATCACTACCGTGAATGTCGGTACTGAGGAGGGCCCGCGGCTGGTCCAGATCGGGTCCACGTTGTCTTCGGAGGAACGCGAGCGCTTAGTCGCTTTATTAAAAGATTTCAAAGATATTTTCGTGTGGTCCTACGAAGACATGCCTGGAATCGATCCTGAGATTGTACAGCACCGGATCCCTCTTGACCTTGAGGCCCGACCCGTTAAGCAAAAACTCAGAAGGATCCGCCCGGACTGGGCTCTCAAGATTAAGGAAGAGGTCACCAAGCAAATTGATGCAGGCTTCCTGCTGGTATCCGAATACCCGACTTGGTTGGCCAACATCATTCCAGTGCCGAAGAAGGATGGTACGATCCGAGTATGTGTGGATTTTAGGGATTTGAACAGAGCTAGTCTGAAGGACGACTTTCCCTTACCGCACATTGATGAGTTAGTGGACATCACAGCAGGGCATGCTCTACTTTCGTTTATGGATGGCTTTTCAGGCTACAACCAGATAGTGATGGCACCCGAAGACCGAGAAAAGACTGCCTTCACCACCCCGTGGGGGACCTACTGCTACAGAGTTATGCCATTTGGGCTGAAGAACGCTGGAGCTACATATCAACGGGCCGCGACCACAATATTACATGACATGATCCACAAAGAGGTTGAGGTGTACGTGGACGACATGATTGTCAAGTCCAAGGAAAGAGAGGGCCACTACACTGCCTTGCAAAAGTTCTTTCAAAGGATCAGAGAATTTTGGTTGCGGTTGAATCCTCAGAAGTGTACGTTCGGTGTTACAGCGGGGAAAATGCTGAGGTTCCTCATTACACAGAGAGGTATCGAAGTCAACCCTTCCAAAATCAAGGCCATCTTAGAAATGCCACCACCAAGGACTGAAAAGGAGGTGCGAGGCTTTCTGGGTAAAGTGCAATTCATAAGACGGTTTATCTCAAAATTAACCTTGACTTGTGAACCACTTTTTGGTCTCCTGAAGAAAGGAAAGAAATTCCAGTGGGACGGCCGATGCCAAGCTGCTTTTGAAAAGATCAAAGAATATTTACAGAACCCACCTGTGTTGTCACCACCAGAACCGGGGAAACCGTTGATATTGTACCTTTCGGTAACTGAGACCACAATGGGCTGCATGCTCGCGCAAGAATCAGAGGACAAAGTGGAAAGGGCCATCTATTATCTAAGTAAGAAGATGCTGGAGTATGAGACTCGCTACACACCATTGGAGAAGGCTTGCTTAGCCTTGTTATGGGCTACCAGGAAGCTGCGACACTACCTATTAGCTCACTCTGTAATGTTGGTTTCGAGATTAGATCCCATCAAATATCTCTTCGAGAAACCAGCACTTACGGGTAGGCTAGCTCGTTGGTTATTGTTGCTTTCCGAATTCGATCTAAAATATGTGACGCGCAAGTCGGTCAAGGGAAGAGCAGTAGCAGAATTCTTAGCCGATCGTCCAGTGGAAGAGGGTGAAGCAGTTGAGTACTTATTGCCAGATGAGGCCATTTTGCATATCGACGACGAGTTTTGGACGATGTATTTCGACGGAGCATCCAACCAGTATGGGTATGGAATAGGAGTGTTGTTGATAGCACCCGACAATTCCCGTATCCCTCTAGCTTTCAAGCTTCGGTTCAAAGTCTCGAACAACGAAGCAGAATATGAGGCGTGCATTGCCGGTTTAGAAGCAGCCCTGGAACTAGGGGCAAAACGGTTGGACATCATCGGGGACTCAAACCTTGTTGTATCTCAAGCGAAAGGAGATTGGAAAGTCAAAGAAGAAAAGATGATGATGTATCATCAGGCCCTGGATTTGTTAATTCCTCAGTTTGAAAAGCTAAACTTTGCTTATCTAGCAAGAGAGAACAACAGGTTCGCAGATTCACTAGCAACTCTATCTTCTATGATAGACATCCCGTTCGGAGTCCGGATGCGTCCAGTCATCATTGATCAGAAGTTTGCGCCAGCTTACGAGTCAATTGCTACTATAGACGAGGTTCAAGATGAGAACCCCTGGTATTACGACATTTGGAACTTCTTAGAGAAAGAGGCGTATCCACCAGGGGCAAATGCCAAGGATAAAAGGGCAATCAGAAGAATGGCCGTTCAATTCATCATCTGTAGAGGTAAATTGCACAAGCGAGGTCATCTGGGAATGCATAAGCTGTGCGTTGAAGCTGAAGAATCAAAACGCCAGATGGAGGCCATCCATGGAGGAGAATGTGGTGCGTATATGAATAGGGTAATGCTGGCACGGAAGATCCTCAGACAGGGTTATTACTGGTCCACCATGGAGGAGGATTGTATCGGCTTTGTTCGGCGATGCCACAAATGTCAGATCCATGCAAACCGTATGAACATCCTGCCGTCAAAGTTGTACAATATGACTTCGCCATAGCCATTTTCAGTTTGGGGAATCGATGTGATCGGGGCTGTCAATCCGAAGGGGTCGAATGGGCATGAGTTCATCCTAGTCGCGATAGATTATTTCACGAAGTGGGTTGAGGCCCAATCCTATGCAATGTTGAAGGCGTCACATGTTGCAAAATTCATCAGAAACAATATCATCTGTCGTTATGGGGTCCTAAACGATGTCATTTCAGATAATGGTTCCCACTTCAAGAAGGAAGTGATTGACTTGTTGGAGAAATACAACGTGGCTTTTCATAAGTCATCCACATACCGGCCGCAAACCAATGGAGCGGTTGAGGCCGCCAACAAGAATATCAAACACATACTGTGACTGGCGAGGATGGAACAGAAGAGATTTCAGAAGAGGATGGAATAGTTCAATCAGAGTTTGAGCAGTCTGGGAGTGTCGCTGGGGAAGCCTATGATCCAAGTGATTACATTCTGCCAGCAGGCCAGCTTGAGCCTAATATTGAATTGCCAGAGAGAGCAAAGATGTGTGTGATCCGAGGAGATGGATTCGAGCAGGGGACAGATGGCTTGACGGTTGCGGAAGAGGACTTGGCCAACCTCCAGTTTTTCAACGACCAAGATCCAGGAGACGCGACAGTCAACTGGTTTGATTATGAGGAATCGGCAGAAGACAGAGGTCAAAAAGGAGCAGTGTATCTGAGCATAGGTTGCCAGAACAGCGGATTAGCCCATCAGTGGATAGTCGGATTGAGATTCCAATTGTTGCTATAGAGATAGACCTGCCAGTAATTCAGACAGATCAGGGCAGTATGGCTGGACCGACAGGAGTTGAGGAAATGATGCGTCAGATGCAGGACACCATGAGAGCCATGTAGCAGGATGCTGTTCCCCGGAATGAATTTGCTAAACAATAGGCCGAGATCATGGCCCAGCAGGTGGAGTTAATTGCCAGAT